>OZ005652.1:277861888-278406888 GCA_963930645.1 Salticus scenicus | reverse complement strand
AAACATATAAGATAGATAGTATGTGGAATTGTCAAAATAGGTTGAAAATAAAGCTGGTCAATGAAAAAACCAATGCAACATTTAAAATGAGATAAAAAATACAAAAATTTAAAACTTTAAAAATACATTTTAATAAAAAACATTAAAACATAAGACAGACGTTTCGGCTAGAACACTAGCCCTCCTCAGTTCAAACATACAAGCACAAACAACATTTACAATGTGTAAGTTATGGATGTGCATATTACTGATTGCTGTAAAATGAAATTTCATGCGTTTTAAAAGTTCATGCGGTTGAGGTATCCATTGATTTTTTTTTTTTTTTTTTTTTATGTACACGGAGCGTTACAGAAGTGCATATTACTGGTTGCTGTAAAACGAAATTTCATGTGTTTTAAAAATTCATGCGGGTGAGGTATGCAGTGATTTTTTTTTTTTTTTTTTTTTTTTTATGTATGTGGAGGCAGAGCGTTACAGACGTGCATATTACTGATCTCTGTAAAACGAAATTTCATGCATTTTAAAAATTCATGTGGGTGAGGTATCCAGTGATGTTTTTTTTTTTCGGTTTTCATGTACGCGCAGTGTTACAGATGTGCATATTACTGATCGCTATAAAGGAAATTTCATGCGGGTGAGGTATCCAGTAATGTTTTTGTTTTCATGTACACTGAGCATGCAGATGTGCATATTCCTGATTGCTGTAATGCAAAATTTCGTGCATTTTAAAGATTCATGCAGTATGTGAGTGAAGTATCCAGTTATGTTTTTCTTTGATTTTCATGTACGTGGAGCGTACAGACGTGCATATTGTTGATCACTGCAATACAAAATTTTGTGCGTTTTAAAGATTCGTGCAGTATGTACGTGAGGTATCCATCCAGTGATAGTTCTTTTTGGTTTTCATGTACACAAAGTGTACAGATGTACAGTCGGCAGTAAAAATATTCGAGTGCTAGCCAATAATTCCGATGTCAAAAAAGTATAGTTAATAGGACTGGGCTTTATATCGATGTAAAATAAAATATCGATTTAACGCTAATATCGTTTATTCGATTTAAATATTTAATCTTCCGTAAAATATCGATGCAGAAACATCAAAACACGCGAAAATCTGATTCTAGACTAAACCGATTCAAGCTGGAATAATGCTAGATCGCTACTCATTCAACTGGATATCGGTTTTAGTCTAGCATGCGCAGTCATAGACAGCTAAATCATGAAAATCTTCACTCAATCAAACCGCAAAAAATCAAGAGAATATTTGAAGTGCCGTTTCGATTTAGTGTTATGCAGGCGCACAGGGAAAAAGAGAATATCGGTTTAAAAGATTCATTCATTCGAGCCATGATTACGGTTTTAAGAAACGCAGACGCAGGTGCAGAAGCAAAATAAAAACCGATTCTGAATGAGATTATTCATTCATTCAAAATTCGTTTGATTACTAGAGATTTATTTTATCAATATTAGTATTTTCATCTGCTATTTTTTGTTATATTTTTTGTCAGTTCCTATAATTTAAAAATAAGAGACCCTAGTTTCTGTTTATTAGATAGGTGAATTAACTATTCTTTACTAATATTTTATGTAATTAATAATATTTCTTCATTAATTTCAGTACAGAATATGATATTGTCATATTGTCAAAAATAAATTAATTCAAACAACGGCATTGTCTTACATATGATTATTTTAATAGTTAAATATGTAATTTTTACTTCTTTCGAAGTTAATTATTAACAGTATATACTATTATACTATCGGTATTTAAATATAATTTTAAATACGGTGAAAGTTGATTTTTTGAAGTGAAAACTTCTTTAGGCGCGTTGAGCACTTTTGGGTGAACAAAAATCATTGAACTCCCGTCATCGCCAGCTAACGCTTTCCATTTGAAGTGAAAACTTTTGGGTGAACAAAAATTATTGAATTCGCGTCATCGTCAACAGACGCTTTCCATCCTTGTATGATACAAATAATGTATCATGCAATTAACTTGCTAATATGAAGTGTATACTGTATATTGTTTTAAAATCTGTTGCGACTCTACACGACTTCTCTCATCTCCGGGCACTGTCTCTATTGCAGTTAGACCTCACAAAACCGTGAGAAAGGCCAAAGCCGCAATTTTTCTCATGTTTTTACAATCTCGTGCGGCTCTACACGACTTCTCTCATCTCCGGACACTGTCTCTTAAAGATTGCAGCCGGAAACGTTGCAGTTAGACTTCACAGAATAATGAGAAAGACCAAAGCCGCTATTTTTCTCACGTTTTTAAAATCTGGTGCGGCTCTACACGACTTCTCTCATCTCCGGACACTGTCTCTTAAAGATTGCAGCCAGAAACGTTGCAGTTAGACCTCACAGAACCGTGATAAAGGCCAAAGCCTCCATTTTTCTCACATTTTTACAATCTGGTGCGGCTCTACACGACTTCTCTCATCTCCGGAGACTGTCTCTATTGCAGTTAGACCTCACAAAAGCGTGAGAAAGGCCAAAGCCGCCATTTTTCTCACGTTTTTACAATCTGGTGCGGCTCTACACGACTTCTCTCATCTCCGAACACTGTCTCTATTCCAGTTAGACCTCACAAAAGCGTGAGAAAGGCCAAAGCCGCCATTTTTCTCACGTTTTTACAATCTGGTGCGGCTCTACACGACTTCACTCATCTCCGGACACTGTCTCTTAAAGTTTGCAGCCGGAAACGTTGCAGTTAGACCTCACAGAACCGTGATAAACGCCAAAGCCTCCATTTTTCTCACGTTTTTACAATCTGGTGCGGCTCTACACGACTTCTCTCATCTCCGGAGACTGTCTCTATTGCAGTTAGACCTCACAAAACAGTGAGAAAGACCAAAGCCGCCATTTTTCTCACGTTTTTACAATCTGGTGCGGCTCTACACGACTTCTCTCATCTCCGGACACTGTCTCTATTGCAGTTAGCGCATTAAATAAAATTGTAATATAATTTTTGTAGTAGTAGTTTATATTAATGAATAAAAAAACACTTCATTTAAAAGTATTTCCTACACAATAAAATATTTCCCGACGATTCAAGAGATACACACATAATTGTTCACGTTTTCACTTCTGTCGGCACTCCCGAAGTGCAACTTTTTTTTTTTTTTTTCCCTTCAAATGCACCAAATTGTTCTTCTTTCTATCAATTTTATTTCTTATACTTATAATATTATTACTTAATAGCTATTTAAGTCTTTTTGTCTTTTGTAATATTTGTTGTAAATTAATCTAAAATAAATAAAAATTTTAAAATTTCAATAAAAAAGAAAATCTCATGATTTTTTTTTAAGAAACTGTATTTTAGAAAATTTCAATTAAGAATTATATTTATTAGGAGATTCAAGGCACTATCGAAATTTAATAACATGTGTGAAGCTCTTCTCTTAATTAGCAATTTTCTGCTGATAGCCATTTTACAATTCGTTCGCATGTAAGTGGGGAATATAAATATTTTAATTCATTACAAAGTAGTAAGAAATAATAAAATTCTGAATTTATAAATTAGTTAAAAAAAACAATAATAAATTGGGGTGCTTTAAATATTCTGAATGTCAGTCACGAAATATCACATCGCGAGTCACGCATCAGTGTGAAATTCTATAATATAATTTGTGGTAAAACAAAACTGCGTTATATTAATTATACTGTTTTGAGATATGTATAAATTTTGAACTATGGATAATAATGAATAATTTTATAATAATTAGTATTAAAGCATTATATCTTTATCTGAAGTCTGTTTGACTTTTTCAAAGGTCTTATTTTAGTAAAAAATATATTTCTGTGATTAAGAAAATAATGGTTGGGTTTTACGTCGCACTAGTGTTGCGCAGATGGGCAATTGGCGATGGTCTGGGAAACACCCCCGAGAGGTGGTCCGGAGACATGCCATCACAATTTTGATCCTCCACGTAAGGGATGGCTCTCCCGCTTCGGAGACCGCCAGAGGTATAATTTTTGATGGGAACATGGAGGACGTTACGGTCTTGACAGATTTTATGGGCACCAGCCACCACTAGTGTACACGACGGTCTTTGGCTGGCTCGAGTACCGAACCCGCAATCTTCCAATTACGAGGCCGGCGCTCCACTGACTGGGCTACCGCGGCCCAATAATTTCGAGGAAAATTTTTTTATTTGGTTAAACTGATATAATTTTTTTATGGTACATTGTTGATTTTCGCGTTTTTACGTTTTTCTGTAGGCATTCAATTCATTTCAAGAAAATACTTGTAAAACATTTTAGCTTCTGGTTTTCAGTGAATTTACACGTTTTCAGGAGTCTAGAGAACGTTTTGACCATTTTTAGAAATTATCCGTCTGCTTGTGTGTGAAAGGAAAAAAAAAAAAAATCCCAAAGACTCTACCGCGAGAAATAATGCACAGAATTTCATAAACAGTTTTACATACTTGCACCTTGATATAAATTAGCGCTTATTCACATTTTGTACACATCGCTATACAAATGGCATTGTCATCCAATTTTAGAACGTAAGGATATAATAAATACTTTCCAGCATATTTAAAAAAATCTTACAAAAGTGCCAAAATTTATAATTCGTCCCTCGGTTGCGGTAGCCCGGTCAGTAGAGCGCCTGGCTCGTAAATGGAAGATTGCGGGTTCGATACTTGAGCTGGTCAGAGACCGCCGTGACCACCCTGTCCTCCATGTTCCCATTTGATAGAGCCATCACCTCCGTGATGATTCAAAATAGTGATGGCATGTATCCGTACCATTTTTAGGTGTGCGTCCCAGACCGTCACCAGTTCGCCATACACTGTAAAAAATTTCAGTTCAAACTTGATTCACTATAGTCGGCAGCAAAATTGTTCGAGCGATAGCAAAAATAACAATGTAAAAAAAAAAAAAAAAGACTTAATACTGTTTTGTTAAATAAGTCCTTGTTGAATCATGTTTTTAGACGGGCTAAGAACATGACTCGACAAGAATTTATTTTACAGAGCAGTATTAAGTATAACTTTTTTATACAGGAATAATATGCTAGGGCTCGAATAATTTTGCTGCTGACTACATATGAAGAAAAGTTATAAGCAATACCTTAATATGGTTCAACCTCATTTTTAAGTTTTCTACTTCCTGCGATTGAATTTAAGTTGCACCAGAATTGGATCTACCATACATCTACTCACAAGGGTATGAATCAGTAAAATTACTATTCAAACCAAACCAAGATTAAATTAAAAGCGTGGTCGAAAACATAGGCTAAAGGGCAAATTTTGAACAACAACTCGCTTATGGGTCACGATAAGACACTAGAAAATTTAATCCCTTTTATCAAAATCAACGAAACATAAAAAGCAAGAAAGCGTGGCACAGTGTCAGAATGTTTGACAGGAGATAAAAAGGTCTTCAGTTCAATACCCGCCTCGGTCGAATTTTGATTTTTTTTTTCTTCATAATACCAATATTTGGTTAATCTAAATTTGCCTTGTGTGAATTTTCATTTCTGAATTTTTGCTTACTAATTTTTCTTTAGTAATTATTATTATTATTTTAAATTTATAATTAGTATTTCTAAGATGGCTCCCAAGCGACATATGAGTTATACAGCTGCTTTTAAGCAGCAAGTTATAGTAAAAGCTGAAAGTATTGGAAATTGTGCAGTAGCACGTGAGTTCGGTGTTGATGAAAAATGCGTTCGTTGTTGGCACTCTGAGAAAGATGTGCTGCTATGCATGCCGAAAACAAAGCGTGCTAGAATGAGCGGCACAGCACATTGACCCCAGCTAGAAGATGATCTTCACAAATGGATTCTCGAGCAACGAGAAAAGGAACTTCCCGTGTCCACCGTGAAAATTCGTCTTCAAGCGAAGAATATTGCGGCCAACATGGGGATTTCCAAATGGAAATCCGAACTGGTGCTTTTGATTTATGGCAACGAAGAAATTATTCGTCCGGGCAAAAACAACTGTAGGGCAGAGTCTCATGGAAGATTGGGAAGAAAAGTGCCTTTCTCCACTATTTAAAGAACATCATAGCGGAAGGAAAATTTAATGTATCTCACCTGATAAATATGGATGAACTTCCTCTTTCATTTGATTGCCCTCCCAGTCGAACAGTCAACACAACTGGAGACGAGACTGTTTCTATCGTCACGTCCAGGCATGAGAAGACAAACTTTACCTGTGTCCTCGCTTGTGCGGCTAATGGAGAGAAGTTGAAGCCGTTACTTATTTTCAAAAGAAAAATCATGCCCAAGCAAAATTTTCCAGCTGATGTTTTGATCAGATGTAATGAGAAAGGGCATATGGATGAAGAAATAATGCTGGACTGGATAAAAAAAAGTCTGGTGTAAAAGAAAAGGAGCCTTTTTCCAGCCGAGAGGAATTCTTATTATGGGTTCCATGCGAACCCATCTACTGGATTCCATTAAAGTGGTGGCGAAAAAAGCTTCAGCCACCCTTTCCATTATTCCAGGAGGAATGACAAAAATTCTTCAGCCACTCGATTTGACCATTAATAAAAGTTTTAAAGGCTACGTACGTAGCAAGTGGGAAGATGAAAAGAGGGTCATACAAAGACGTCGCTAAGTGGATGTCTCAAGCGTGGAAAGAGGTATCCACAAGTACAATCAAATCGGGCTTCTCTCAGGCAGGAATCATCCCTGAAGAAACGACACACGTTTCAGATGAGGAAGAGAAAGATGATTATGCTGGTTTGGACGAAGAAGTGCTTCGGCTTTTCGAATCGGACAGCGAGACTAAAAAAATAAAAATACAGTTAGATCATTCAAAATTGGCACATAGAGGTTTTTGATACCTACAAATTGATTGCAGATATTTTCGAATTTGTAAAATTATTAGGAGGGTCTGTAGGTGGGGGGGGGGCTATGGGCAAAAACAAATAGAAATACAGTTAGGCTGTTCAAAATTGGTACAGATAGGTTTTAGAGGCCTGCAAGTCGAATGGGGATATTTTCGAAAGTGTAAAGTTATATCAGTGTCAGGAAGGGGGGGGGGGGAGGGGCAAAAAAAAATAGAGTTAGGGTCGTCCTTGTTAAGCACTGTTTTGTGTGTTCCTACCAAGGCACCTATAGGGGGCTCTAGAGTTCCTATCAGAGAGCGTGTAAGACGTTATACATTGGTAGCGCATTGTCACGGAAGAAAAGTGCCCGTAAATTGCAGACATTTTTTTATGACTGCAGACAAAAACTGTCTGAAAGTTGCGGGCGATTTTTTTTTTTTTTTTTTTTTTTTAGTAGAACAGACAAAGAGTGTCTGAAAGTTGCAGACTAATTTTTTTATTAGTGCAGACAAAATCTGTCTGCAAGCCGTTTTTCTGTGTCCGTGACTATGTCGCGGTGTTTCTGCCACTGGGCTTCGAATCATGTATTAAAAATAATTTAATCATAATTAGAATTTGAAATATTAAAATTTTTAAATATTACAGGGCCGTCTGGCAGTAGAAATTTCTGTAATCTACTGTTCGATTCCAAATCAACAAAGCTTTCAAATGATGTATTACTTATGAAATTATTTTAATTAGTAGCTGAGATACAAAAGAAAACCGATTCAGGAGACCTCAAAATGTGTAAATCAGGTGAAATCTCGAATCCCACTTTCGATAATATAAAAGTACTTTAAAATATCTTTTGAATGATGGATTAAAAATAATTTAATCAGAATCAGAATTTGAAATACGTGTATTAGAATAAAATTTAATTTGAAATGTAATTTTTTCTTTATTCTCCAAAATTGATGAAATTTGAACTGCAACTTTCTCTTGTGATGTTAACGTTGTATAGTAAGTTTGAAAGAATTTTGAAGAATTTAGAAATTTGCAATTTATTTATCCGACTTCAAAAACATGTGACTTTAATGAATTATAGATGTTTTTTATTTCCACTGCAAACTGTGAAGACTGTAGATGATCGTCTGTGAATTAAAAATTCTTGTGTTTTGTTGCCACCATTTTTTTATAGTTTAGTTAATTTTAAAAAATCTAATTGCCTGATCAATAAGCTGTTTAAACCTTCGAGTTCAGAAAAATCAGCACTTTCATTTGATACCTTATTTGTAACAATACAACTGATATTTCTAATTTATTTTCCACTTTTTCCGTAAGAATGTCTCTTTTTAAGCAATTGGCCGTGAATTCTCAGTTATTGAAATCGCTTTCTGATTAGACATAGGTCAACATTTTAATTAATATCTCCACAACTAATTAAAATTTTTAAATTCTTTTTTCACTTTCCCCTCAGGAAGGCTTATGAGCACTCGCATGTCAAATTTTCTACTTCTGTGTTCAGTAGGGGCTAAACGTATGAGGCACTGACAGACAGACATCATCTTCTATTATTATAGATAATTATTAAAAAAAAAAAAAAAAAAAAATTAACTAGGTTTACAACTACAGCTGAAATTTACATAATTTTGAATGAAGAAAGTTTTTATATTATTATTTTTTTTTTCTAATTTAGTAAATAAAATATAAAAATATTTTTCTCTATTCATAAACATATTTTTACCATAAAATTCCGACAGTAACCCCACACACAAATATACCTTTCTCTGTAATTTTTAGATGTTTTCCTTTCTCCAAAACCTTCCTTTCTTTCGGCTATTATCTGAAGTTTTTTCTAAAATTTCAGCTTTTTAAAAGTTTCCATTAATATCACACCTACTGATTTTAATGATTTTTTATTTATAAAGGAAAGAGGGGTTATAATCGGAATTTTACGGTACTTAAATATTTGAAGCTAAAATTTATAAAGTCATTGTCTATTGAGATGATAAAAAATATTTAATGATTGATTTATATTATAAAATTTATTAATATTATAAAATTTGTTTGATTTTATTAAATTAAATGTGAATTGTTTTTTAATAATGTTATAACTTTTTAACTTTTTAACAAAAAAAGAAAAGAAAAAGTATATAGAAGATTGATTTAATCTGCATACTAATTTCTAGAAAATTATTTCTAAATTTATACGAAAAGTGCATTACTCAATTTTTTACACAAATGTTTATGATGAATAATGTATTGCTTTTAAAAAAATATTAAGCTTTAAAATTGTTTAGAAGATTTACTATACCAAAAATATTAAATTAAATCATAAATTTAAATTATAAATATTAAATCAAAAAATTAAATTATGTATGGAATCGTTTAGAATCGTTCAAAACAATTACTTAAAAAAAAAAATAATAACAATAATAAATAAATAATTAGGTTCTCAACTACATTTGAAATTTCACAATTAAAAGAAAAAAAAAAAAGTTTTTATTTTATTCCCTTTTGACTTTAAAAGTGATTAAATTTTTATTTACATTCAATGCATTTTATGCTTTGGTAACATTTCTTAAGCTAAGTTTCCTTATTTCAAAAATCATATCTAATTCTTAAAAAAAAAAAAAAAAAAAAAAAATGTTTAAACACTTTTGTCATACCATATAAGCATGCCATATTGTAACGAGTACAAGAGTCACTCAACGGCAGCCTTATAGCTCTCAAAAAATAATGAAGATAAATATCGCTGAAATTTCGATTGCAGCAGCACAGAATACCAAATTATCATTGTATTCCGAACACTATTGAATTCCGAAGGAATATAATAAAACGAACAGGCCAGATTAGACCCACAGCTCGGCATTTCTGACATAATATTTATTGGCATTTGTGTAAATATCATGTGGCAGCTGTCACTATTATTCTGCAAATTCTACCATTTAGTTAGTAGCTATACTCAGCTTCTGTTGAACATTACAGCTTTAAGAAAACTTTTCCATTGCTCTGTTTTTCTTACTCATATTTAAACTTGAGTGCATGTCATCCAAAAGGTGGTGCGGTTATGCCCTAACCCTCATTGTTTATGGAAAAAGCTATGCCTCAAAATCTAATGTACATAACTACATAATTTTTAATTTGTGTGTATATTGTGGAAATGGTTGTTTGCTGTGAAAAAAAAAAGTTTAATACGTATAACTATACTATTATTTTTCTTTACTCAAACTTCGATAAATTTTTGAATAAAAATGCTTAGTATATCATGGGTAATTACCAATTTATGCTGAAATTCATCTAAAATTCAAAACATTTAAAAATTGTTCTTTAACTCTCCAGTTTATATATATATATAATGTATTATGTATTCTTCAGTGGCGTAGCATGACATTTGAATCTGGGCATGTTCTGAAATCAACTATGGTAAGAGCACTACTCATCAAGGCAATATTGTTTCATATAATTTTGTTTACAAATTTTGCCGCATTTAACTTAAAAGTATATATCTAAATGATTCTTAAATTAACTTACTAGCACACTTTGCCTGCTTCACTGGTCACTATATTTAAAGAAAACATTTTTATATAGCTTTATAAAAGTAAAATACTGAAATTGCTCAAAAGCTCACTTCAGGTCCCTGCTGCCCTCGGTAGCTTTTGGTCATCTGCTGAAACTCGGGTGTCTGTCCCGACAAGTTGGTCTATATAACCTGCGACAATGATTCACCAATGGGCTTCCATTTAAGTGCTTATTAGATAACAGTTTTGAAATAGATACTAGATAGTATCGAAAAAATTGAAGTATCCTTTTTATATTTAAATCCCAGTTACATATGAACTACACCATATGTGCTGCACATAATATTTGCTTTTACGTTATTTCCTATGTTTATTTTGTTTATCCGATCAACCATAAAATGACAGCAATTTCACACCAAATATTACAATATACTATGACCGGCTACTTCTGTCGCATGAGATAATTAATTTTTTGTGGTTATATATAATTCATGGTTTGTAAGCCTATCATAGTAGTACAGCCTTAATATAGTTCTTCTTGGCGACTTCTGAATTTTTTTTCACCATTTTAAACTTAATCCCTTGTAACAATATGCATGAATGCTATTTCTGCCGTATTTTAGACAATTAATCTTTTTATGGTTATATATATTTCCCATTAAACATATTTTTATTTTTATTTTTATGTATTTGATTAATTCAAATTAATATTTAAATAAAAATATTTTTGTTTGACAGCATGCAAGTGCAATCACACACAAAGGCTCATTTATTTGGTTGATAAATTAGCATAATGATTAGTATATAAAAAAAAAAAAATAAATAAATAAATAGGTAAACATTATTGTGCTACACAACTTAATTATATCGCTCCATTGGCGGCTTTTGAATATGTAAGTACTGCATATATTAGCAATTCCCTAATTTCTTTTATTACTAATAAGGAAAATATGAATATTTAATTTAATAGTTAAAAAAAAAAAATCTTTCTTCTCTCCCCTTTCTCAAGGAAATAATAATAAATAATAATTATAAAAAAAAAAGACTTGTACTTGGATGTTTTTTTTTCTTTTTTTTTTTTTTTTTTACATTTAATTATAGTCATTATTTACCAGAAGCTAAATTTGTGACCAATATAATTTTTTCCCATAGATTTTTATTGTTATCCCTTCAAATATTTTGGTAGAGTAAGAGCATGTATACAAATAATAAAATAATTGAATAAAAATGCTTAAGTTAATTTGATAATATATAATTTTTTTATTATTAATTTATTTTACAAAAATTAAACTTTTTTTTTTCTGATTTTGAAAAGTCATTATTAAACAGAAATTAAACTTTAACCTATTTTTTTTTTTTTACTTATTATTATAAATTATTTATTTATTTATTTATTTTTATTTAATTTCTTGTTATTGAGTATATATGTATTATTTAACTTAATTTTTTTTTCTACTTCATTATTCATTACGTTTAACTCTTTTGTTTCAATTAAAATAAAAAATATTTAAAAAATAGGCAATTAAACTTTAAAATTGAAATGCTAATTTTTGAAATATTTATTTGAATTTATACTGAAACAAAAGTCAAATTCAATGAATAATGGAGCAGAAATTAGTTGCTAAATTAAACTTACAAATGGCAAATTATTTATTTTAAATAATTTTTTTACAAATTTATTAAAAAAAAAAAAAAAAAAAAAAAAAAATATCTGGAAAGGACTTAACGGGGATTGATCCCGGGCTTTGTTGGTCTAAAACGCAATGCTATATGACCAAGCCACCGGCTGACATATGAAGCTTTTCTTAAGTTATTTATTAGGGTGTTATCCAACTGCACTTGCTAGTCTAAACCCCACCCCCCCTTTCACTTACTCTCTTGCGAGTTTCTATCTTACCACCCCTTCGCTCTGAATAGGAAGAACCCAAGTCTTAGGATGTTTTCCCATAACATCTTTCGTTTTCTATTTCATTACTTTCAGTAAAAGGATCTAAATTCATAACGGGGGTTTCAGGTAGCAGGAGACGTTTGCATATCCGAGGGCAGTTGGTACTTTTTTAAAGTGGGCAAAAAATAAGCCAGTGCAGTTAGTAGTCGCCCATTTATTATACAGTCCTTAAATTAGCATCTTTTACAAATATTTTATTATGAATGATGAATTCACGACATGATTTAATTTAGAATTTATAGCTTTGAGGACGTCAAAATTGATTATTTTCAGAAAGTCATTCTTTAGTCTTTAATTTTAGGGTTATTTTTGTTTTATTGTTTTAAGGTAAAAGCAACAGACCTATCATCACTCGTAAATTTCCTAATCAAACATCTTTAAAACAAATGATTAAATGTATATGGTGTTTACACAAAAAACTAATAGTTTTGAAAATTCTTTTAAAAAATGTATAAATTATGTGCATTTTTTTGCTTTTTAAATCACTATAGTATTTATACAAAAAAGGGCTGACCATATTTTAACATATTCACTTTCGACCATTTACTCACTGTGATTGGTCAGTTAGTATTTGAAGCTGAAACTCGCAATTTGGCTTCCGATCACTTCATTGTAGGGCCAAAAATGATTGTCGTAAACATTTTGATGAGATCTTGCAAATTCCATATCGAGAAATTGTCACTTCGAAAACATTACGATTACTTCATTGTACGACCCCAGATCTGTTTTGAACTTAAACAACATTTTTTTTTATCAGTTTCTTCATCTCCTATTTGTAGGTTACTGTCACTGGTAATGTAATTAGTTAATGTTACACTATTAGTCACATTTTGTTTTTCAGATTTAATGTGTCCCAAAGAAAACTGCCCTGAGGATCAGCTGTCTTTTTCTCTTTTTAACAGTAGGAACTCTGATTCAGTACAAGGTTTAAAAAAAGTTGCTGGATTATCTTCATCCTGTATTTCCCTTTGATACCGTCTATTACGCCCATATCTCAAGGTTGAATTTTTGATGTCATTTGATGGAAAATGATATAATGTAATGTTTTTAATCCGAATGCTTGTGTTATGGGACACACAGTTATCAAACACTTTCTCTTTTCACAGGCTTTTTCGGAATTATTTATTTTGGGAGGAGGGGGATGCTGTTTGTTTTAAAGTGTGCCAACACTGTTTAAAGAATGTTGTTTAATGGCTGAAGCTTTGGATGTATAGCACTTAATTTACAAACTGTGAATTTCAAATATACTTTTTCAGTCATTTTTCCTTTTTATATACAGTAGGTAATCATTTTTTTTTTTTTTTTTTTTTTTTTTTGGGGGGGGGGGGGTAGAGGGGGGACATTTTTTAAAATTTTTATCTTATTTTTTTTAATACTAGATTTACACACACACACACACACACACACACATATATATATATATATTCATTTCTTGTTTCATTTTCATTTCAGGTCAAATGAGAGAATATCTGCTTAAAAGAGAGAAGGACATGTCTGGAAGTGAGGCTGAAATTTTAAAAAATTGCAATCGATATGTACCTGATAAAATTCAAGATAGATGTAATTTGCTTAAAGTGTTTTTTGACTTTTCCTTAAAAAAAATCGTAATAAATCTTTTTTAAAATAATTTGCTTTGTCCTTTTCTGTATATAAATACTGCCAAGAGAAAAAGTGACTACTGATAGAAATGTAATGCTGTAATAGCAAAAATTAAAAGCAACAGACAGTAGAAAGGTCATTGCTGGTATTGGTAATGTAAAATATCCACTTTTTTTTTTTTTTTTTTTTTTAATTCAAGATAGATGTAATTTGCTTAAAGTGTTTTTTGACTTTTCCTTAAAAAAAATCGTAATAAATCTTTTTTTAAATAATTTGCTTTGTCCTTTTCTGTATATAAATACTGCCAAGAGAAAAAGTGACTACTGATAGAAATGTAATGCTGTAATAGCAAAAATTAAAAGCAACAGACAGTAGAAAGGTCATTGCTGGTATTGGTAATGTAAAATATCCACTTTTTTTTTTTTTTTTTTTAAGTATTTATGTATACTTGGGTATACCCATCAGTACTTACCTTGGTATTTATTTTTCAGTGAGTTCTATTCATACAAAGTATCTATGATTAGTGTATAGTATGATGTTATGTAATATTGAGTTTTAAGATAAATTAAAAAAAAAATTGAAAGTTTTTACAGTTTTTTTTTTTTTTAATTTTTATAAAGGCTTAAAATGTATATTAATCTGAAAAAAAAAAAAAAAAAATGCAGTGTTACATCATACATTTTTTGTTAATTATTTGATTTAAATAACAGTACTTAAAAAAAAAAAAAATCTTCAAATATATTATTCAAAAAGTCATTTTAATTAAATTAATAACTTTCTTTTTCAATATGAGAAAGAGCTGATAATAATTACAAAAATTAAGATGCAATAGTACTAGTAGGGTTGATTGATACCAATTTAACTATCTTAAAACTTATTGCAATAGTGTTTGCTACACATTTCTAAAATAACATTCAAGAAAAGAAATATTTCGGTTAAAACTTAAAATGGTTATAATTATCTTTGAAAGTAATATAAATTAAAAAAAAAAATTCTCCAAATGTTCAAAACCAACTTGATATAAAATATTTTTTTACTATGCCATTGTACAACACTTATTTATTTATTAATTCTTTGGAAAGTAATTAAAAAAATACTTGAGGCTGCTCACAAATAAAAGCTCACGATTTTTTGACGTGATATAAAAGCTGTTTTCAATGATTGAAAAAAAGAAGAAGAAAATTAGATATCATTTTTAAAGAGTAGAAAATAGAATAATGTTTGATGTTTTTAGAAGTTTTTTTTATTTATTTAAATAACCTTCTGGTATAGCTTTGTACCATATTAATTTGTGAACTCGTAATAACTGAGATATTTACATACTACAAAATTGAAGTCTTTTCATTTTTGTAGTAATAAAGAAATACATTATATATTTATATACCATAAAATTCCGATAGTAACCCCCCCACATAAATATACCTTCCTCTGTAATTTTAGATGTTTCCCTTTCCCCAAAACCTTCCTTTCGGCTATTAACTGAAGTTTTTCCTAAAATTTCAGCTTTTTAAGAGTTTCCAATAATATCACACCTTCTGATTTTAATGATTTTTATTTATAAAGGAAAGGGGAATTATAATCGGAATTTTACAGTATATATATATATATATATATATACAGTAGAACTTGGATAATTCAAAGTTGAAGGGACCAGAAAAAAAATCGAAATATCCAAAAATTCGAATTACATAAATAGTCAAATATTTTTTATTTCTTTTTTAAGTAGAATCTTTGTGTCATAGCATATGACCTGATACAAAAATAGAATCTTCTACATTACACATGATTTTCAATTCACAAAAACCTCGAAGTTCATACATATGCACCATATCTTCTGGTACACTAGCTAGGGGCTTCTATTGTATTTGCTTATCCTTCTTTCGAAGGACTATAAAAATTGATAATGCACTTCAGATGAGTAAAATCTCGAACAAATTTTACTGTAATATTTTAAAGGTAATCGTATGAAAAATTCGAATTATCCAAAATAGAATTCGAATTATCCACGATTTTTTAATCTTATTTTAATACAACATTCAAGGGACCGTGTAAAATATTCAAATTAAACAAGTTTGAATTATCCAAGTTTACCTGTATATATATATATAAATTTTAAAGTACATCAAAGTTGGCAATTTAGCTGACGATTTTCATCCCTTTTTTGTGATACGAAAGTTTACAAATTAGGGTTTTGAGAAATATTGTATTTAGAAAAAAAAAAAAAAAAAAACTAATTTCTCTTTTTAGGAACTTCAATGGTAATGTCAGTAAAAGGCATACATTTTCATAAAAAAATTAGTTCTGTGACTCTGTTGAAAATTTTACATTATTAACCACAATGTTATCTATTTAAGAACAGCTTTAAAAATGTTTCTCACCATTTCCCATCAGTTTCAGAATACCGTGTTAACGAGTGGGTAAGGTAAAAGTAAGATAACTAATCTTCCATTTTAACATCCTTGCAGCATAAAATTTAATTATAGAAATATTCGCATAAAAATTGAATGGTTCACTAGTCAAAATAAGAATTCATTTACAGCATAACATTCTAAGACATCACTATTAGAAGCTTCGCAGGTGCCTTCTATATGATATAAACAGAGTTAATAATTTGTATTCCATTATAAGTACCATTCCTTACATCCCTTTTTAGTATTTGAATATATATATTTAGATAAAAATTTACTACTACTGATTTAACTTTCAAAAATACCTAGTTTTGTGACATTCACCCAGGCCTTAGGTAAATACCCCAAATCTGGCTAGTATAAATAAAAGTACAAGCAGCTGCTGGTAGAAAAGTAATGTTATAATAGCAAAAATTAAAAGTAACAGATGGTAGATAAGTAATGCTAGAATAGCAATAAAAAAGCATCTGTTGGTTGTGAATTACTGCTAGAATAGCCAAAAGTTCAAGAAGTGGTGGTTTTGATTGCTGCTAGGCCAGCAACTTATTCAAGCGACAGAAATTGGATTATGTATGCTGGACAAGCAATAAAAGGGGGGCGATACACACCATGACATGCTGGTAATTCTCGTAGAACCAGCAAATATTATTGCTAGTTTTATGCTATTTTACTTGCTGGGATACAGCATTTAATGCTAGTCCAGCAAACAAATACCAGCATCAAAAGCTTGATTATGTATGCTGGCAGGCAATAAAAGTGGGCCAAAACACACCATTACAAGCTGGTAATTCTGTTGCAACCAGTAAATATTAATGCTAGTTTTATGCTATTTTACTTGCTGGGATATAGCATTTAATGCTAGTCCAGCAAACAAATACCAGCATGAAAAGCTTGATTATGTATGCTGGACAAGCATATAAAGTGTGCCAAAACACACCATGACAAGCTGGTACTTCTGGTCCAACCAGCAAATATTAATGCTAGTTTTATGCTATTTTACTTGCTGGGATACAGCATGTAATGCTAGTCTAGCAAAGAAAAAAAGCATCTGTTGGTTGTGAATTTCTGCTAGAATAGCAAAAAGTGCAAGCAAGTAGTGGTTGTGATGGCTGCTAGACCAGCAAAATATTCAAGCTACACATGCTGGAATATATATGCTGGACAAGCATATAAAGTGTACCAAAACACACCATGACTTGCTGATAGTTCTGGTGGAACTAGCAAATATTTATGGTAGTTTTATGCTATTTTACTAGCTGGGATGAAGCATGTAGTGCTTGCCTAGCAAACAAATACCAGCATGAATTTCGACTTGGGTATGGGACCAAAATCTTAAAAGTACGATAGCATCTAAACGCCTTATTCAATTGAACAAAAAATTGATACACATATTATAGGTCACAGATACTCAATTTGTTCAGATTTTGGAGAATCTAGCACTTACAGTTTTTTTACAGGGACACAAAGAAAAATTCTTTATTATTATGGCCTATGGGACCAAATATTTAAAAGTGCGATAGCATCTAAACGCCTTATTCAATATAGCTGAAAATTTATATGGATATTATAAATCCCTGTTGCACTAACTATAAACATTTTGTGGAATCTAGTATTTATAGGTTTTTACAGGGACACCACGAAAAATTCTTTATCATTATGATCTATGGGCTCAAAGTTCAGTAGCGTTAAATAAAACATCGTGTAATATATGGAGAAAAATACTCAAACACTCTATTATGGTTTTCTCTCTTTTGTTTGTTTAACAACTCCTCATTCTTTACTTTATCTACAAAACTGTTAATTACTCAATTTTCGGAAAGTCGAGTTGAGTCACTCCAGATTTTTTTTTCTTTTACAACGCATGCGTGGAGGGTAGCAATTTTTTTCTCCCATAGGTTGATTTTTTGTCATCATTGGGTAACTTATGATAGAAGTTCATCTGAATAGATTAAAAATTAAGCAAATTATCGGCAGAGAGAAAAAAAAAAAGCTAGATTTTAGATATTTTCCAGAGTTAAAATTTCTATAGAGTTTTTCATATGTTATGTATTTAATTTATTGGTCCAATTTTAAAATCACCTTTCAAAACTTCCTGTTTTTTTTTTTTTTTTTGTAAAAAATCCTTTATGGGATATTAACTCAAACGTAACTTTATTTATTTGCTAAAATTTTTTAGTTCAAAAGGGGTTTTTCCCGAATAAGGACTTTTACAACTGGGGTGAAATGATTGGATTTCCAAATTAAATACGTGGCGTGTGAAAAAAAAACCCTTATGAAATTTCACACCTGAAAAATTTCTAAAATCTTGCTCATTGTTTTTCCGATAATATGATAAATTTTTATTCCATTCAAATGAATTTTTGACACAAGTTACCCATTAACCCTTTTCGGCGCAGAGTAATTTTGCTAATTTAAAATCAACAGTCACCGGAATTTAAGAACGACATTAGAAGACAAGAAATAAATGAAGTTTTCCCTTTAAATTAAAAAATTAAAATTCTAAAAAAGAATTCCGAGATTCGTTTTTACACTTGGAAATTAAAATTAGGTGTTTGATGTAGCTGCAACCCGCTCTTGAAAGGGTTATATCGAGCTTTCAACTTATGTAATAAAACAATTTCTATCTTTCGCGTATGCACAGTAAAAAAGTATTTACTACAAATACTCAAATCGCAGTGAAAATTACATGCGTGCATTTTAAGTTTCAGAATAATAATTCTGTATGTTTGTCAAAATTTCTGAAAATTTTGTTAAAATCCATTCTTTTTAAAAGTAGAATATATATATATAGATATATTGTCTGAATAATCATGCAATTCTCGTAAAATAGCATACAAATGTTGCACAGCATATGGCATGTGAAATCATGTGTTAAAGTTACAAGCCATTTGCAGCATTTTATGATTATTCAACGTATTTTCGCTTTTTATCAATTTAAGGTTTGTCCCCTAACTGCACTCGTGATTTAATCAATCGTTGAAAAAATGAATTTGTAAAATTTCTCTGCATTTCTGAAGTTCAAGGACATTTCGTTCAATATTTTATTAGAAAATATAAAAATGAAAAATCCCTAGCAATTTGGCGATCTTTGTAGTCATTCAAGAAACAACTCGTAATTTTAATAGCATATACGTAATCAGGTCTAAATGCTAATTACTTGATTTTACATTGAATTATATAATAGTGTAATGATTTTATCTATCTATATATATATCAATATGTGTCTATCTATCTATCTACATATAATATCTATACATAATATGTATGTATATATATATATATATTACTTCGTTCTATTTTTTTTTACTATAAAAAGAATTATTACATATATATATATATATATATATATATATATATATACATATATATATATATATATATATATATATATATATATGTATATATATATATAGAGAGAGAGAGAGAGAGATAGAAAGAGAGAGATAAACGTTTTTTTCACAGTTATGATGATTTATTTATGAATTGGTAAGCTTTCTGTTTTATGTTAGATCTAATTTAAAGTATCATATTTCCGAAGAAGAAAGATGTTATTTTCCACATCAAAAACACCGCCTATGTATGTCAATAGTAGCGTATACTATATAATAACAAAAAAATTTAAAAGGTATTTTTGATTGCAAATAAAAATTCCCGAAATATTTAACCTTTATTTACATTTATCTATCTATCTATCAATATACATTATCTATATATAATTTAAAAATAAAGTTTATTTTATGAATTCTATAATAAGTTATATATAAATAAAGGATTATTTAAGAAAAATCAAAATGGTGCAACATTATCAAAACTTTCTACTAACTTTTTTTTCATTTTATGTTCTTGATGTTTATGACAAAGTTTATTAAGTTATGCTTATCAGCTGTCAGCCGTTAATTAACAAGGCAAAAAAAAAAAAAAAAAAAAAATTCTGAAAAAATAAAGCTTTTATTAATTTACCTAACTGTAGTTAATTGCGTTGATGGGCTAACTTGAAGAATAATTAACAAGATTTTAGCATAACGGTTATATTTTTTTGTATTCTGTTTCAGAGTATTTTTAATTATGGCATTATATTCTTAGATATATTTCTGGCTTAGATCTCTAATGCAATATTATTATGGTGCCAATATAAAAGATTACATTAACATTCTATATTACGCTTTAAAATTTTCATGGTTACAAAAAGAAAGGAAATAAAAATTAGAAAAATTATTATAAATCAGCATATATTCATAGCGTTTTAAAAATATATTCTAATGCTGTTACATGTCTAATTTTTGAAAAAGAATTAATGTAGAATTTAAAAGTAGTTTTTAGCTATCAGAAAAAAAGTTTTTTACTAAAAATTCTGCACATAGCGCATTTATTTTCATCTTTTTAAGTTTTACTCTGAACTTTCTTTATATCAAAGAAATGTATGAATTAATATAAGCTAGTTTATTCGCGTTTTGAATTTTTTATACTATAATTCATTTGAAGGGCGATATCCAATTATATCTAAAATTTTTGCATTTGAATACTATACATAAAACATACTTTTTTTTTTCATTTTAGTTCATAAAAGTTATGATAGTTTAGGTTATAAGTTCTTGCTATGAATTTTAAAATAAATTAATATTCGAATTAAATTTAAGATTTTTTTTTTTTTTTTTTTTTTTTTTTTTTTTGTAAAAACTGCTATAATTATACTGTGTGGTGAGGATTTTTTGACTTATTTTATTTTATTTATTTTATATTGTTTTATAAATTTATTTATTAATATGAATATGTTTTACATGAAACAAGGGATATTTGTATTTTAAGTTTCCATCTTTCTTCAAATATTATATTTTGTAGAGGGTTACATCTCATATAAAATTTTCGGTTATATAAGTATGTTATATTATAACCTCTTCAGATTGGTGTGAGACATATATGGATCGCATGGCATTAGAGTGATCAAAGCAAAAGAATGACTCAAAAACATTTCTTATCTCAAAAAAAAAAAAAAAAAAAAAAAAACTTAAGTTTTTATCAAAATCGTTAGAACCATTCTATGCATTTTCGAGTAAACCCAGTTTCTTTCATATGATACAACCGCCGTATAAAGGGCTAACATGGAACATAAATTTTTCTGAACATGAAGGTAAATCGCATGGATTTAACACCTCAAAAAACTTAACCAAAGCACTTAACCCCCAAACTTCCATGTAAACGTTACATTCATTTCCGAGTAAACCCAATTTCTGCCATATGGTGCTACTGGCGAATAAAGGGTCAACATCGAACATGAATTTTCCTGAGTAGGAGGATGTGTCCCATCGATTTATCGCCCCCAGGAACCCGAATTTTCACTAAAATTGTTATATACATTTCCAAGTAAACCCCCAACTTCTGCCTTAGGGGCAACTGGTGAATAAAGGGTTAACAGTGAACGCGAATTTTCCTGGAGTTGAGGATATGTCCCATCCATTTAACGCCCCTAAAAACTCGAACTTTCATGAAAATCGCTGTATATATTTCCGAGTAAATCCATTTTCTGTCATACGTTGTAATTGGCGGATAATTAGCGAACGTGAATGACAATAAGCCTAATTTATTTAAGCCTAAAAAACTCCTAATCTCAAACTTTCATGAAAATGTTAGAGCTGTTGCTGAGATTCCCAAGACAAAAGCATATATATATAGAATGAAAACATTTTCAAACATTGCACAACATGAAGCCAAGTAACACATACAGAACTAGAAAGAACATGAATAAAGATTTCTGAAAAAAAGCACTAAGAATCCTTTTAATGAAGACATGCAACATACAATACTGTTAAAGGGCTCTGATTAAATGATACATGCTAAATAGATGGTATTTCTGTCATACTGTATGCAATTTGCTAAAAAATTACAGTATGCAGAAACCGATAACACTTAAAAAAAAAAAAACGTATAAATAATTGCAAGTTGAAGATTAAAAAAAAAAAAAAAAAAAACACTCAATTATTTTTTAATTCAAAAATAAAATAAATAAATAAATTTTAAAAATGATCATTAATTTAAAGTTTGTGAACTTTCTGAAAATTAAAACGAAAATTTAAAAAAATCATTAGTTAATGAGTATTTGTGGAAACAAATTTTCCAGTAGAATGACATGGGCCTTTGTTCTAAGATCTAGACTATATTAACGCAAGTTTTGGAGAAAAATCATAAAAAAATCCTAACGGCTATGCCAAAGAATGGGATCAGGTTTCGAATTCTTCTGTCTACACAGCAGAATTTCTCGGTCGCTAGTGGGGCCTAATCGAGTTAAAATGTTTATGTTATAGATTACGGGAAATTATGAACATTAAAAAATAATGTTTCAGATTAAAAAATGAAATAAAATATAAACTATTTTAGAAAGCAAAACTTTTTTATTAACTAGAGAGATATATACGTAGATTAAAATTTAATAAATGTATTTCAAAAAATAATAAATAAAGTAGCATCGCTTGTGCTTGCATAACAATTCCCTAGAGTTTTAACATAAGAAATTATTCCTAAGGTAGATATTACTTCTGTAAAATTCAAAAATTCAAACTATATAACAAAATGCAACCAACATCGTTGCTTTCTTTATTCTATTCTGTTTCTTAAAACAATTTTTATAGCTGCCACACGCACCACATAAACTTTAAATTTTACATTTACTTTGAAAGCACGCGATCTGTAAAAATTAAATCATTAAATTCATTTTTTTACTTATTTTTATTTCATTTAGCACTCGCACTTTTTATTTCCTAATTCAAAATTATTAAAAAAAGAAAAAACTTTTTCGATAGTGTTTGTTTCGATACTGATTATTATTAATTTTCTTGTCTTTTCTTTTTCTTAAAAAAAAAAAAAAAAAAAAAAAAAAGATTTTGATGAAATTAAGCAGAATTTAGTTTAGAACGGAGGACTATTAGTTTTTTTTTTTTTTTTTTTTTTTTTTTTTTTTCAAATTGTAACATTGCATTTAAATTATTCAATTATATTTTCGATAAATTTTAGATTTCGATAAATGTCCAACTATCGAAAAATGACACCGCAAAAATCCCAGATTGAGACTAATAGTCCACAGTCCTAAAAAGTTAAATCAAACATATTTTTTAAAATGCCATCTAAAAGATTAAAAATATTTATAAGAAAAATAATAAAACTAAAATTATTATTATTACATAAGAATTGTAACTATAAAATTTTGAGTGTAGCCACGACGCTAAATACAGTTAATGGTGCAGTTAGATGTAGAATATTAATTAAATTCTATACTCGGCGATCGAAAATGAAATTTAACTAATAATTAATTTAACAAGTAAATTATGAAAATTGAATTGAATTAAATTTTAATTTAAAATTTCACAGTCATTGAAAATTATTAGTTTCTTAAATTAAATAGGAATTATTAAAAATTATTAGAAATTAAGAATTGTTAAATTTTAACTTTATTTTTAATTTTATTTTATTTGAAAACTTAAAAAAATAAAATAAGAATAAATGAGTAAAAAAATAAAAATAAAATTTAGAAGATAAATTAAGAAAGCGAAAACAATTCTTATATATATATATATATTATATGTAGTATAAGAAGACACGTGACGAACTCGCTTAATACAACAGAAGGATTAGTAATTAGTTATTTAAAAATGAAGAATAAGAAGTTATTTTGTTTGACTTTAATAAGAATAACTATTTTCATGAATACTTGTTTTTTACCATGAAGGCTATTTATTTATTTTTTTATGCTATTTATTTCCTTTTTTTTTCCATGAATGCTATTTATTTACATATTTATTTTCGCTGTCTTTCTTTACATTTTTTTTTTTTATCCGTGTGTAAAATTTAAATATTAAGCAATAGATATCATTCTCAGATATAAGAGTACATAATATTAAAAATTCAATCATAAAAAAAAATCCAAAAATGAATAACTCTATTTATTATACAAATGAAATTCACGATGAATCCGATTGAAACTGGGTCATCCAAGTTCTATCGTTTTGGAAGCAAAATATCATAACTTTTTACTATATTCACGCAAATGAAAGAGGAATAAAAATGAAATTTTATATTTAAAAAACTATTTTTCAAACATTTTACATTCGTTTAACATCTCTAGGAAATAAATAAATAACTTCAATCAGTATAAGTTTATCTTAGTCTTAATGTTCGAATTTTTATTTACTTTTCAAGATACAAATTATCATTAATTAATTTGAATTCAAATATACATTTTTAAACATGTTCCAAATACTAATATCCATGTTCCCATCAAAAATTATACCTCTGGGGGTCACCGAAGCGGGAGAGCCATCCCTTCCATGGAGGATCAAAATTGTGATGGCATGTCTCCGGACCACCTCTAGGGGTGTGTACCAGACCGTCGCCAATTGCCCATCTGCGCAGCACTAGGGCGACGTAAAACCCAACCATCCATCCATCCAAATACTAATAAATTAATCGTGATGGCTAAATTTTTATAAATTGGTAGCTTGAAACTATCCGCGTTTGTAATGATCGATAGATGGCGCTCTCTGAACACTGCAGTTGTTAGTAAATATAACAGCCACGTGTAATTATTATTCTTTCTCCGCCATTTCATCATGGAAAGTCGATTGCATAATATGAGGATATGCAGTGGTGTGATAATTTCCCCTTAGCCCACCAGAGGGCGAGCATTTCATTACAATCGCGGATTTCTTTCTATCTTTTGTACAGAAAAGATGAAGTCGTTGAAATAAAATAAAATAAAATAAATAAATAAATAAATAAAATAAAAATAAACCTAAACTTTCTCAGATAATCGCAAAAGTATGACAAATTTAGTCATATGATATTTTTCCACTTGTCATTACTAACAATCATAAAATTGAAAAAGAAAAATATTTCTAATAAAAATGCTTACTTTTCTAGTTTTTATCCGCAATGGTTTTAAATTACTGTCACTACAAACACATTTTTAGAGTGAATGGCCCTTTTATGTAATTTGAGCTAGCTAATAACGGAGGAAAAAAAAAACATTGAAATGTCAAGTTATTCTATTTATTTATTTTTTGCTATGTTTGTTTTCAACACTTTGGAATTACATCAACACTTTGTAAAGTTTTGCTTCTATTTGCTAAGTTCAAAATAGTTTTATCTATTACATTTTTATATTCAATATTTTAAATACGAATTTATTGAATTTTTTTCTGTATAAAAATAATTTATTTAGTGCATATTCAACAATCATGTGAAACACACAGAGCGAAAAGTATAGCTTTTACCGCGACAAGATTAGAAAATATTAATTCAAGTAAAAGTAACAAATGCAAAATTACCTGAATGTGAAATTGGTTTGTCAGTCTACGTGGTTTGATTTTGTACTCGCTAGTGGCATACGCATGCAGAAAAGAAGGAAGATACATAGCTAATGTTCATAGGCAAATACTAATGGATTTGCATACAGTATTGTTTTGTTTGCTGGAAATTCATTGAATGTCTACTTTGAGGTACGCTGATTTCAGTGTTCTATCGCACGTAAAAGGATGAATTATTCCTCAACTATTGCACCGATATAGTTCACTGTAGACTCATTAGAAACCTGGTGAAATACACAAAGTTTTGGTAAATTTGACCGATTACAGATAAAGGGGTGATTGAGAAATTTTCGGAGACAACTGGATTCGCCAGTGTTTCACAAAGCATGTAACTTTTTCTTAACTTCAGATATCATAATCTAAATGACCTATCGCAATCTAATCACCTTAAAATATTTAGTATATTTTTTCCAAACATGTGCTTACTCTGCATGCTGTATCAGAAACTTGGGGATTTTTTTTTATTCGAGAAAAGAAAATTATATATATATATATTGTCAATCACAACTCGGAATCAGAGATAAGATTGGCTTGCTAAGGTGTTTTGTTCTACCTGTGTTCTTTTATCAAACTAATTTATTTGACAGATCATGTACACTTCACTTTCTTCATCCAAACAATCTGAGTTAAAAAAAATCTATAAAAAATTTATAATTTTATTGCATAGCGTATTTTCTCGTGTGGAAGAACACTCAATATGTTTTTTACTTTCTCTTACCCATAAGGTAGAGTAAGTATTGTTTTTGGGTCAAATTTTCGAACGCGAGATTTTGTAATATTTACACGTTTTGAGGTCCCCTGAATACGAAAATCATGTTTTTAGCAAATGGTCTGTGTGTCTGTGTGTGTGTCTGTCTGTTATCAGCATATCTCAAAAACAAATTATGGCAGAAAGTTCAAACTTGGTATTCTAAATGTGTATCATATAGGGATGCTATAGTAAGCTTTTCGTTATGATCAAGCAAATGGTTCGTGTACAGGGACAATCAAGAGAATTCTAATACATTACGTCTATGGGGGAAATTGCAGGTAAGTAGAGTTTAACGTCTATAGACTGCACTAAACCAAATGAAACGAATATATATTTTTTGTAATAGAGATAGTTAACTGAGAAAAATTTTTTGTGTACGTACGAGCCTCGCCTCCCCCCTGGGGGGGGGAGTCCCCCCTAGAGGGGAGTAAATTTTCATGATGGGTATCATTCAAAAGAGCTCACCAATACCTTTAAAACGAATGGTTGAACTATAAATCTGTGATAATTTAAAACAAAGTTATAGATTATTTTTTACTTTTAACAAAAAAAAAAAAAAAAAAAAAAAAAAAAAAAAAACCTTAGAAAGAAAAAAAATCGTAATTTTTTTTTTTTTTTTTTTTTTTTTTTTTTTTTTTTAAATATTGAGAGTAAAATGGACTTTTTTTTTTTGGTTATTTAGTAACCAAAGTTTTAGTTAGTAACCAAAACAACCCAGTTTTGGTTATTTGTAGACACTACTTCTCTAATATGGAAATCGTCTGCATTATCATAAAAGATAATTTTTTTAAATAATAATTTCAATAAATTCTTTTTTAAAAACAGAATTATTTTTTAATAACCGAATTAAATTCTATATAAATGTAGGTGCATTAATGAAACGGGGGGTGGAGGGGGGCGGTAGCCCCCCTCACACAGAACTAATTATCGTATAGAACTCTTCTGAAGTATAATTTGAATTGTTTAGCATAGGTTTACAGGACAGTTCTTGTTATCTTACCTCTTAATCTGCAACCTGTATTTATAGTATTAAATTTCAGGGTAAGAGAAAGTCGTGTGAGTGACACACCAGATTATTTTTTTTTCTTTTTAGGATTTTTAACAATATAATTTAATTTTTTTAAACTAAACCAATTATTTTTTAAGATGTACTAAAGCATTTTGTAATTTATTACTTTGTGTATTTTGAATTACTTTTAAAAAGTTTAAGTAAAACATATATTTTGAATCCATAGTGCATCCTTATTTTGAAAATAAAGGGAGTTTGTAAATTACTTATATTCACGAACTAATAATTAATAATGATTCTTAAAAGCTTATAATTAAAGATGTATACTTTATTTTATCACTGATAGAAATAATAAACTTTATTTTATATTTTATGATTGGTTATAAAATTATAATAAAACATTAAAAAATGCATTAGAGTCGATAGTTTAGATTAAATCTGAAAATCCTTTTGCTTGTCGTTTTAGTCATACTAACTCTTATCAAGGAACTTTATGTTATTTTCGATAAAGTAATATTATTGAAAATTCATTAAATGATAATGTAACTTTAATTCTGATCTAGATAGCGTTAAAATCTCTACATTCTAACTTTTGCACTTTATATTACTCTGTTGCAATCATTTTTATGAATTTTAAAAGGCAAAAAGATTTTTTAAAGGAAAATACTTATTAAAATATCAATAATAATTTTTTCTACATATTTCATCTCCTTTTCGATTGCTAGTACATTTTTTATTTCTGTTACCACTGCTTTCTACGCAAAGAAATTAAACATACTGAAAAACAAGAATTTAATTATTGAAAAATTAACAATACTCATCATTCACTTCTTTTGAAGAAAAAAATTTCCTCGATGAGAAAAATATTATTTAAAAAACATTAGTTACAAAATGACTTTTATATTTCACCAAAGTTTTAATATACAATGATTTTCGAATGTCTTTTTTAGGTATTTTTTAGTTTCTCCTATACTAAGGTAAAATAAATTACCTTTAAAAAAATATTGTGCATGAATTTCTAATTTTGTCAAAGTATATATTTTAAAGTGCATTATATTAAATTCTTATTGTTGTTTTTTGGAATTGAACAAAGTATTTATAATTTTTTTTTCATGTATTATCATTATATAATTGAAGTTATTTATTTTAAATGTTATTAAGTAATTAAATATTAAATATTATATAGTAATATATAAAATAGTAAATTATCACTATATATATATCTCCTCTTCTCCAGTTAAGGAAAAAAAAAAACCCTTATTTTTTTGTATAATTTATTAGCAATTCAATGATTCTTTAATATCTATGAATGTATATTTCTTATGTAAAAATAAAGATATCTTCATATATATACTATGTATTGCAGGAATTTTGCATTTTGATCATTGTAACTTTAGCAGGAATTTCTGTTATATACGTCTTAGTTTCTTATATTAGAAACGCTATTTTTCACCCTATCTCCATTCTCTATAGCACCTTAAAAACAGGGAAAATGATGAAAATATTATCACATTTTTTAGCGTTTCAGTTTTAATAACATTTTATCTTATTTAAATACCCTCAACAACAGAAACAACATTTTCTACCGTAATGGTTTTGAATTCAAATTATTTCAGACAATTTTGCATATGGATCTACATAATAGATATACTACATAACATATTAAAATTACAAGAAACATTTGTACAAGTACGTCATGTAATTTGAGGAGAAAATGGATACTGCTTCAAACAATTACCTCCATTATTATTATTTCCAACTACGTTCAGATTGTAAATTTTTGTGTATGACTAGATACACATTTCATTTTCGTTTTGTTTGAAATAGACAAAATAAAATTCGTACAAAACAATTATCTTAATTTGTGAAATGTTTTTTATCCTCCTAAATAAAAGATAATTACTATCGCATAGCATGTCGCTTTTAATAGGGGAGTATGGACATTTATGACTATTACAGCGTAAATAGATAGATAAGCACATATAAATTTATCACTTCATGTTAAATTATTATTATTATTATTATTATTATTATTATTATTATTATTATTATTTTAATTCAGAAAGCCTTGGAATTAGACTATAAATTTTAGTGCATATATATCCATAAACTTTGAGATATTTTCATATATTTATTTTCATTAATTGAGATTTTACGTTGTAATTCAATTAATAAGTCTTAAAAGAAATAGAAATAATTTAAAACGTATATTTATTTAAAAATCTCATGAACATTTTCGATGTTTTCTTTTGTTGTTGTTTATTTCACTTTCTCTTTTTTCTAGTTCATGTACCCCGCTATTGAAAAAAAAAATATATTTATTTAAAAATAAATTAATTTTTGATGGAAACATATGCAATTTACATTTAAAATTAATAAAAGCTTTTTCTGTGAAGAAATCATATAAACTCTAACTTCTATCCGTCTATCGTTTTTTAAAATGAAAAAAAAAAAAAAAAAAAAAAAGTTGTTCAATAAGAAAAAACGCATTTTAATTTCGCCAATATATCCTGTTGTATATCTTTGTAAAAAAATTTGTGGAATACATGTACCTATGTTTTAATTTCCCAGAAAGCCTCCACTTATTCATTGTAATAGAGGTCGTAGAAATTGTCCATTCGAGAAAAATGTATTATAAAGCATAGATTCATTTGAACTGACATTTCAAACAGAAATAATGTGATGTGGACACACCATGACTTACTTGTAGACCCATTTAAATATACACAATGTTAGAAACATTGACATTTTCGTATGTAGTAAATTGTTTGTAAGTAAACAAGCAGGTTACGGTCCATGAATGCTTTTTATCTGGTGAATATTTCAAAACAAGCTAATAAAACTATTACTCGCACCACAAAAGTCATGATAATAGTGGTATATAAATCGTAGACCCCCAAATATCCCCTTTTTGGAAATTGTGATCAATAACTTAATGCAAAATTTCTTAAGCTGCCTTCAAACTCTGGCAACGATGCAGAGCGTCAAAAGTCATAAATTATCCATTGTCTGAAAGTGGCCCTTGAAATTTTGCACACGTTTACGTTGAAGGGCATTACTTTTTACTGCTCTTTTACAAAAGAGACCCAGTCCTCTTTCAATTATCGCACTAGGAGGTTTGTGAGCCGCGACTCCAGCGAGCGTCGACTCTCAAATACCACATCAAAGGAATATCAAAAGAGACCGCGTTGACGCTTTGCAAGTTGCCAGAGTTTGAAGGCAGCTTTACACTCATGTTTGTAAAAAATGCAACACCATGAAGGAATCCTTATGAAATTTAATGCACAAACGACTTGTATTAGTACAAATAAATGATTAAATTTTCAAAGAAAAAAAAATTAAGTGTCCGAAAACAGTATTTGGTATGGCAACCATGCGCTGCAATAAGTGCTGCTATACGACGTAGCATAGAGTCAAACAGATTTTAAATGTATACTTGGGGAAGATAAATCCATATTTCTTGTAGGCGTACCCAAAGTTCACCTTTTGAAGCTGTAGGACGAGGATCAAGAGCGAGGTGCCAACCAATGAAATCCTACACGTGTTCAGTCAGTGGCATTTCCGGCGAATAAGCAGGCTACGAAAGGAGCTGTATGTTTTCTGCTGAAAATAAGTCTTGCACATTCCTTGCCACATGTGGTCGGGCATTATCCTGCTGAAAGGTAGTTCCAGGAATGCCTTGAAGGAAAGAAACGACTTCAGGCTCCAGCACTTCTCTGATGTACCTTTCGCTGTTGAAATTACCCACAATTCGTAGCAACAAAAATCGTCCATGATACGCAATCGCACCCCAGACCATAACTCCGGGCGTTCGTCCACTATGACGTTCGATAATGTACTCCGGAAGGTAAAGTTCACCGCTATAGAGTCTAACACGAATGCAGCCATCATGATGCCTCACATTAAACCAGGATTAGTCAGAAAACACCACTTGCTGCCTATCTGCACGCCCGTCTCTATGTGCATGAGCCCACTGCAGCCGCAAGCGTCGATGGTTTCGCGTGAGGGGGGATCCTGTATAAAGAAGTTCGTACGCGCAGTTCAAGGCGCAGAGGACGTCGACGAATTGACAAAGCAGACAGTGATACACCTGTCAGTGGATCAATGTGCTGCCAACTTTCTAGATGAAGCTGTATGCTCCATCAGTGTCATGCGGTGTCTATCATCGCGTGTCTACCATGCGGTTTCGATCATCACGAATTGACGTCATTTTTCGGCATCCACCCCCGGATTTTCGAGTTGTCCGGTTCTCATCTGTCCATTGCTTCCAAATTCGCACCACTGTGCTTCTGTTACGCTGCGCACGAGCTCCTTTTACACGATAGGGAAATTCTCCTTCAAGAAGGCCGATGATTTTCCCCCGTTCAAAGTTCATAAGTTGTTCAAATTTCGCCCTCTGTCGTCGACGAGGCATAATTACGCCTCACATCACGTTTACCACAAAGAGATAAACGTACACAATTTTAAACATGCCGCTACAGCTCTTTATTTATACGGTTTCAGCAGCAGTCCAGATGGCACTGATATGCGCACGCACTCGTGGTGGCTTTGAAATTTTAATCATTTGCTTTACACAGTGTAATTTTCATTTCTTGAAAATTTCAGCTCAATCGCGTCATTCTTTCATGGTGTTGCAATTTTCACAAACGTGAGTGTATTTACAACCAAACAGCTTAAGTTTAAATAGAATTTAATCGAGTGTGAATGGCCTCCTTTTATACTCTCTTTGACGAAAATTAGTGATGAGAAACAATACGTTGTATCAAAAAAGCTAGTTAACCGTGTTTCAAATTAATAAAGGGATTACAGATTCTGACAACTCTAAACTACAGTTTTCAGCCAAATTTGGTCGTTAGTCTCACCATATCGCCGAAGACGACCTCAGTTGAAGTTAATAAAATATTAATATGTTCCGTGGCTTCATATGTATTTTCACTGAAAGAAATTGTAATACAGGAAATGAGTTTTATTCTTTGTAATAGCGTTACCAGGAGCTCATTATTATGTTCTGCTGAAATCTTTAAGGTGGTGGGTGACATAATGACCAAAAGTTTTGAGTTTTCGTGGATAGCTCGAAAATAGAAAGTCACGTAACGACCAAAAGAAAAATGCTCAAATACATGTTATAGAGACTTACATACAAATTTATGAAGTTCTGCTTCCACCGGTTTCTAAGTTATGCGAGATATACACTCGCGTACAGACACATGCACGTACATTCAAACACCAGAATTTTTTTTCTAAAATTGAGAATATTTCTAAAACATAAAGCTCATATAAAGACAAAAATTAAAGGTGTAAGACTAAATGTTAAAACAGTTACAAATATAAATTTGCAACAACTTACGACTAAACTTTTTTGGGTTATGCGAGATATAAAATCTGTTTCATAATTCGTTTCACAATACTTTTTCTGGAAAGTAAAAAACAAACATTAACAAAAAAGTATATGTATCAGCTCATAAGACAGTTATTCTTTCGAATTATATACACATGTTTGCCAAAGGGTAATCATATCACAATCAAAGGGTAATCATAATAATCATAAATAAACTTCTTAAAATATATTTACAAACTTTTGAAATTATTTACAAATAGTGTATTTCTTACGTAAAAAGCTAGCTTAGAAATGTAATTATCTTATATTTAAACTCTGGTTAGAATATAAAATTATCAATTACTATATTATTTGAAATTTAATCCCTAATTAGAGTATTAAATTTATCAATTAAAACGAAAAAAAAAAAAAAAAAGCTAGTTAAAGCTCATTTTGCAAAATTAAAAATGTATATAATCTTAGAAAACGCACTTTTAATAATTCTAAAAGTTGAGAAATCAGTTTACTTAAAAGAGTTCGTTGAGAAACGTAATCTGAGTCTTGAACTCATGTCGCGGTTTATAGAGCTTCATTTCGCTTCTTTTCTTTACTAAAAATTTCTCAAAATATATTGAGAGTAATTAGTTAATTAGAAAATTTATGAATACGAAAATTGAAACTTTAATTAAAATGAATGAGCGATGATGTTCTTGCGTCAGATGGATTTTAACCATCTAATAATTGAAAGATATACTCTTCAGGAAGATTCTTGAAAAATTTAGAAAAAGTAACCAAGGCTTTAAAAAGGTTAATTAAGAAGTGTAGTAGTTTTCTCTCGACATTTAAAAAGTACAGTTAAGAATCTGGTGTTTTATAACATGAATACGTATCAGATCGATATGCGTAATTAAATTTTATTTGCAGTCAATATTTTCTTTTAATTTAAGATTTTCATTAAAACTGTTTAAATTAAAAAAGAAAAAGTAATGCTTACTATTACTGAGAAAGAATTTTATGTATTTTGCGTAATATCTATCCTAAAAATAGATGTTTAGCTATAATACACACACACACACACACATCTATATATAGCATGTATACGAAAACATTAATTTCTCCTTTAATTCTTTAAGTACTGATGTTAAAAATATAAAACAAATTAAAAAGTGCAGCAAAATAAAGTATAGAATTTGGTGACAAACATAAAAATTTTGGGGAATTCCATGTCACGAATTACAAATTTGAAGTTTATGTTCGCGTTTCATACAAAAATGTTCTATACACCAATACTTTTCTACAATTTTTAATAAAATCACACAATCAACTGTGGAAGAAAATCATATTTATTGAAATTTAATTTTTCCGACTGAGTGAAAATAATGCCTGGACCGGGACTCGAACCCCGGATCTTTGACTTACAAGGTCAAAGTGAGTAGTTGTCTGAGTGAGTAATGCTGACCGGGATGTCGGCCTGGATAGCTCAATTGGTAGAGCCTTGATCTTGTAAGTCAAAGATCCGGGGTTCGAGTCCCGGTCCAGGCATTATTTTCACTCAGTCGGAAAAATTAAATTTCAATACTTTTATGCTTATAGTATATCGACATTGGTTTCCGGTTATGGAAAATGCTTCTTACGCTTAATTATGCTGTTAGAATTCACTAAGACTGCAATATGATAAGAGCTGGCGAAGTGTCCGCTATTTTCTAGCCCGTCTGGGAAGGTGTTGGTGGTAGAAAAAGCTAGGTTACCTTATTAGCGTTGTTATCGCCTTTAACCCCTTCCACTCCAGGGATGTACGTGCGTACGTCCTAGTGTTAATGGCCATTAATACCATGGACGTACGTGCATGCGTCCAAAGAAAGTATACGATACAATAAGCCCAACGTTGTAGTGGTATCAGAGAGAGTTATTTTATTTTTCATATAGTATTTTGAAATTGTATTTTCATTACTGACAACTAGATGGCGTTAGTAGTCTCGGTGACCTATTAGTTTTGGCTACGCCAGTTGTTTCGGGAATTCTCGCGGCTGCGGTTGTGTGTAATTTTCGCTCCTCGATTTTGTGTGTTTTGCCGGTGTTTGAAACTGTGAATAATGTCTGATTCTAGTGATTCGGATAGTGATTATATCCCCGATTATGACGAACTTGAAGATTCCAATGATGACTTTACAACAAGTGAAGACGGCGAAAGCGATGACAGTGATGAGGAACCACTTACAGCAGTCATTGCTATAAATAATTGAAATACTTTGATATGTATTCATATTTACTACCTTCATTAATTAAATATATTTACTTCACAACAAAATGCACATCGTTACTTCGTTATGTATTGCATTATTTCAAAATTATAATCTGGTATTTCACATATTTATACTACAGCTAGCCTGGAAGGGGTTAAACTTCTATGATACAGATCAAGCATGATCGAGTGAGCTAGAACTTCTTATCACGAAAGAAACAAGTTGGCAATTTTAAGAACATCGCCAACATTCTCAAAACTGCAACCCTTCACGTTAAAAGAAATGTAATATTAAAGTTAATTTTAAAAGAATTTAAAGTAATAACTTAAAAAAACAGTACATTCATATTAAATTTGTCAAACAACTTTGAATATAAAATGAAATAATTTGAAAATATGGGAAATCTTATGCTACAAAGTTGTGCTTCTGCTCCGCGTATCCACGAGTTACATCTGCAATTTATAATCCACAGATTCCTTTTTCCTGGATTAGAAGAAAATATAAACAGGTTGTGCCCTTTTCTGGAGTTATTCGTGCAATTTATTGCCAAAAAACCACCAATAATAAATCGTCAGCTGGTCTTGTGGGCTAGATAATGGCGGATGCGTCAGCTTATCTATGTAGGAGTTCTAGTATTCACCATCGACAAAAATACCCACATAATCCTGAATTGCAACACTGTTTATATTGTAAAACTTTCTACACCGTCAATCATGTTTAATTATAATATGCACTCTTGACTTTACTTTTTCCTACCCATATACGGAAGAAAGCAGGTTATTTTGCGATTAAATTTCCGAAACTGAATTTTTGCGATATTTACACGTTTTGGAGTGATCTGAACCGCAAAATCTGTTATTTAACGGTTTTATATGTGTGCGTGTGTACCTATTACCAGAATAAATCATAGACACAATGATATCCCATGAATTATGTATATGAATAGAGTGTTTTAATATGGAAAGGCCTAGTTTGTGAGTGAGAATATTATTTTGGAAGTCACAAATTTTTGAAGACATATTTATGCTTCAGAACTTTAGCAATGATAAAACTAGATTACGAACATGGACAAAATTATATTGATGTTGATTGGAAGACGAAATAGATCTAGAAAGACATCAAAGGCGGGGAATCTGTAATTCAATAACAACTTTATTAATTACAGTGGGGCTGTAACATATGTGAACAGCAATCTATGTTAAATATTTAATTACAGATTTGCAGGATTTGTAATCAGGACAATTGTTATGAGCATGGTTAAAGAAAAGCATAAAAAGTGGCCATATTTTGGGTAGATAGATGATATGAAAGAACAGGTAATGAATGTTAATGAAACTGCGAAGTTTTTACGTTAAATTTTAGTAGAGAATCTTTTTAGTGCGAGAGATTAGGGTATTAAGTTAAGGAAGTGAACCATTGTTTTCAATTTCATATATCGATTGGATTTTACTGTCAAGAGAACTCTGTATAATCCGTAATATTCCATATTGTTGAGTAGATAAGTTTCAGTATTAATGTAGTGGGTCCAAAATGTAAGAGGGGTTTTTAAAAGAGAGAATACTGAAAGAATGAATGCATACAAATAATTACAAAACTTTTGCGCGAAAGGCGGCCGCTCACCACTGTGTAGGAGTTTTGAGTGACTTTATGGTGTTTATTCAAAGTTTTGAGACCCGTAACAATTGTTGAGAGTTCTTGCATTTTATGGTGCTTATTAAAAGTTTTGTACTTATTACTTTTAAACGTCAGTTCTGTGGTTCTTTTTTTATAATGCATACAAGTGTCTGCGAAAATTGGTGAGACAGGAAAGTCCATTGCTAAACCTTCAGATTTTTGCAAAATGTTCCTTGAAGAGTAAATATAGTTTGAAATGAACAAATGTGGGCGAAAGGAAATAAATTTTGGATTTCAGAAAAGTTAAGTGAATTTTTTTAGTTCTTTTTTTAAATAAGAGAAGACGCCACTTATCGTAATATTGAGATTGTTGTTCCGGAAATACTGAATAATTTTAGTAAAAATGATGTAGTTCATCCCAGTGTGGATTATAGCAGAAAGCAGAGGAAAAAAGACGGTAGTGAGAATGTTAAGAAAGTGGTAAAAGGCGGTGCCTATATTAGATTCAAGAAGGCGAAATAGCATTTTGGATTTACGTACTTTAAACGGGTATAAAATCTGGCCTAGTTAGTTATGGAAAGGATGAGACAACCTCTAATAAAATCTAAAAGCAAAAAGGGAAGACATATTAGCGGGTTTAATTTTAGTTAATTTTAGTTAGTTTTTGTTGCCTCCTGCTAACCTCAGGCCCTGATTAATCTCTGGAGCTAATTGAAGCCAGTATCATTATGGGAGCGACTATTGGGGGTAAGCTTTTCAATCTATACACACATAGAAATAAACTTTTTAGTGTTAAAAATTTAATTTTCATGCATATCTTTAGCGTAGTTGTAATTAAAGTTCCTTTCTCCTTTACAAATTGTCAATATATATATAGAATTAAAAAAGAAAAAAAAAATACAGATTAAAAAAATAAATGGTCCTTTTATAATTGTTTAGTTATTCATATGTCTAGGTACTTTCTACCCATATATTAAGATTACGTATAATTGGTTATCTGTTTATTGATTCAGATCTATCAGATTTTTGTAGTTAAATAATAAAACTTTGCCAAAAAAATGTATATTTTATCTTTCGATTTATTCAAACATTCTCTGAAAATAAATTAAATATCTGCATAAAATTCTGAAACTCAGAAGCCCAGACCCTTTGTTCAATCCTTTTAAGAGCTTTCTTAAAATTTAGAGAGAATGCTTGTGCTTCTTAAGCCTTTTCGGTAATCAGGCTCTGGCCACTTCTCCTAAATCCTTACAATGAAAATGGTTGGTTAATACATCTCTAGATTCTGATTCTCGGTTAATTTAGGATTATCGTTCATACTATTCAGCACTGATGATGGAATGCTTAACTCTACCGAAACTGCAGTATGGAAGTTGTACTTTTTAAGTTGGCGTTTATGACGTAGTTGTCAATTTATTTTTCTGTATCTATATAGCTTGAAGACATGATTTTAAATGAGTATTAATTACTGTTATAGTAGAACCGCGGTTATCCGAGCCCCGATCAACCGAGTTCTTGTTTAACCGAGATAATCCCGAACAGGCCACGCCCCAGAAGAGGCGTTGCTTTTGACAAATGGCGTAGATAACTTTGACAATTTTTATTACACATCAGTGTATATATATGTATTGTACTGCATTTTCAATTGACTACATTTAAATAAGTAATATATTTATTATTTTACATCATTGACTATGTTTTCATCCATTTAAAAATTTTCCGTACGTTTTCCCTCCGATTTACGACAAAGTCCGTGTTATACTAGTTTTCGATTATTCGATTATTCGGTCCACAGTACCTCGGATAAGCGAGACTCAACTGTATAAGGTTTTACTTTAAGGATATATTTTTAACATACGACAGAAAATTTATCTCTTATTTCGAAGTCTTTCTTACTCATTTTATTCATTTATTTTTTTTACTGAAATTTCAGCGTTCTAAAATGAGGACAATCGCTAAATAAAAATCTAACGCAAGATTTGTGTAAAATTCTTATTTTTTACGACTAACAATCCATATTAACTAAGATTTGAGATATTCTTCGCAACATATAATTTCTCACAAGTAATTAATGTATTAATGGGATAATTACAAATGCTTAGGATTCTTGCAGTAAGCGTACAGATTGAGTATTATTTATTTTTCATTTGATGATTAGTACTTAATATTATTCTTTTCTCTAAAAGAATTTTTTTCATTTTGTAAAAAAGTAAAAAAAAAAAATCCTCTTTACATTATAGGGATTTTTTGTCAGGAAAAATGACGGTAAATTCCATTAGAATTACGTTTATTTTTTCGTTAAAAAGAAAGTTTCTCCTAAATTTAATGGAAAATCTCGTTAAAAAAATGGTATACTATAAAAATATTTTATTTTCCCCTTTAAAAAAGAAATAATCTGGTGTTTCACTCACACGACTTTCTCTTACCCTGAAATTTAATACTATAAATACAGGTTGGAGATTAAGAGGTAAGATAGCGAGTACTGTTATGTAAACCTATATTAAACGATTCAAATTAGGCTTCAGAAGAGTTTTATATGATAACTAGTTCCGTACCCCTGTTTCATTAATGCATCTACATTTATATAGAATTTAATTCGGTTATTAAAAAAAAAATCTGTTTTTAAAAAATAATTTATTAAAATTATTATTTAAACAAATTATCTTTTATGATAATGAAGACGATTTCCATAGTAGAGAAGTAGTATAACACTAAATATCGAAAACTAAAATTGAATTTATTCTCAATATTACATTAAAAAAAATAATAATTTTTTGTTTTGTTAAAAATGAAAAAAATTGATAACTTTATTTTAAGTTATCGCAGATCAATGGTTCAACCATTCGTTTTAAAGATATTGGCGAGCTCTTTTGAAAGATACCCTTCATGAAAATTTACTCCCCTCGAGGGGGGACCTCTCCCCGGGGAGAGGGAGGAGGCGAGGATCCTACATACACAATTTTTTTTTCCCAGTTGACTATCTCTATTACAAAAAAATATAAATTCGTTTCATTTGGTTCAGTGCAGGGCTGCTCCCCTGTTCAGTCTATAGATGCTAAACTCTACTTACCTGCAATTTCCCCCATAGACGTAATGTATTTGAATACTTTTGAGTGTCCCTGTACACGAACCATTTGCTTCATCTCAACAAGAAGCTTGCTGTAGCATCCTTATATGATACACATTTAGAATACCGAGTTTGGAATTGCTGCTACTATTTGTTCTTGAGATATGCTGATAACAGACACACAGACCATTCGCTAAAAACATTATTTTCGTATTCAGGGGACCTCAGAACATGTAAAAATAACAAAAACTCGCGTCCGAAAATTTGATCCCAGAAAGGAATATTTTCCATAATAAATACCAGATAAAAAGAACTTTTGATATACCATGTTTTTAAATTTTCTGTTTATTTAATTTTAATTACTTTTTAGTCGTTTTCACTATCCACATTAAAATAGTGCTTAATGAAATAAATTCTGAGATAAAAATAGATTATTTATGTGACTATCATTTCTGTTCCAATATTATTTCTGCTATATTTTATATTTTATTTATATTGTTGATGTGCTACTTGGCTTAAAATGACTATTGTTAAATTAATGTTCGTGGCGAAAAATGTTCAGTATCCTTCAGCGCCAAAATTTAAAAAATCGTCCATGAGGATTTATAAATAAAACTAATAAAACTAAAATAAATTTATGATTATAGAGTTTAGAGTAGTAAAGAAATGCTATGCAGTGAAATAAAACGTCAGTTTATTTATTTATTTATTTTTTTTTTTACTTGGCAGTAAAAATATAAAAAAAAAATTGTAATTAAAAAAAAAAAAAAATCTTTTTAGAACAACATATATTGTGAGATGCAAAATTTAATTTTTTACAATTTTTTATTGTTCACGTTTAAGGAAATGTATTTATTTTCTTGTCGAAAAAAAAAATTAACTCGTAATTTTTTTGGCAGCAATTAAATTATATATATATATATATATATATATAAAAGAAAGAAAAAGGTGAAAATAACGTTGGTTTAAAAAATAAAATTGGTTATTTTAAAAATAAAATATTTATCCTTTTAGAACAACATACATTAACATCATGAACTACATTAGCACTTTATGAATGTGCAGAAAATTTTTTAATGTGTAATGACGTCAATATTTGTGAGATGCATAATTTTATAATTTATTAATGTTCACGTTTAATTAAATGTATTTATTTTCATGCCTTGAGAAAATGAACTCATATTTTATTTATTTTTTTTATTTATTTTTTTTTTGTTTTGGCAGTAATTAAATTATAGCTAAAATTTAAATGGCTAATTTTAAAGCTGTTAGGAGGTTATTACTTTCATATTTTAATTAATTAAAAGAAAACTAATCAAAAATTTGAAAATCGCGCTTCGAGGTATTGCGTTGTCATCGTGTTTGGAGCTATTCTAAAAGTTTCAAATGGCTAGTCGGGACGTTAGTTAAAAATGGATTGTAAGATTTGTACTGGATAAATAAACAAACAAACAAGAAAGCGAGTTAATAAAAACATGGTAAAACAAAATAGTACAATTTCCAGTTTCTTTTTACTATTTCCTTTATAAAAGTGTTCATTTAATAAAAATCATCTGCATAATTAAATAATTAAAAAGTGTACTACAGCGGAATGGTGGTGGTGGTGGTGGTGGGGGGTGATAGGAACGATGGGTTTTTGACTAAAAAAACATATGAATTTATTAATTTATATTTAAACAGAATAGAAATATTATATGAAACTAAATAGATAATATAAACATGGAAAAAAGATTTAAAAATAAATTAGATTATTGCAGTATAATCAATATAATGAGCAGTATAATGGGTTTCGTATTCACTGGATATGTTACGGGAACAAAATTATAAGAACAGTACAGCATTTTTTAAATTATCGTTGAATGATAAAAATTGTTAGTCCTCTTTTACGTATAATAATTCTAATATAGGATTATGGCATAGAATTCACATGGTCTTGAGCCTCGCGAATGGCAAATTTAATGCTATGCTGTACAATTTGAAAATTGTTTTCAGCAAATATTGCTCACTATACTTCAAACTTTGTCCTTCAGGACTATTATTAACCTGATAATCGATTATGGGAATATTGCTATGCTCAAATCACAATTTTGGGTAGTTTTGGAGTGAACGGATACCTTATCTTATTGAAATATATAATTAATCTTGAAAGTTATTCATTCTTGTTTAACAAATATTTTTTTTAACAGTTTAACATACATATGTCCATTTTATGGTCCTTCCAGAAAAGAAAATTTGATTAACTTTAAGGAGAAAAGGTGTGGCCCAAACCGTAAGAGAGTACCCTTATTTTCGACGCTTAAAAAATACGGCCTTCTCCTTTGGAAACTCTTTCTATTATGAACCATCCAAAATAATTTCTTTTCATCATTGAACACAATTTTAGATGAATTTGTTTATTTCTCGGGCGTCTCTCTGCGAGCTAAATGATAGCTTTTTTTATGGTCAGGTATAAAATTCAGATGAGGACTTGGCTTTACATACCTAATGATTTCTGTTTTTTTATTTTATTTTATTTTATTATTATTATTTATTTACATTGATACTGACATCTTTATCTGGCTTTGAAAAAAAAAAAAAAAAAACCTCATTTGCTACCAAAAGAACAATCAAACGATCGAAACGTTTCGAAATAATTTTTAGACTTTATATTTTATGGCTGATTTTGGTGTATTTTATAAAGTCGTATTTTGTGGAAAAATAAAGAAGACAACCTTTGGACGTTTTATTTCATCAGCTTTGAAGGGAGAAATTGACGTTTTTATGCGCAAAAACTTGGCCTCTTTGAACATTTGTGCTTTCTCATATTTAAAATATTTTGTGAATTAAATGAATGCGATTCTGAAGTCTTTTAAATTACTAAACAATATGCAAACAACTCCACCAATCATGAGCCATAACATTGAAATAATTATGTCGTTCTTATATCATTTCGCTCCTGCAAAAATTGAACTAAATATATATTTAAAAATATATTTAAAATACTCTATATAATTTTTTTCAAGTATTGCTATAATATTAACTGTTTTTTCATACATTTCATTTTAATACAAAGACGTGTGCACTTACCTATCACACTTACTCAACATCTGTTATTTTTGTGGAGTTCCTATCATTTAACAGTGGTCGAATGGTTCTGCTCTCAATGTTGGTAGATGGGAAGTGCCGGGTTCGATTCCAGTCCTCGCTCATAGACCTAGCCATTCAGAATTTTCACTGGTTTTCTCCGAAACTCGCGTAAATAGGACTAGGACCCCTTAGAAAACCCGTACAGATGGTATTCCACATATAGGCCTAGTACCCTAGTGTAGTCAATCGGCTTAAGCCACACAACGAACCAACCAACCCAGTGGCGGATTTAAGGGGGGGGGGCTAGGGGGCTGAAGACCCCCCCCAAAACACTGACATTCCCAATTGAATATTACAATTGTAAAATTTTTTATTGGTCTAGAATAACACTTTGAAAAATCTTAGCCCCCCCCAAAAGTCAAGTTCTGGATCCGCCACTGATACCAACCAACCTATCTTTTAGCACCCTTCTATAATAATATTAAATCCACTTGTTCTCCTTTTTTTTTTTTTTTTTTTTTTATTTATACAATATTTAATATCGATATCACAGGAATATAAAATACTTACTAAAAAAAAAAAAAATCTTTTTATCTAAATACGATAAATTCCAAAAAAAAAAAAAAAAAAAAAACTCGTTGTAATTTTGGGCGTTGCCGCTTTGCTGCTCTCCTGGCTACTTTGTTCATCTGACAAAGGATTTTATGCTATTTGTTCTCCTCGAAGCATTTGTTAAGAGTTTTCTTTTACAATTGGTGGTATTTGCATGCAGTTTTTAAATTACTTTTTAACGCCAGTCTTTCTGTGCATTTTTTACTGATACATAAAATACATTATCTCTTATTTACGGTATTATTATTATTATTATTATTATTATTATTATTATTTTTTTTTAATTTCGGTAAACGACGCATTTTAATACTGAAAATAAATTAGTAATTAAAAAAAAAAATCGAGAAATACTGTATCATGAATAGATAGCAAATTCGTTAAACATGCTTATTAATACAGGAAAATACAAGTCGTAACACTGAATCAGTTATCAATAAATTTTCTTCTAAAGTCAAATTAAATGGCGAAAAATCAAGATGAACTAGCCCAAATTCTACCCTTCATGTTCAAAAAGATGATGAAAAAAAAATGAGTTATTACCTCAGAGTGGAAACGTCAATTAGAATTTACTTTTAATCGTGGTATTTTACTTAAACTTTATGACACTTACGTTCATTTTTAAAAAGAACTTTCAAGAAGTGTGGGGAAAAATTGATGACAACATACCGTGATTGATGAAAAACTTTCTTCACTCTTACATGTTAAGAAACTTTTTTTAAAAAACATTAGCATCATTTATTTAATCATTAAAACCTCGTATGATCGCCATGAAAAGCGAAATGAACAGAAGTCTGATGGACAAATTCCATTAAGCAATGTAAAACACGTGTATAAAGTAAAAAAAAAAAAAAAAAAAAAAACCATGCGAAACTACTGATTTTTTTTTCCTGCCAAGTTATTTTAAATGGCTAGTGAACATAAGAGAATTAATTTGTTTTATAATCAGTATAGTATATTTTTTGAAACATAAACCGAGGTTAATCAATATACGCCGGGTTATAGTTTTGTAACAAATATAAAATGTAAATACAAGTATGCATTTAGATTGTCGTTTTAGGTTTCCAAAATAAATTTAAAAATATTTTATTTTGACAAGCTTTGAAATTCTCGGTTAAATTGCGCAGAAAATTAATTTTTTACAATAATGATAATGTTATTATTAATGAATTTTATATTATAGAAATAAATTACTTTTAAAACTTAAATTTTTAGTTTTGAAAAAATATTTTCAAACCATTTGAGACATGTTAGGTAAATTGCAAATAATTTTGTATAATGGAATTATTTTCTTTTTAATAGAAGTCAAGTTACTCGGGGATAATGCTAGAAACACTAATGCAAAAATGTATTGAAATAAAGAAAATAATGTTTTATCTTTGGATAGGAGAAATGAATAAAATCATGAAAGAAGGACGGATTAACATAAGAAAAATGATATCACAATTGCTACAACCTATTGAGGAAAAAAAAAAAAAAAATTACACTGCGCTGGAAAAAAAAAAAAAAAAAAAAAAAAAAAATCGACCCCTCATACTTGCTGATTATTATGTAAAATGACCTCCTGAATCCAAATACACCCAGAAACACACCGTTTTCTCGGGACACCACCCCCTCCCAATTTTTATCACTGATCGGTAATTTTATGGCCATGAATTTGATTTGGAGAAGGAAAATAATTAATTTAACACCTAAAAAAATAAATAAATAACATTAATAATATATTAAAAATATAAGAAATGTAAAACATAATTTCAGTGGCAAATTCCCTCGAAATTTTCCCCTTGCAACAAATATTGATATTTTAGAATTTTCCAACTCTGCAGCCCCTCAGAAGATATTTAACAGTTAAAATAATCCTTCCCCTCCCTTAAAAGTGAAATTTATAGCCATAAAAGCGATAAAAATAGGGGCCGTTCCTAAAAAACGGTGAGTGATAGGGCAAAATGGACGTCATATTCGGATTCAGGAGGTCATTTTACGTCAGAATTTGCCAAAAGCGTGTTGGTGGGGGGCAATTTTCATGCCGAGCAGTGTTATCTGGGATTTGAAACAAATAAAATTAGGGTAAAAGGTGATTTAAATAAGATATATAATTTTATATAGGGACCACGGTTTTGCAATTTGGCTTTTTTTTTTTTTTTTTTTTTTCTTGGCAACCGCTATAAACCGCAATATTACAGTGAAAACATTTGGACAAGTCAAAAGAAAACTTAAAATAAAATAAAATAAAATAAAATGATTATAATAAATTTAAAATATATATATATATTGAAAATATAAAAAATAATATAAATGATAATGAATTTAAACTGAAAAACGTAAATCGGATTCAAATAAAGTACCTATATATATATAAAAAAAAGGAATATGGTTAAGGTATTAGGTGTTATTCTTTCGACATATAAACTAGCGATGATTTTAATGAATTTGTTCTCAAGTTAATTTTCAGAGTAATTAAATTTAGATTATGTTTCATTACTCGAATTTCATTATTTTGATTATGAAACAAGAAAAGATAAATTTTAAATAATCAAGTTTTCATTATTAGTTATTTATCTCGAGATTTGGCTACCGTTAATGATTTGCCGAATAAGGCAAATTTAAAAATAGGTTCAATCGGAAATATCGACTGCTGTAGATCTACTAGTTTTGAATATTACACAATAATGTTTTGTGAATGTATATATATATATATATGTATATAGAAAATTCTGTGTAACTAAGTATGAACAATTAATGTTCATTGATGTCGTCCTAAGTTGTACAGAAATGATCCCCATTTATAAAATATTGCATTTGGATTCGTATATATTTTTATAATATGTGCATATAAGCATGTTTGTATCTTATAATTATTACCGTGTGAACATGATTATAAACGTTTCTTTTACTAAAAATATATATATATATATATTATTTACAAAAATAATAATTGAAAGACATATGTTGCATTTTATGTCAAAGGTATTTCATTTCTGTTCTTCCTCAGTCATATATTTTTTTGACCAACATATAAAATGAATTTTTAAATTCGTTAAGTTGCTACTCTTAATTAATTGTATGATACTAGTTTAATAATTATGCTTCATATTAACGTTTTTCGCAAGTTTTACACTTTTCTTCAGTTACCCCAATAACGATAAATTTTCTTTTATAAAACTTGAAAATATATGCCTATGTGCAAATAATTAAAATACAATATAAAGGACTAGAAACTTGACATGTACAAATAAATTAAAAGGTTCAAAAGTGCGTACGTACAGCTTTTCCTGGTAGATCTTCGAGAACCTGCTTCGTCAGTGCAGAATACACATTCTGTACTGGTGAAGAGTCATAACGATAGTAAATTTATAGGACTAATAACTATAGTACATATTTATTATATAGTAAATGCAGAGGTAGAAATAAGGAAAATAATGTTACTGGTCTCCAGGACCAGTAATTTTCAGATTTAGCTGGGTCCGTAGATACTTTGACTGGTCCGTCCTTTTATTCTATTATATTTTTAAAAATATTTAAACATTTGTAAACTGTTTTACTTGGACTTACTTTGTTTATAAATATACGTAAGTCAAATATGATATATTTTTATAAATTAATTAAAAAGTACAAATGAAGTCTTATATAAATCACAAATTTATGCTTTAATAAACGGGCTTAATGTCGCGTATTTACTATTAAGAATTAAAAGTAAAGAAAAAAATCTGGTGTGTCACTCACACGACTTTCTCTTACCCTGAAATTTAATATTATTAATACAGGTTGCAGATTAAAAGGTAAGATAACGAGCACTGTTATGTAAGCATGCGTTAAACAATTCATATTAGGCTTCTGAAGAGTTTTATATGATAATTAGTTCTGTGTGAGGGGGGCTGCTGCCCCCCTCAACACCCCGTATCATTATTGCACCTACATTTATATAGAATTTAATTCGGTTATTAAAAAATAATTTATTAAAATTATTATTTAAAAAAATTATCTTTTATGATAATGCAGACGATTTTCGTATTATAGAAGTAGTGTAACACAAAATATAAAAAAAAAGTCCATTTTATTCTCAATAATAAAAAAAAAAAGATTTTTTTTCTAAGTTTTTTTTTTTTTTTTTTTTTTTTTTTTTGTTAAAAGTAAAAAAAAAAAAAAAAAATCGATAACTTTGTTTTAAATTGTCGCAGATCGATGGTTCAACCATTCGTTTTAAAGGTATAGGCGAGCTCTTTTGAAAGATACCCATCATGAAAATTTACTCTCCTCGAGGGCGCTCCTACATACACAAAATTTTTTTTCCCAGTTAACTATCTCTATTACAAAAAATATATATTCGGTTCATTTGATTTAGTGCAGTGTATGGACGTCAAACTGTACTTACCTGCAATTTCCCCCATAGACGTAATGTATTAGAATTCTCTTGATTGTCCCTGTACACGAACCATTTGCTTGATCTTAACGAAAAGCTTACTGTAGCATCCGTATATGATAAACATTACTATTTGTTCTTGATGTATGCTGATAACAGACACACACACACACAGACATACATACAGACACACACACACACAGACCATTTGCTAAAAACATGATTTTCGTATTCAGGAGACCTCAAAACGTGTAAATACAACAAAATCTCACCTTCCAAAATTCGACCCCAAACAATACTTTCTCTACCTTATGGGTAAGAGAAAGTAAGACACAAAAACAATACTTTCTCTACCTTATGGGTAAGAGAAAGTAAAAAGGTTATGAAAATGAAATTAAATGAAAAATTATAGGGAATAGATGATATTGACAATTATAAAAAAGTACACTTACTATTGTTATAACACATTATTCTGTAACAGATTTACGGGCCATTTTGGGGGAAAGAAAAAAAAAATATGAAAGAATTTCACTGGTCCGCTTGACCACTAGAATTTATATTTTATTGGTCCATTGAATATTTTTGTGGTTCTGGACCAACGCACCACTGTTTATTTCGAGCACTGTTTATTGCATTGTGAACGATACATCGGAGAGAAGATAATGGTCTAGTTTATTCTAAAATGAAGATTCACCTTTTATGTTAATTTAATTTAAAAAATAACACAAAGTGTTCATACTAGGGTATGAACACTTATGTATATATATGAACACTATACATATAACTATCACCCTAAAAGACATGTTATAATTTTTTTTTTCAATGATTTCGATGTATTTTAGGTAAAGTAAGAATTTCATATTTTCACAATTTTAGTATTCCTCTTGTGGCAACACTAGGATTCCAAAATGGCCCCTTCTGTATATAGCTTGCAAGTGGATTGAATGTAACATTTGAAAGAATATTTGACAGGTAAATTACATACATTTTTCTCCTTCTAATAATTTTTTAGTTTGGAAAATAAAAATATTTGCATAAAATAATTTTGATAATATGTTGCATCGTTTGAAACTAGATTTATTTTGTTATTGAAAATGTTAAATTTGGTTGTAGTGTAAGTCACAGTAAAAGCAATAAAGTATTGTTAATTTCTTTTTGATAAATTTTGTGTTACAGATATATTCTTAATTTCTTACTTGAGGTCAAAATACATCTCTTATTACATAAAAACTTGAAATATGTAAATAATTTTATAGGTTTTAGAGAGAATTTATAACGTAGCGTCAGTCACAATTTATTTATGATAAATATTATCCATGTGTCATAAATATACAGTATACAGTGAAGAAACATTTAAAACATCAGTCCTAGTATACTGTAATTGCTTTAATTACGCTTATAAAATTAAAATTATTATTATTATTATTTTTGCTTAAGTTTAGATGAGAAAAACAGCAGATGATAGAAAAAAGTAGAAAAAGAAAGATTGAACGCTATTGAAAAATATAAAAATTTCACTGTTTCATAAAAGTTGAACATTTTCTCTAAAGAAAATAAATGTTTTTTTTTAAACCAAAACAGTTCACAAAAATAAATAAGCGAACAAGTGACGTTGAAACAAACACAATGAAGATCATACAATGAAGAAAATAAGTGCATTAAATGTTAGCAAGTAACTATTAATTTGTTTTTCAGAAAAATGCAAAATAAAATATTTTGCAGGTGAAGTAATTGACAAAGAGAAACTATTAGTTAAAGTGTTGTTTCATGGTATTCAAAGGATGATATAAGATGATAAGTTTTAGATATTGATACGAATTACAAAGCAAGAAAAATTAATAAGATTTGAAAAACTAACAAGAAATAGATACACAGATAAAATATTGACTTGCTTATATTATACGAATAATTTCTTTATATAATAGTCTAGTGATTTATGTCTTTGCTATATATATGATTAGCGGAAACTTTATAAAAGAGGCCCTATGTATATCTATTCATTTATTTATTTATTTATGCATAGATAGAGATAGGTTTTTCGATCGATCGATAGGTAAATAGATTGATAAATATATATGATATACAAATAGATAGACAGATGTAACTTAATATTCATTGTACAATACACTTTGGAGTATGCTATGCGTACACGCCTTCAGAACTTGTTAGGAACACCATTTCGCCCAATTAGTTTACATTGACAGACAATTATTTCCACCTGTTGACAACAAAAGGTTGCTAAGTTTTAATATTAACTTAATGTTTATAGTTTTTAATACCTACTTTTTTTCCTACCTACAGTTTATGGTTTAACTTTGTTAAATTTTATTATTTCCCTGTTATATACAATTATATCCACGTCTTGATAATTTTCAGTAATTAAAAATCAATAAAATTTTATAACTTTATTGATATCGACATAGAATGATATTTTAAAAATATTTGTTTTTCCTCCTTCTATTTAAATTTACAAACGAAAAGAACAATTTTCTTCTTTTCCCTTGTTTCAATTTTCCCACACACATTTCAATTTATGTTCCTTGAGGTTTCATCTCTTTCTTCCAAGACATTGAGAAAGAAACAACATCCGAGACCTCTGACTTTTTCATTCAGAGATGAAATCCAGACCATCTTGACAACTAAGTGTCTCTTTTCTTATCTCTGACAGCGGGTGACTCTGAGACAAATTTTCTCTACCCTTCTCCATACCTCAAACAATAATTCACTGCAGCAACTGCAGCAAACACAACTCTACAGGAGATGGCGTAAATCTTGATTGTAGTGTCTGCACTTTCATTTGTGAGACTGCATTTCTGTCTATCCAGCTAGCAGGCGCAGGGAAGAAGAAATATGTTATGAGGTGTTTTTGTGCAATCTTGTCAGATGGTGAAATGATAGATATCTTTTTTGAGTGATCTGCCTGAAAGAAGAGACAAAATGGGAAATTTTATAGCCAATATTTGATAAATGTAAAACGTAATCGCTTTGATTTCTATATTTATTATTTATACACTTTGAATCAATTGTACAAGTTAACCTTTTATTCTAGTAAAAACAAATCTTTACGAATATGAGATTCAAGAAATATGAAATAAATCTGTTAAGTATGTAAAGCAAGTGAAATGACAGATAACTGTTTAAAGTAACCACTTTCTGTACCTAAAAAAGAAAAAGAGAAATTACTACTTATTAATAAATTTGAAAGTTTTTCATATCGATTCCGAATTTATAATACAGAAGCTTTGTATCGGTTACATTTTTTTTTTTTTTTTTTTTTTTTTTTTTTAAATGTGTGTGTGTGTGTGTTTGTGGGAGGTGGGGTATTTCAATAAAAGTTACCTAATATTAACAGCTTATCGTTTCTGTTCCAATCTTTAAGCTCCAAGTATGAGGAGAAAATAGTCTTTGTAGAGTGATTATGAAGAGCGTAACTTTAAGCTATGTTTTCTTGTAACGAACGTGACCAATTTTATTATTATTTTAGGGATTTGCTTATTATAAGTTACTTTAAAATATGCATAATTATTAATCTCACAATATGATAATGGATATCATATGATTTCAATTTTTGTCAATATTTTCAAAATTCAAAAGATTTTAATTAGAATAAAACTTACAATTTTGAAAAACTGATAAATAAAAAGACTGACTCTTCCTACAAGTCTTTTTTTTTTTTCTTTATCACCAGAAATAAACTTAGTCGAATTGGTTTTATAGTTAAAAAAAAAAAAAAAAAAAAAAAAAAAAAAGTTGTGCTAAGTCCGTAAAAACGTGATTGACAGAGGAGACAAATAATAATAATATTAATATTAAATAATACATAATAATAAATAAATAAATAAATAAATGATAAATAAACAATATCTCCTTTCGTACTAAGTTTGAAAATTATTTTAGTCATCAGAAAATGTCTATATCTATCAAACTAACCTAAAATATCCAAGTACTTTTTTAAAGATAATATACATACTAATTATAGACCCTTTAAATGTCGAAAGGTAGTGGAAAAATTGAAAACATAATAATTATTGAATTGAAAATGGCCAAATTATATTCCTAATTATTTTTTTTTTATCGCGAGATTATACGGATTATTTGTGATGCAGAGATTTTGTATGTCAACTAAATTGTCATTCCAATTAGAAAACATGGAGAAAATTAAATGCATTATAATGTGCCTTTGTAAATTTTTGTAAATAATAACAGGAAGAAAAAGTTCTTAATAATTAGCGTACATAAAAATAAATAAATAAAGTAAAAATAAAGTAAAATAAAATCAAAAAATTGCTACAAGACACAGATTAACTTTTGTCATTGAATAATTTTCTTTGTTAATTCGTAAGATACAGACTTTTAAGCAATTAAATATTTCAAAATTTCCCATTGATTAAAAAAAAAAAAAAAAAAAAAAAAAAACTATACCTATAATTAAATAAAAATAATTTTAAAATTCTGTTCTTATTTCTATTAACTAGTTGGGGGTAACGAAGATAAAGTAATTATTAGTTACCTGTGATTTCTGACGCAGGTAATTAATAAATTCAACACATTGCTTAAGAAGAATTTAAAACAATTAAATATTTATCAGTGTGTTTAACATTATACTCATTCCACGTTTTTCTGATCTCCACGTTTTTCATGTTCCCCACTATGATTATTGTAAAACAACAGCTGAAAGATATATTTTAATGTATGTGAAAAAATTTCAGTAGTTTTGGAAATTCAAAATTCGAAATATGTAAATATAAAGGTAATTTAGCAAGCATTCACAAACCTAACTAATCATATAATTATTTCAAAAGTACATGTAAATGCTTATTGTAGATCTTTAATGATACGTTCAATTCATTTTTATTTTAGTTTATAGATAAAATTATTTAAAGCTAAAAAAGAAACACAGGAAAGAACTTCTATTATTTTTCAGCAACTATAAACTTAAGTAAACTTAAGACAATAGAAACGTGACTTTGAATATTACCTTAACTTTTTATACACTTACTTTGGTAAGTGTTCGGTTGAAGTTCTTATGAAGTTCTTATTATTTAAGTATAATAAACATTTAAACTTACTTGAAGAAACTTAAAAAAAAAAAAAAAAATACATTTACGGGAGAATAAATTTCTCATCTTATTTTTCTCCAACTCTTTCAGATCTAATGAGTTCGTTAATTCCAAAATATGATGAATGGTTTTTTTAGAAGTACTCAAGATTTATATTTGATAAATGGATGCAATTACCAAACATTATATTAAAGCACATCTGCTAAAAATAAAAGCAAATAAGGAAAAAAAAAATAAAAATAAAACGTACCGATTTTTTCAATCTTAACACACATAAATAACATAATTGTAAAAAAAAAAAAAAAACTAATATCCATCAATATTGAATGGGAAGAAAAGAGAAAATTTATCAGTCAAAATGAACCAGTCTCGTTAATTGGTCCACTATACAAACACTATTAGTCGCACCCTAATGCCAAGAAAATGTCCTGCTGATTTTTCGGTCTAACACAAAGAAAAAAGTGGTATTCTATTAATTAACTTAATACGCTTCTTCGAAGAAACACTTCTGCATTGGTTTCTAAACGATCAGAGAGCTATCAAAGAGTACAAGATTAGGATCTGACGACAGCCCAATCATGCAGTTAAGACAACAAGACCTGAAGACCGATTACCTGCCCGAGGTCTTTTATTTACGATGTACATTGCGACACGGCGATTTTTGATAAAAGAGAAGCTGAAATGTCGATCTTAACCGATAAAATGCCATTGCATATCTTATTGAACAAGTTTGATGAAGAATTTTGGTGAATAGCCCCATATTTTGGAAGGTTTTTCATCGATGAGATTGTAATTACGGAAGTCGATTGAAAAAAATGTGCTGTAATTATGAGGAATGATGGGCGACTGAGGATGGTAACAAGATTTGAGACATATTTGTAAAGAAATGTTTTTAAGATCTGATAGGATATTTTCAAAAACTGGGTGCAGTATTATGAAAGATAATTGTGAAAAAAGCATATTTTTATCAATTACTTATATCTGCCAAATAAATAAGTATGTAAAAAAGAAACTCTGTCATAAAACCATAACTAAATAAATTAAATAAGAATAAATAACGCCATGATGTCAAATTTTACTTACACACAAAAACAGTTAAATCAATAACTATTTTTTATTTAAAAATTACCGTTATGCTAAATATTCCATAGTTAACGTATTATGTCTAAATCTTGATACAATGCATTCCACATTTAATTCATTATTTCTAAATCAAAATTTGCACACATTTTTTATTTTCCTTTATTATTTTGTTTAAATTCCCATTATTTATTTTCGTTAGTACATATATCATATGTACACACATCCCTCTTTTATAAAGAAACTGTCAGTTTACGATTACTTAAAGTATATATATGCATAAGATTGTCTCAAATTCTAATACAATTTTGCCAATAGTTTTTAAAAGTTTTTTGGTCAATTTTCTGGTTTGTACTCGAGACAGTAAGGCCGTGATATTTTTGCTATTTTACATAAATCGAATAGTTTGCAAAAATGAATAAAAACACTAATAGCAGCATGATATGAACACCAGAGGACTTCATTAAATATATGTTGAAAGATACGTATTGTTATGAAAACGTGTTTGGTTAGATGGAAGGCATTAATAAACAGCCAGGTCTCTGTCCATGATTGTTTACGAAACAAACCAATAAAACGATTACTCGAAGAACAAAAGTCGCGATAATAAGCTAATACACAGAACACGGATATTGCTTGTTTAGGAACAATATTCCCCAGCTTATTGCGGAAACTCTTATTGACAAAGGCTGAGTTTAATGAAAATCACAGCTTTTGGGCATAATGGATATCATTTTCATGAATATATCCAAAACGGAAAGTCATAGAAAGACCAAAGACAGTGCTTCACTACTAGATGTTATAACAATCGTGTATACAAATTTTCAACGTTCTATGTCTAACAGTTTTTACGTTGTCTGAGACACACACACACACATTCATACAGACGTCACGAAAAATCTTGCAAAAATCCTAGGTATCTCTAAAGAGGGAAGTTGTATCAAGACAAAAATGGAAGTGCACAACTAGACGTCATAACAGTAACAAATATAATTTTCTAACGTTCTATCACCATTCGCTTTTTATTTGTGGGAGATACAAATTCTGTTTCGTAAATCAGTTTCCGAATACTTTTTCTTATATTTGTATGAAGAAATAAAAAGATGTAGTGTTTTGAATGTACTACAATGTTGAAAAAATGAAAGGTGAAAAAAATGCATATAAAATTTCACAAGTCTATTGAATGTGTGCATCTTCAATCATTTTCCGATTTTTATTACAATCACTAGGAGGAATTGAATTACCGATATAGAGTTTAAAAAAATTAAATGCTTTTTTCCAATGATTACAAATTTATTAAGAATAATTTTTACACTTTGCGGAATGGTATCAAAATTATATTCCGAATTGTAATACCCATTTTTAAAAATTTCTAAACAGTATTTCAATTTCTTTTAAAATGCACTTTAACACACGTAAAAGTAAAAAAAAAAAAAAAAAAAAAAATGGTGTTTATGTAGGATTAAGAATACATGTTAAAGTTACAAAGCTTTTTGCCATAATTTTAATTACATCTTTAGGTACAGACAATAATTCGAGAACAATATCAATATGTACGTGCAATATCAATATGTTAAAGATCATATTATGTTTGAACTTAAACAGTTCATTTGAGAAACAAAAGACATATATGACTAGATGGGGAACATATTTGAAGATATGGAAGCCAGGGAGAACACAATCTTTGGAACTTGAGTAAATCCAACACATGGAATTAGAAACTTTATGGAAAACCTTGAAAAGATGAAACCTTGGAACACTGGAGGAATCTGAAGAAACTTCTTCTCTTTTTAAAAATTTTGCTAAAATTCACTAAATCACTAAATTTCACTAAAGTCTTGGAGATGTTTTATGATATCACAATTTGTTCTCGGGAAAGTTTTTTTTTTTTTTTTTTTTGGTAAAAAAATATTTTTATGTAAAAGTGAAACATGTTATTGAGGATAGACACTGTTTCTTTCAGTTATTACAAAAGCATTACTACAATAAAAAAAAAAAAAAAAAAAAAAAAACTTTGACCAGTCATTATTAGACAGTTGAAATTTTTAATTATCCAATATTTGCAGTTCAAATGCTTGTTCATTCGTGATAGAGTGGTATATATTTATGACAATAATTGAGATTTATTGTAAATTTATTATTAGAAAAGCAATTTAAGTTTTTAATTGTGAATATTTGAAATTGAAATGAGTGTTTATTTTTGATAGAATGATCTGTATTTATGACAACAATAGAGCTTTATTGTATGTTACATTCGTGGATGCATTTGTATATTCATATTACTTTAAGTATATTATATAATTTGTGCGTGTATGTGTAACTTTACTGTGTTTATGTGTAAGTATAAATGTATTTTCTGATTCCATAATGTAAAATTAGTGCAAGGATAATATATATCTATTTATGAAAGCAAAATTGGACAGTAAGTTGCATGATTGTTACTTTGTTGTACGCTGTTGCATTGCAAATATGCAATATATTTTCATATGATAAATATATTACAATTTATATAAGCGCATATATATGTATAGGCTGTATGAACTGCTAAATAGTTGTATAAAATCGACTGACATATTTGTAAAAGGTGTGTTAATATATTGTATATGGATGTAAAATAATAATAATATTAATAATAAAATAAGAAGGAAATTTCAAATTTAAATTGTACTAATTAATGTTATAAATATATCATATAAAAAAACTTCCATAACTATATATATATAATGTGTGTGTGTGTATGTTAGAAACTGTTATAAGTACTTGCCAAACTTCAGGAGCGATATCTCTGACTCATACTAACTCACACCTCCATATATACTCTCTTTAAGATATCAGTAGCAGTACATGTTTTATGAGAGGGGTTGGGCAATAAAAAATGATCGGATTGGAATGAAATGCACAGCACGTTCGAAGGGCACCGATAAGAAAATAGCTACCGAACAAGAGTTGACAACGATGTAATCTCGGCTGTGACATCGGCGGTCATGCCCACACCCTTAGTATTAATTACAGTGATTACACTTTTCAGCACCACCTCGCAATTTAGGAAGTCGTCGCCGGCCGGTCTAAAGTTGACAAGATAGAAGTGGTCCAGGGAAGAGGTGTTTCGACCCAGGTTGTTTGGGTGTTTTGATTGCACATTAGCTTCTCGAAGGAATGGAATTAAGTGGATACTCATGTTTATGAGACGTAATATTTCTTGTAAAGGAATATGTTAACACAACTATGATTTTTACGAACATTCATTTTACGCTTCGCATTTGTGAGTTCTTTTGAAAGTTTTATCAGTAATAAAAATAAATTAAAAAAAAAGTAAATAAATAATAAAAATAAAAAAAAAGTAAATGAGCATTTCGCATTAACCTTATTTTTTTTTTTTTTTTTTTTTTTTAATCTAAAACTAAAACTGCGATTTATATAACTCCTAGAGTGTTTGATGCCATTTCCTATTATTGGGAGTATATTTAAAGTGCCATCATTTAACCCTTAACTGCAGGATTTTATTTATTTATTTATTTATTTTTTGGGAGGGGGTCAATAAAAATAATGTAGTATGCAGATTATTATATAGGTTTATTCGAGAATTAAAAAATAATAATAGTTAATAACAACAATTAATATGTAGGTTTTATTTATTTATTTATTATTTTATTTTATTAAAAAAAAAAAAAGGAAAGGAAAAAAAAGTGCTTTTTAAATAATAGATCATGCAGTACAAATATAAATTTAACTGCTAAAAAAATGTAAGCAGATATTTACTTAATAATTTCCATGAAATAAAGAAAAACATCATAAACTTTTGAAATAAATAAATAATAATAATAATAATAATAATAATTTCATTGTCATCCTTAGCCTTTACGAACTTCTTCGGACGCGCCAAAACAATTCGTCAATCTAAATGTCTTATTGAAAGGCTTCGCGAATTCATTTTTTTCTTTACCATTTTTTTATTTGAATGACTAAGTTAAAATATGAAAAGTATAAAGTTAATATATATAAGTTAATAAAGTAAAATATATGAAAATATGATATTTATGGGTTAAATACACCATGCATTTAAGGGTTAATGCATATGTTTATACAACCAATATGTTTGATTAAATAATATTAAAAAATATAAATGAATAATAAAAATAAAGCAATAAAAGTATTAGGACAATAAAGAATATTGAATAGCTTATAAATAATGAAAGTATTATTATAAATAACATTTCAATAACGTTCTCAGAAAAATGCGACAAATTTCTTTCGACAATTTTTTACTTTCTCTTACCCATAAGGTAGAGAAAGTATTGTTTTTGGGTCAAATTTTCGAACGCGAGATTTTGTTATATTTACACGTTTTGAGGTCCCCTTAATACGAAAATCATGTTTTTAGCAAATGGTCTGTGTGTATGTCTGTGTGTCTGTGTGTCTGTGTGTGTGTCTGTATGTCTGTGTGTCTGTGTGTGTGTGTCTGTATGTCTGTGTGTGTGTCTGTATGTCTGTATGTGTGTCTGTGTGTCTGTGTGTGTGTCTGTATGTCTGTGTGTGTGTCTGTCTGTTATCAGCATATCTCAAAAACAAATTATCGCAGAAAGTTCAAACTTGGGATTCTAAATGTGTATCATATACGGATGCTACAGTAAGCATTTCGTTAAGATCAAGCAAATGATTCGTGTACAGGGACAATCAAGAGAAATCTAATACATTACGTCTATGGGGAAAATTGCAGGTAAGTAGAGTTTAACGTCTATAGACTGCACTAAACCAAATGAAACAAATATATATTTTTTGTAATAGAGATAGTTAACTGGGAAATTTTTTTTGTGTATGTAGGAGCCTCGCCTCCTCCCCTGGGGGGGGGAAGTCCCCCCTCGAGGGGAGTAAATTTTCATGATGGGTATCGTTCAAAAGAGTTCGTTAATACCTTTAAAACGAATGGTTGAACCATCGATCTACGATAATTTAAAACAAAGTTATGGATTTTTTTTACTTTTAACGAAAAAAAACTTAGAAAAAAAATCGTATTTTTTTTTTTTTTAATATTGAGAATAAAATGGACTTTTTTTTTTTTTATATTTGGTGTTATACTACTTCTCTAAGATGGAAATCGCCTGCATTATTATAAAAGATAATTTTTTTAAATAATAATTTCAATAAATTATTTTTTAAAAACAGAATTAATTTTTTCATAACCGAATAAAATTCTATATAAATGTAGGTGCATTAATGAAACGGGGGGTTGAGGGGGGCGGTAGCCCTCCTCATACAGAACTAATTATCACATAAAACTCTTCAGAAGCCTAATATGAATTGTTTAACACAGGTTTACATAACAGTACTCGTTATCTTACCTTTTAATCTGCAACCTGTATTTATAGTATTAAATTTCAGGGTAAGAGAAAGTCGTGTGAGTGACACACCAGATTATTTAATTTTAGAAAAGTGATTCTTACCAAAGTAGGGAAAACTTTTATTAAAAAGTTGTTATTTATACAACAAAATGAAACATTAGGAAGTAGAAGTTATTATTTAGAAACATCCACAGTAATTTAACTAGGGCCTCATTACCTTAAGCCACAATATTACATGAATAAATATTACATGATATTACATAATATTACATGAAACAATGTTAATATATTTTTAATTAAATTTACTCCTATTTCATAAATCAGTCACGATTTTCGAATAACGGTTTGCTAAGAAAAGGTAAAAGATGCATCCTGAATATTAAAAACATGGAAATCATCAAAGATTTTCTTTGAATAAGATTGATTGGCTAATTAAAATCGATAAAAATCGATCACGAATAGACGATCTTTTCTTTGATATGAAATAAACAAGTTACAAGCGAGACTGGTTTTTTGTTTAACTCAATTTTAAAAATATTCATGCCATCAGAATAAAGTTTTGTTAATGAGAAAAAGGGTGAATAAAACGTATTAACAGTAACACCTTTTTAAAATTTTCATTTACCAGAAATTTTTAATATAATATTAAAATACCATATTACCACGAAACAATTAGTAAAATTTTTAGATTAGAAGTGTATTTATAAAGTTCTTAAAATAAAAAATTATTTGCGTACTAATATTAATAATAATAATGACCATCTTCTGTCAGGAACGATTCCGGTTTAGACCGCTTCAAAACAGAGAATTTCGGTAGCCTTTTTTTTTCTTTAGAAATGCTATGTATTTTTATTTTTATTTATTTATTTTTTTTATTAATCTGCATAAATGTTACATCATTAGAAAAACTTTCAAAACTGAACATTTTTTGTGCTTGCACTTTTCCCTTAATTTCAATATGTAAAAAGATTTCAACGAAAGTTTATAACTACCATTGCAGTTCTAAAATACCCATAGAGGATAAAATTAAAATGTAATATAAAATTCAATCATAAAAATTATGGGCTAATAGTTATTACATCATTTTCTTGCAATCATGATAATGTACTTATCTGATATAAACAAACAGTTGATTGTGACGTCATATTTATCAAATTAGTTAAAATAAATAAGGTTACAAATAAGGTACCTAAGGTTACTTCTTTACAAATATGGTACCTTTCATTTGATACCGTATTTGTAACGAAGTTTTGATAAGATATTTTAGAATTAATTAAAATATGAAAATAATTTCAAAATTGGACATTTAAATTTATGATTGTTGCCAAAAAAATTACCAGTTATTGTTTTTTTTATATATATATATATATATATATATATATACTAGCAGGCTTTGCCCGCTTCCCTTGACATTATATTTAAAAGAAACTCTTTTCTATATAGCTTTATGAAAAAAAGAAAAATAAATAAACAAAAGATAAGATGTTTGTGTGTGGGTGTGTCATTGTGTATGTATATCCAGAGCTTTTTTGGAAAACGGCTGACCGCAGAGCTACACATATTTGCATGGAGGTTCGTAATGACCTCTCCTGATGCACCTCGAAGCCCGATTTTCGAATTTTTGATTAGTTTTCTTTTAATTAATTAAAATGTGACAATAATAACCGCCTAATTTCTGATAAATTAGCCATTTTAATTTTATCCATAATTTAATTGTTGCCAATTTTTTTTTCGACAGAATAAAAAAAAAGGAAATTAAAGGGGACTAATGAGCAAGTTGTACTGACGGGACTAAAGTGAAAGTTGTACCTCAAGGAACTAATGTGAAAGTTGTACCTCATGGGACTAATGTGCAAGTTGCACCGAAAGAACAAACTATTTCTTTCAACGAAAATGCCTACTAACCCTGGACGATAGGTCTAATATATCGTATCATATTATATATCGTATTTATCGTAATATAACTCAATACTTATTTCGCTTCCTTCTTCGACTCGTTTTAATACGCATTTTTTATATGCATGAGCAGCCCACGAAAAACAAAAACATTAAATCATTAAATTCATTTTTTTACTTATTTTTATTTCATATTATTTCACACGCACTTTTTATTTCCAAATTCAAAATTATTAAAAAAAAATTTTTCGATATCGCTTGTAACGATACTGATTATTATTAATTTTCTTTTCTTTTTCTTTCAATAATAATAATAATAAAAAAAGATTTTGATGAAATTCTGGCAAAAGCAGAATTTAGTTTAGGTCGGAGGACTATCAGTTTTTTTTTCTTCCCAATTATAACATCGGTTTCAAATTATTCAGTTATATTTTTGATAAATTTTAGATTTCGATAAATGTCCAACTATCGAAAAATGATTTCGACGAATGTCCAACTATCGAAAACGACAACGCAAAAATCCCAGATTGAGACTAATAGGCCCTCAGTCCTAAAAAAAATACTGAAATCGCTCAAAAGCTCGCTTTGAGTTCCCGCTGCCTTTGGCACCGAATTGTACGTCCTCGCCGTCTCCAGTGTCTATCCCTATTGCCTGCGACAATAGCTTACCCGTGGGCTTCCATTTGGGTGCTTATCATATATGGCAGTTTCGATACAGACAGTATCGAAAAATTTGAAGTAGCTTTTTTATATTTGAATACCAATTACATAAGAACAACATTATGCGTGATGTACATAATATTTGCTTTCAAGTTATTTCCTATATTTATTTGATTTAATCGATCAACCATAAAATGACAGCAATTTCAAGCCAAATTTAATATTACAATATGCTATTGTTACGAAATTGTAAATAATTGTGTTTATTTTTGTATAAATTCTTTCAAAGAGGCTTAGTAAGTTGATAAAGTGCTAATTTTGTGCATTTCTAGTCGTTTTAGCTTTGAAATAGCCTTATTTTCCCTTAAAAACGCATTAAAAAGCCCCAGTAATGCAGGTAATGGATTTGGCGCCAAATTTGGTGACTTTTTCCCACCTTGGCGATTTTTTTGGCGACCTTGGCGAGAAAATCCTTATATGGGATATACCAAATATGGAAGCTGTAAGTTGATTGGTTGACCACTTTCTAGAGTTTTCTCGAAAAATCTGGGTTCCATGGAACAGTATATAAGGAGCGCTTCCTCGTCAAGGCAGTCAGTTCAGTTCAGATCTCAGCCAGCTTCGCTAGTGCTTGCATTGCTCTTAAGCCTCTTTGAGAGAGACTTGCTTCAAGTGTTATTGTTATACAGTTTGTACTGTGGATTTGCTATTGACAGCTGTTGTTTAAGCTGTGGTTACTGCTTGAATTGAAGCTGATAATTGGTTTATTGACCTGTATTTTTCTGGAACTTTCTGTGAATAAATTACTGAATTTTTGTACGTTTGGCCTTTCATTCTCAGACAACTCACGAACCACCAAGTACGCAACATTTCTGGTGTCAGGAGCGGGGATTTGTCTGTGAATGGTGATAACGAGAGCTATGGAGCGAGCAAGAGATGAAAAAAATTCTAGAAGGTCTCACTGCTCAGATGAATGAGTTAAGATCTGGATTGATAGAGAAAATGGAAACAGGACAGGAGAAGATGGAAACCGGATTGATCGAAAGAATGAAAGAAGGACAAAGAGAGATGAAAGAAAGTATGGAAGCATCGCAAAGAGAGATGAAAGATAGCCTCAGTCACGAGATGAATGAAATGAAAGCCGGACAGAAAGAATTGAAAGACGGCTTGACTGAAGAAATGAAGGAAATGAAAGACACTATGGGTGAAGTTCAGGAAGAAATTAAATCTAATCAAGATGAGATGAAGAGAGAGCTTTCAACGGTGAAAGAATCAATCGAAAGTAAATTATCGGATATGGGAAGCAGAATAGATGGAATAGAAGAGAAAGTTTTGAAAATAGAAGGAAGTTTTGAAGAGAAAGCTATGAAGATAGAAGAAAATGTTATGAAGGTTGAAGAGAAAGCTATGAAGATAGAAGAAAATGTTATGAAGGTTGAAGAGAAAGCTATGAAGATAGAAGAAAATGTTATGAAGGTTGAAGAGAAAGCTATGAAGATAGAAGAAAATGTTATGAAGGTTGAAGAGAAAGCTATGAAGATAGAAGAGAATGTTATGAAGGTTGAAGAGAGTGTTACGAAAATAGAACGGAGTTTCGAGGAGAAAGTTAAAGAAAACTTTGATCAAGAGCTGAAAGGAAGGTTTTCAGAGACAGAAGGTAAACTGAAGAGAATAGCAGAAGATCTGGAGAGAAAAGTGGAAGAAAAGTTAGAATCCCTGCCCCAGGAAACTGAAAAGAAAGAGAGAAGAATCCATAATCAGGAATTTATTAAGCTTTCCACCTACGGCGGCAGTTCCTCGTGGCATGTATATAAAACGCAGTTTTCCATCGTAGCTGAAGCTAACGGCTGGGACTCTACCGCCAAGTCAGTCCACTTAGCAGCAGCATTACGGGGAGATGCAGCCGAGATACTGAGAAATGTTACTAAGGAAGAAAGGAACGACTTCGAGGCCTTGACTAGAGCACTGGAGCTACGGTTCGGAGAGAAGTGTTCTAAGGACTATAGTCGCCTCCAGCTAAAGTCCCGTTACCAGAAAATGGGCGAAAGTTTGCAAGAGCTGGCAGCGGACATTCAGAGATTGTCACACCTAGCATTCTCAGACTGTCAAGCTGACACTCGAAACGACTTAGCTCTTCAGTACTTTATCGATGCTGTTCGGGATCCAGAAATTCAAAAAGCGCTGAGACTCTCCAACATCAGAGACGTAGAATCAGCTTTAGGCTATGCACTTAGGATAGAGGCAGCCCAACAAGCCTCCCGGAAAGACCGCCATACCATAAGAGCAGTCTCTTTAAACAATACGCCTGCTGGTGAAAATGAAATGAAGAGAAGTATCGAAGAGATCTTAAAGAGATTGCGCAGCCTGGAGAATAACAAGGAAATAAGGGACCGGAAGATAAAGTGCTGGGGCTGTGGAGGGGATGGTCACGTGAAGAGGAATTGCCCTGTACGACCAACTATAGGAAATCACTCGTCTTCACCATCACTACAGGGAAACTAAGAGGAGGCCATCTCGCGGGGCGGAGGTTGCCTAAAATTAAAGAGCCCCAATTTACAGTATTTCATGTTTCATCGATGAGTGGCGGCGATAATGGACTTCACGTCTATGGCCGAGTCAACAACGCCACCTGCCGGATGATTCTGGACGCGGGAGCCAATGTGACCATCATTAGAACGGATTTGGCTCAAGAACTAAAAGAGAAGATCATCTGGTCTCCACCCTACGTTAAACTCCAGACTGTGACCGGAGACGAAATCAAAATATATGGAAAAATGAACTTGGCCATCACTTTTGGGAATGCCAGTTACCATCATATGGCAAGAATAATGAGCTGCATTCGAGTTCGGAAGACATCGCTGTGTTCAACACTAAAAATCAAGACATTCAGACAATTTGCCAGATAACAGCCAAGTCTGAAATTTCCATCCCTCCACACACAGAGACAATAGTTTCAGGAACACCACCTACAAAGCAATACTTCCGCTATGGACTGATTGAATACCCGAATACAGACAATAGCCCAAGAGGAGTTCTGGTAGCTTCATCTCTAGTTGATCTCTCAAAGAGTACTATTCCTGTGAGAGTCGCAAACATCAGCGATAAGGTCCGAACAGTGAAGAAGGATGAGGTGTTAGCAGCCTGCACTCCTGTAACATGCATCAACCGCCCCACGCAATCAACTGAATCCAAGTCTTCTGAACAGTTAATAACGGAATTACTCAAGAATGCGGAGTTAGGAAAGGAACGGAGATGTGCTGCGGAGAAGCTACTCCAAGAATTTAAAGACCTTTTTTCTCGAACACCTGAAGACGTCGGGAGAACGAACATCACCCAGCACAGAATCGATACAGGAAATCATCCTCCAATCAAACAACATCCAAGAAGACTTCCCTTTGCTAAACAGGAAGAGGTCACTGAACTTCTAAGTGAAATGCAGCACAATGATGTCATCGAGCCATCAACGAGTCCTTGGGCCTCTCCCATAGTACTGGTGCGGAAAAAGGATGGTTCAACAAGATTTTGTGTGGATTATCGTCGTTTGAATGACATCACGAAGAAAGAAAGTTACCCTCTTCCCAGAATTTACGACACATTAGACACACTTGCTGGCAATAAATGGTTCTCGACTTTGGATCTGAAGAGTGGTTACTGGCAAGTAGAGTTACATCCTGATGATCGTGAGAAGACTGCATTCACCACGGGACAAGGACTGTGGCAATTTAAAGTTATGCCGTTCGGATTCTGTAATGCTCCTGCCACCTTTGAACGCCTGATGTAGACAGTGCTAAAAGGACTTTCCTATGAAGCCTGTCTGGTGTATTTGGATGATATTATCATTGTGGGGCGCACCTTTGAAGACCATCTACGAAACATCCGAAAGGTGCTGGAGAACTTGACATATCCTATCTTTACATATCCACAGCCCGACAGACAGTTCATACTTGATACAGATGCCAGCCATGAGAGTGTCGGTACTGTTCTGTCGCAGAAAATTGATGGTCAAGAACATGTCATTGCCTATTGGAGTAAATACCTGTCTAAACCGGAGCGAAATTACTGTACCACCAGGAAAGAGCTACTCGCCATCGTAAAAGCCATAGAACATTTCCATCATTACCTCTATGGCAGAAGATTCCTGCTCCGGACTGACCATGCATCTTTAACGTGGTTGCTCCAGTTCAAGAACCCGGAAGGACAGATTGCCAGGTGGATACAACGCCTGCAGGAATATGACTTCGAGATACGTCATCGTAAAGGGACTCTACATGATAATGCAGATGCCTTGTCACGGAAGCCCTGCTCGGAAAGCTGCAAGTATTGCTCTAGAGCCGAACAGAAATACCTGCCGATAAATCCGGTTGCCTGCCAAGTTACTGTCTCAACACCATCAGATCAAGATCCCGATCCATGGAGTGACGAAGAACTTAAAAAATCCCAGTTGGAAGATCCTGACATAAAGCCAATATTACAGCTGAAGGAGACGACCAGCAACAGACCTATCTGGCAGGACATTTCCAGATTTAGTCCCATTACGAAAAGTTATTGGGCACTTTGGGACTCTCTTCATATCAGAAACGGCGTATTATACAGAAAGTGGGAATCTGATGATGGGAAAAGCTTCAGATGGCAGATTTTATTACCAAGATAAAAAATTCCAGCTGTTTTAGAACAACTGCATAGTAGCTCTACCGGAGGCCATTTTGGGGTAATGAAGACTCTGCAGAAAGTTCGGGGACGCTTCTACTGGTGCAAGGCAAAGGAGGATGTGGAGAAATGGTGTAAATCCTGTGATGCTTGTGCGGCACGTAAAGGCCCGCAGAAACGAAGTCGAGGAAGAGTGCAACGGTATAACGTGGGAGCACCATTTGAACGGATTGCAATCGACATCTTGGGTCCTTTGCCACGGACCTCCAGTGGAAATAAATACATTCTCGTCGTGATGGACTATTTCACCAAGTGGCCTGAGGCATATCCCATTCCCAATCAAGAGGCATGCACAGTCGCAGAAGTCCTAGTGCAGCAATGGGTGTCAAGGTACGGCACGCCCCTACAACTTCATACCGACCAAGGTAGGAACTTTACCTCTGATGTTTTCAAAGGACTGTGTGAACTACTCGGCATAGACAAAACCCGGACAACACCCTTACATCCCCAGTCGGACGGCATGGTCGAGAGGTTCAATCGTACCATTCTGAATAACATCTCCCTTCTAGTATCAAGGAACCAGCAAGATTGGGACTTGAAGTTGCCATTGTTCCTGCTGGCTTATCGAAGTGCTGTCCATGAAACCATCGGCTATACTCCAGCCCAGATGCTGTTTGGACGTGAACTTCGTCTCCCTTGTGATCTCCTGTTTGGTTGTCCACCCGATGCGCCTTCATCGCCCGAGGAGTACATCCAAGATCTCCAGGCTCGATTTGAGGACGTTCACAACTTTGCTCGGGAGCGAATTCACATTGCATCGGAGAAAATGAAGACAAGGTACGATCTAAAGGCTACGCAACATGAGTTTCAGGAAGGAGAGAAGGTCTGGTTGTGGAATCCTGTTCGACGCAAAGGACTCTCTCCCAAGTTACAGTGCAGCTGGGACGGACCATACACAGTCTTAAAAAGGCTGAATGTTGTAGTGATGCGGATCACTAAAACACCTTCATCAAAACCGAAGGTGGTGCACTATAATAGGCTAGCAAGTACCACAAGTAACGGTAATATTAAAAATTAAAAATGTAAATACTGGTAAAATTTGCGCATGCGTAATGTAAATATTTGTATATAAATATTTGTACATATTTGTGAATTTTGTAAATATTTCTCACTTGATTTGTATTTCTATTTTATCGTTATATGCAACTTAGTTTTTGTGTTTTAGATTGTGTAAATTTGTTTAGTTTCGCCTCTTGACCAAGGGTTGCACTGCCCGGGACGTGCAGTCCTTGGGAGGGGGGCAGTGTTACGAAATTGTAAGTAATTGTGTTTATTTCTGTATAAATTCTTTCAAAGAGGCTTAGTAAGTTGATAAAGTGCTAATTTTGTGCATTTCTAGTCGTTTTAGCGTTGAAATAGTCTTATTTTCCCTTAAAAACGCATTAAAAAGCCCCAGTAATGCAGGTAATGGATTTGGCGCCAAATTTGGCTACTTTTTCCCACCTTGGCGAGAAAATCCTTATATGGGATATACCAAATATGGAAGCTGTAAGTTGATTGGTTGACCACTTTCTAGAGTTTTCTCGAAAAATCTGGGTTCCATGGAACAGTATATAAGGAGCGCTTCCTCGTCAAGGCAGTCAGCTCAGTTCAGATCTCAGCCAGCTTCGCTAGTGCTTGCATTGCTCTTAAGCCTCTTTGAGAGAGACTTGCTTCAAGTGTTATTGTTATACAGTTTGTACTGTGGATTTGCTATTGACAGCTGTTGTTTAAACTGTGGTTACTGCTTGAATTGAAGCTGATAATTGGTTTATTGACCTGTATTTTTCTGGAACTTTCTGTGAATAAATTACTGAATTTTTGTACGTTTGGCCTTTCATTCTCAGACAACTCACGAACCCCCAAGTACGCAACACTATGATCGGCTACGCCTATCGCATGAGACAATTATTATTATTATTATTATTATTATTATTATTATTATTTTGTGGTTATATATACTTCATTCTTAGTTAATAGTAGTTGGTATATACAAAAATAAACAAATTAATTAGTATGTAAACCTCATCATGGTACAAACTTATTATAGCTCCCCTTGACGACATTTGAATTTTTGTCGCCGTTTTAGACCAAAATATAATTTATTCGATTATTGTTCCTATTTCTTTTTATCACTATCTCTTTCTCTTTTTCAATACTTTATAATTTAGTTATATTTTTGATGAGCTACTTGGCTTTAAGTGGCTATCCTTGGCGAAATATGTCCGATCTACTTCAGCATCAAAATTTAAAAATTTGTCCAGTATTATCAATAAGTAAATACCTTTAATATAATGCTGAATTATCTTTTATGCTTAGCGTGATTCATCCGTGCAATATATATACATATAAAGTTGAGGTATATAAAAAAAAAATGCTATGAAATAAAATTCAGAAGAAACATGCTAGATTTGTATTATTACTATTTTATTTTTAATTTATAAAGACGTCATTTCTCATTCACCAATTTAACATTTAGTAAATTTTTATTTTTCGCGTGAAAGTATATTTCATTTTATGTTGAAAAAAAAAAAAAAAAAAAAAAATATATATATATATATATATATATATATATATATATATATATATATATATATATAAATACCTCGTAAACTTTTTTTGGCAACAATTAAAAATTTAAATGGCTTATATTAAGGCAATTAACAGATTATTATTTTCATGATTTAATTAATTTTAAAAAATCTTATCAAATTTCTGGTATAAATAGTAGCATATGTCCTATTCTCTGTACCAAATTCAAGGTACAGAGACTTATTTAAAAACGTATTTCTCGATGAAATGTTTTTAAACATTGGGTTTTTGAAGAACTAAAAGAAGTCTTTCTCATGTTTTACAATGAAGATTTGTTTAAGGCAACATTAAGGGGCCGGCAACGAATTGAGAAAAATGAATAATACTTGTAATTACCGTGTATCATTAAATGAACGAAATGATCTTTCACTTTAGTTATGTTAATACAGTCGCAGTACAATTTGTAAATGAATTTGTGTGACGATAACATGTTAAATAACGGAGATATAAGTATTTATTAAAAAAAAAAAAAAAAAAAAAAGAAAAAAAAAATCATCATGCTTTTATTTATAGTATACAGAGTTTTAAACGAAAATTATTCCCCTTTCAGATAAATTGAAAAAAAAAAATTATACAATACACTACAATCGGAATACAAATATCTTAAATATCTCATGAAATATGAGCATTTTTTATGAAAAATGTTTCCACTGCGCATGCATGAAATGTAAGAAATTTTTTTATTACATAGGTTAAAAGCTAGATGTATTGGATAACTTTTGCCAAAAGTTCATTTGAATAAAGTAAAAATTAAGCTAATTGTCGGCAAAAGAACGAGCTATATTTTAAGGTGATTGTCCCGAGTTGAAACTTCTTAAGGATATTTTCATATGCCGCGTAATTAATTTGAAGATTCAATTATTACAACCACGCTCCATAAGTACTTTTTTTGTGAAAAATGCCTTATAAGCTTGTAACTCTAACATATTTTTGCCCGCTTAATAAGATTTATGAGATAATAAAGGGTTTTTCACAAAAAAGAACTTTTGCAAAATTGTTGAAATAATTGGATCTTGAAAGTAATCCCGAGGCATGGGAAAAAGCCCTTATGAAATTTCAACTCTGGAAAATAACCTAAAATCTAGCTCATTCTTTTGCCGACAATTTGCTTAATTTTTACTCTGTTTAAATGACCTTTTGGTAAATGTTGCGCAATATATCTAACTTTTAACTTATGTAATAAAACTTTTTCTGTCTTTCCAGCGTGTACAGCGAAAATGTTTTCCATAAAAATGCTTATATTGCATGAGATATTTATGGCATTTGGATTCCGATTGCAATGTTTTAAAGGTGTTTTTTTAATTTACCTGAAAGTGGGAATAATTTTTGTTTAAAACTCTGAATGTTGTGAATAAAAAACTTTTTTTTTTTTTTTTTTTTTTTTTTTTTTTAGGATAAATATTCACATTTCGTTATTTAACATGTTATAGTCACACAAATTCATCTGTACTATAGGCATATATAACTAGTATGTAACATATCCTAAAGTGTTTATTTAATGATACATGGTGATCACAAACATTATTTAATTTGCTGAATTTGTTGCCTGCCCCTTAAATGTTGTGTTAAATCAATCTTCGCTGAAAAACACAAAGAAGACCCAGTTCTTTAAACACCCAATGTTGGAAAACATTTCATCAAGAAATAAGTTTTTAAAATGAAAAAAAAAAAAAAAAAAAAAAAAAAACGGATCGTTTGTAAATCTTGCTAAACTTTTGAGCAGGAGTGTATATATATATTATATATATATATATATATATATATATGTGTGTGTGTGTGTGTGTGTGTATTTGGAAACTCTTGTTAAAATCTATATTATTCAGATTCAGGATATACAATACATATGTATATAAGTATTAATGTCTATATCTATATAATATTTTTCTAACGGGGAGCAGTTACAATTAAATTTTGTAGAAACAATAAGATAGTGACTAATAAAATATGCCAAGTATAAAAAATAATGTACAATCAACATTTAAGCACGTGCACTCAGTTTAGTGATCTAATAAAAAAAATGACGATATTTGTCTCATGAGATCATTTTATAGAAAAGTCTGTTTTTAAAAATTGCATCTTTACAATCTTCGCAAGCGTCATTTTAAAACTAGCAATACTTTAAAGATATCAACAAAATATGAACTTTTGTCATAAACTAACTAAAAAATGCAGAAATAAAAATTATAATCAAAATAGGTACTAAGCTTTTCTTTATTTTATTTTCTTTATTTTTTTTTTTTAACAAAAAGTTATGACAAAATAAATAAATAAAAAAAATATATTAAAAGGCATCGTCAACATGGCGGCATAAATTTTAAAGTTGTCGTAGGGGATCTGCCTAGGGATGAAAACTGAGTCGTCAAACTTTTATTTTGAAATTTTCTTTGAATGATTTGTTTAACTATCATTAGCGTTTCATCTCACAAATCTAATAATAAGTTGGCTTCTGATGAATTAAAGTTTAAATTGGGTGGTGAAATTCGTATAAGACTTATATGTTTCAAATTTTAAATAATAATAATAATAATAATAATAATAATAATAAAAGAAACTTTTTAAACTGGTTTGCTTGTGTAATAGTAAATGTGAATATTAAAACCTCCTTTATGTATGGATAGTAAAAATGTGTCTATACAAAAATCTCAAAAAGTTTTAAAAATTTCATTTTAAGACACACAATCCTTTTCACTGCCATGGAGACAACATCATCAGGTGTAGGTGGAAGTTGCTAAACAGTCAACAAATAAAAGGATGTGAGAAAATTAATACCCTACTGGAATTTTTTTATAACCTTTTTATTACTTTAACAACTTCTATGAAACAGAATGTATTTTGTTCCTTTCAATCGAAGAACTGTTAATAAAATTTAACACAAGCTGCATCATTATTTACTCGTTTTCGCAATCGGTTAGAATTGTTTGCGACAGGTTATGTTTGCAAAAACTTCACGTTGAGTTAAAAGACTTTCGTGGAATAATGCCTCTCTTTGTGATTTGTAAGGAGTTCGAGAAAACATTTCTTGAAACACATGCATGTTTTCCCCTTCTCCTAGTATCAGCTACACAACTTGTAACCATTAGTTTCAGATTATAGTCTATTCCTTATAGTCTTTGCATCTTCCGAGGTTCGTCACCGATTGTAAAGAACAAAATGTTTTTTTGTTTCATGATAATTAAGTATATATATCAACAATTTTTAATAGAGAGTCAATTTCTGCACACCAGCATATGCTGAAGTTTTATGGTTGGAGATTTAATACAATAATATTATATGCATTTTGCATGCATAATAGTATTTATAAGATTTTTTTAAAGTTTAAATTTGATTTATAGAAACAGAACAAAACTTCATTTTTCTAAAGGAATTTTAATTTCTCAGAAACAGTATTATATACATTCTTTTGTAAAGCCAAATATATATATATATATATATATATATATATATATATATATAATTTGAATTATTTAATACCATTATAACACTCAGCAGACAAAAGATAGATGAAGATACCAACATAAAATAAATTTTAATTGAGATTTATTTCGATTAAGATTAGTCACGGTATTAAATTAATTTGAGTACCAATGATTAGTAAAAACAAGTTAAAGTGCTTACGCAGAAGAGAAATGACACTAACATACACATAAGCCTAACGATGAGAGAATTTACAAAAACTATGTATATATATATTGTATATGTATAAACTATGTATATATTTGCATAATGTTAGATTAACTTGATTTTTTCACAAGATAATCTCAAAGCAATATTTTTAAGAAAATGAATGCGTATGAATTTTTTTCAGCGAAATATATTTTAGAAAATTGGATTTGAGTTTTTATTTCAAATGTTTACTTGCATAATATATATTGTGTATTCTCCATGTTCAGGTTGAACACTTTATATACTTCTACTTCAGCAACATTACTGCATGTACGGATCTGGCAACATGTTAATGTTGTTTTTATGTTCAGCATGATCTAACGATCTTATGTATCGACTTCAATATTCGTTAACAGGTTTGTAAATAAAATGCAAATAGTTTTAATTAATATATAATCAACAGTAATACACATCAACATCCATCTATCCATAAAAATCTACTTAAATTTTTTCAATAACTTTACTTGATTTTCCAATCGTCAGATATTCTTCAGCTTTAAATGCTCTCTAAGTATCGGTTTTTCTAGCATCTGAAATATTCGTTGAACAAATACATAACACATCATTACTGACAAATGTCGAGTTAATTTCTTTAAAATTTAATTCATATAATCAAATATTGTTATTTTATAGCCTACAGAACTTTGCAATGCATTTATCTAAAAACAGTATTTCCTTATCATGAGATAATAAAATTAAACAATATAAAAAAAACAGAAAAAAGCTATTTAACTTTAGATAAGAAAGAAAAATCCTGAAATTTACATAGTTTCTAAGAAATTTCCAACTGTATACTTTCGTTTTAATGATAGCCTTCAACAATTAGTTATTGTTTTAAGTATTAAAAACGCAAAACAGTTATTTCGAGCAATTATTATTTATAAACTAATATATTTTATTACATTTATTAGTGATCTGGATTTCACAATTCTTATATGTTTATCTCTTTTTGTGGTAGGTTCATTTTGAAATTAGTTTTTTTCTTGTTTTGTCTCCTCCCGGATCAAAGATATTCTTCTCTATTGCTATCTTTGAGACAGAAAAACATTCATTTTGCATTTTTGTGTTCTACCAGGCCCTCGATAATGTTCGACTGCAAATATGTATTTATCTATTTCCAATTTATTCCATTTTTGTTTGATTTGGTGGTCTTTGTTTTCGATCAATTTAATTGTTTGAATACTGATAATATTTAATAATCCTTCAATTTCACTGATTGATTATCAGTATATGTGTGTGTGCGCGAATAGTTTTTGTTTGATCCTGTAAATAACCCATTAATGCTAATAATACCATATCCCAGGTAGCACATAACGTTCTGCTAGCGTTGAAAATAAGTTTGAACAGTAAAAAATTAGTTATAACAACGTAAGAAAATTACTTTTGTGCATTTGATTGATATATTTTAAAATCATTATATTTTGGGTAGTTTAAAGGTATTATAAGGTAATAAAATTATAATTAATATTAATTAAAATAATTATTAACTACAATAATAATTATAAAAATATGCTTTTAATGCCTTTTCTAATTGTTTGATGCAATGTAATATTTTCAGTAATTGAATTAGAATATTAGAAGTATGAAACAATTTGTTGATGTGACACAAAACTGTAGAGAAAATATTCTTTTATGCGTTTAGATAATGTATGTTAATTTAATAAAGTTTTGTACAGTATAAACCTATTAAAAATGTTTTTTAAAGAAACATTTTTATAAATTACAACGTATTGGAATAATTTTATGAACATCTGTACGCAAACCAATAGTGCTATGCTAATATGGAATATGTCAGATTTAACTTAAATAAAATATACTAGTTTGAAAGCATTTTTAACATTTTACGGGTATTAGATTGAGGACAGAAGAATGGATGGACCGACAGAAAAATAAATCTAAATTAGACAAACTTTTACTTTGTTAGAAAGTGTTTAAAATGAATTGCTTTTGTATTAATAACTTCTAATTTCTTACAGAATAGAATTTGTCCACCTTTGGCAATAGTTCTGTGCGCGTGTTAAATTAATTTTTATTTTAAACAACTGTTGCATAATATTGGACTTTACAATGTTTCTTTACAAATTTTTATTTTTCGCATAGTTTAAATGGCTTGATAACATATAAAATTAAGTTAAAAAAAAAAAAAAAAAAAAAAAAAAAAACTCGGAAATCTTAATTATTTTGTCTTTTCAATTTATTTGTTTACCTAATACGCATAACACGGATATCTATATTTCTAGTTTAGAGATTTAGAAAATGTCTACTTATTCGTTTTAGATGAAGGCAGTATATATATTTTTACTCCGTGTAAAATATTTATTATATAAATCTGTATTCAACAATGAATAAAAGGTAGATTTTTTTTTATGCAATCGAATATTATTATTAAAACTATTTACTGCTTTACAAGAAAGTTGAGTTATGTTTAAATTGAAAATTTGATTTTATTTATAGATTTTCCATATTCAACAGTAATACTGAAATTTTTAATTCAAAAGTTATGTTGGTAAAATGATTAAGAGTAAAGATTTATTTTTAGGATCTGTTTTGCATGCAAAAGTCAAAACGTTTCTGACAATAAATCTCGTGATATTTCTGCATGTAATATGTGAATTCGAATGCTGAAGATAATTGCGTTGTACGTTCGGAAAAAAAAAAAAAAAAGAGAACATCTAAAAAATATTTCTCATTAATTCAAAAACCACAGGTTTCAGCAACTAACTAAATATGAATTTATGAATTGAATAATGCATATTACTCCCCCGTTGATCTTTTGAAATTCTGATTCATCATTAGTACATCAGAAGCTATCATTCATTTTGTTCTATGAATCTGTCATAAATAATATCCATACTGTAATAAATGCATATCTGAAGGCAAACTTTCTTTTCTGTTTTCGGTATCCGAGAAGTTTTGTTTCGTGTGAACGTGCGCTGGTTTCAAATTTGTTTCAGATTACACTTCATATTAAAAAGAATTCCGTTATTCTATTCCTTAAAAAAAAAAAAAAAAGAAAGAAAGAAAATTTTTACATTTAAACAAATATTTATGAACGATACAGTAGCTCTTATTTCTCTTCTTGTAAAAGCGTCATCAATATATATCCATCTCGAAACGATTATTCCAATTGTAGAGTTTAAATACCTATTTACAAGCGGCAAAATGCTGTTTTATTCGAGCATTTCACGCAGCACTGTTGTAGAATATATAATTCGTTGAATGGATTGTATGTTTTTGTCTGTTTATAAACAAATATATATATATAAATACATACATAATATGTGTCAAATTTTATATGCAGCCGATTCGTGCGATGCGTTCAAAGTATAATTAAAAACGAAAAGACAACGACAAAGAAAATACTGGTGTGAAATAAACACACGAATTCCATTACACACTATTACACGCATTATATGCACTTTTTTGGACATAATGTGTTTATAAGACGTACAATTGACCTAACAAAGTACACTGGTAAGAGAAAGCTGATACACGTGTAAAGACATATAAAACATATAGTTTACAGAGCGAGTTAAAAAATAAGAAAAAAAAAATCAGTAGAGGTATTTTTTGAAACAGATCCAAAAAATTTTCCGAGATCTAAAACTGACCTACCTAATCAGGATGACAGTTCATATTCCAGTAATAACCATGTAATACATAAGAAAGAACATATAAAATGGTTTATGCAATAATTTACCAGAATAATCGTTAGAGACTTTCTTCAGATACTGTCTTTTACCAAAACTTGGTATACTCAGTTGTTGACCGAAAAACAACTACATTCAAAAGGATATCTAAAAGGCAATCAATATGGTGAGTTTGAAAAAAATCCGTATAGCCATTTTTCAAAGGAATACACTTGCGAGACCTGAAATTGACCTATTTATGCAGGACGCCTATTAATTTTTCTAAACTTACCAACTAAGTCATACGAAAAGACATCTAATAAAATGTTTATATAGCAGTTTTAAAGAAAATCGTTAAAGCCGTTTTTGAGATACGGACTTACATTCCCATTTCCGTTTTTCCAATTTTAACCAAAAGCTGGAAAATCCTTTGTACACTACACCTGTCTCAATTCTGAAGTTTCTTCGTTCTATCTTCATAAGTTTAGGAGATATAATAGTCAGAAGATTCCCGACATACACACACACACCCTGACTAATTGCCAAAAACTACTTTTTTGGACTCAGAAGACCTTATAACATGTAAATAAAAAGAAAACTCGACATCGAATTTTTGAATTAATTACAATACTTCCATTACCTACGGTAGTCGGGTGATGGAAGTAAAAAAAAATGCAGTTAATAAAGTGTCCACTGTCCACAGACTTTCACTCCCATTTAAGTATGCCAAACTTCATAAATTGAATAAATTACACAGGATTGAAACTGATCAATGACTGTCCATTTTTTTAAATGCATTCTTCAAAACTCATTTCCTTTATTAATTTTTTGATTTCTTCATACAATCACCACCTAATGCGTAAAATTTTAATTGTTAGAGCATTTCACATTTCGCATAAATCGTTTATTTATTAAATCTTGTGACAATCCACTGAAAAGTTTTATTTAGAAGATGCTGTTTATCACTGAAATTTAATTATAACGATCCCGTATGATAGTTTCGTATGCGTCGTAAGTATTTGAGTGTATGTACATTGCATATCCAAAAAGGTTTTATAACCGGAATACTGCTTGCTATTTATTCGGATGCTACTCAACGATAATAAAAGCATTCTAACTAGTCATTTTTTCCAACCCATAATTAACGTGAAATCATCAGAATCATTAATAATAGTAAATAGAGTATTTTAATTATATTCCAGTAAATGTTCAAACATATTTTTATTCATATGATCGCCGCTGACGGATATATGCGGTAAATGAGCTGTTCTTTGTTCCCACAATACATTTATAATTCAAAATTATATATTTTTGGATTTTTAGCTTTTCTTTTTTCTTTTTGTTATTTGTTCTTCATGTTTGAAGGTCTTAAATAATCATCATAAGGATTGTAATTATATGCAGAGTTTCATTTTTAATCTTAAGTTGAAATAAGCATTAGTTTAGTGCACTAAAAAAAATTGTTCAGTTAAAACAACCTTACAATTTTTCCCTTTTCAAAGGCTATCAAAGGGTTAATAAAAGAGAGGAAATACCATGAATCGAACCTGGAATCTTAGTTTAATGAATAAACACTGACTACTGTGATATCTCTACTGGTAGAATTTCATTTATGTAAAGTTTGGGATTTCATCTTTCTATAAAGTGCACGTAAACTATACTACTGGCCATTAAAATTGCTACACCAAGAAGGAATGATAATAACAGAATGAAATTTGTTGGACACATTACATTATAGTAGGAAGATCAATTGATTGAAATTTCAGGAAATTTCGAGTTATATGTACTTAGAAAACAGTGCATAAAGCAGCGATCTCTGTGAGCAATAATAGCACTTATTTGCCTAGGCATTGAATCGAACAGCGATTGGATGACATGTACGGATAGAGCACTTAATGATGTTTTAACAGGTTGTCACAATTCATCGATCGAAGTTACTGGTGAGTGGTGAGGGGCCAGTCGCTTTTCAACGATTAAACAGTCATTTTCATTAGTGCGAGATCAAGATAACGCGCTTGCCAGAGTAACAGTCGAGAACATTCTGTATCAAAGAAGGTCCGAACAGTACAAACAACTTGCGGTCGTGCATTATCTTGCTTAATTTTTGCGCTACGGAGGCCTCGAATACAGGGCAGAGGGGTGGGCCTTAACCCATCAGAAATTTAATGGCCGCTGTTCAGAGTGCCAGAAATACGAACAAGAAGTAATCGAGACGTGTATCCAATGGGAATCCATAACATTATTGGGAATGATGGACAGTATAATGATGTCGAATCCCAGCTGGCAATGTGCATTATTCATAAGGCCGTTAAATATGGATAAGGCAATCTTGATGCTGTAAACAGGATTGTGATTTGTCTGAAAGGTGACTTCACGCGATTCCAGCGTCCAGGTTCATCGTTGATCACACATTTCATGGCGCCCATATCAATGATGCAGTTTTGAGGGTAATCAGAATTTTAGTAGCCGCATACTGGGTCACCACCTGGATTGATGGTATGTGGTACCATTGGATACACGGCCCGATCACCTCTTGTTTTCATTCTGGCCATTTTAAATACCAGTCATTACATTTCTGACGAGTTAAGGCCTGTCGCTCTGTCCTATATTCAAGGCCTCCGGAGCGCAACATTTAAGCAAGATAATGCACGACCGCAAGTTATTTGTATTGTTCGGATCTTCTTTGATACAGAGTGTTATCGACTGTTGCTCTGGCAAGCGCGTTCTCCTGATCTTGCACCAATGAAAATGACTGTTTAATCATTGAAAAGCGACTGCCCCCCCACCACTCACCAGTAACTTCGATCGATGAATTGCGATTGATGAATTGATCGATGAATTGTGTGTTAAAACACCATGAAGTGCTCTATCCGTACATGTCATCCAATTACTGTTCGATTCAATGCCTATAGGCAAATAAGTGCTATTATTGCTTTATGTACTGTTTTCTCAGTACATATAACTCGAAATTTCCTCAAATTTTAATCAATTGTTCTTCATGCTACAATGTATGTGTCCAACAAATTTCATTCCGTAATTATCATTCCTTCTTGGTGTAGCAATTTTAATGGCCAGTTGTGTATGAACCAAATTCCTTGTAAACTACATTGTTGCTGTATTACAAATAACAATTGTAATAATCACTTGACATACTTTTTAGTTCTATTCGAATTATCTGCTCATTTGAAATACATAAAACTATAATTTAGTCTAAAGTAATTAACCCTATCTTAAATAAATCATTTTAAATAGCGCATACCGAAAATTCAAAAGAAATACAAGTTTTTATATTAATTATTACAATTATATTTTAATTATTAGTTGAGTGGACGTGAATACTATAAAGTTTTTTTGTAAGTTACCATTTCCAAAAAAAAAAAAAAAAAAAAAAATGAAAAATAAAAAAAAAAATAAAAAAATCATGTATTAAAATATGGTAATATTAAATATATTAAATTTCTCAAAGCTATTTGAATTAAAATAAAATAAAATAAATAAAATTCTAAATTTAAATTTCTTTGAAAATGTTTAAAAAGACCTAGCCATGTTAATTTTTAATCTCCTCTCTTAAAATTTTACTTTATTATAATTCAAATATATATTCTGAACATATTTCAGTATTAAACTGTGCATTCGTTGAGAAGTTAATTTAAAAGAAATATTTTTTATAATTGAATGATGAAACATAAGCGAATTTCAGGTGTTCCAAAGCTTAATTTTAAATTTATTACAAATAAGAAAGGTATAAGTCATTTTTTCTGCAGTGCGGCTTTTTTTTTATTTTTTTTTTATTTTTTTTTTATTTTTTGTCGCTTAGTGTATATATAAATATATATTGAAAACTTTTTCAAACATTGACATATATATATATATATATACAATATATACACACACATATATATATATGCTACATTTATAATTTTTTAAATAATTAAAATAATAACGCTATAAAATAAAATACAATTCAAATAGAACTATTACTATACAAAATTATAATAATTTTAGTTTTTAATTCTAATGAAAAATTTTCAAATAAAATATTTACTAATCACTGAATATTACAACTTGGTTATCTTTAATATGAGAAATTAAATTAATTATCTTAATTTATTAGCAAATTTAACCTGGGAGATTTTTTTTAAATAAAAGTAAAATTTGTACTTACTTTTAAGTAAAATTTGTTTTTAAATTTTCGGTTTTAACATTTTAAACTATTTTTCGTTACAATCTATAAATTAAATTTAAATAACTAAAAGTATTATAATAAAACCACTACCGTTCAAAGTACATCAATTTTTAATTTTTATTTTAAACCTTTTTTTTTTTTTTTAATAACGAAACAATAGATGTAGTTATCAATGAAAATCTCATCTTTGTTTTCTTTAACAAGAAAATGTAAAAAATTTGGAAATGCTAACTTGTATATAACTATTATAATTTTAGGTATCTTTAATAATAGAAAAAGTCTTAAACACTTTTGCAAAGTTTAATTTTATTATAATTATTATTTAATTTTCTTTAATAAGAAAAAGTATTTTTAATACTTTTTTCAAAACTTAACCTTGAAATAAATCATTATTTTAGTTGAATTTAATAAGAGAAAGTGTCTTAAATGCTTTGATAAAATTTAACCTCTATATAATTTATTATTTTTATATTTATCATTAATAAGAATAAATATCTTAAATGTCTTTGCAAATTTTAGCGATAATATGAATTTTTACTTTAGTTACCTTTAATAACAGAAAAAGTCTTAAACAATTTTGCAAAGTTTAGTTTTATTATAATTATCATTTAGTTATCTTTAATAAGAAAAAGTATTTTGAATACGTTTTCAAAACTTAATCTTGAAATTAATCATTATTTTAGTTGAATTTAATAACAGAAAGTGTCTTAAATGCTTTGATAAAATTTAATCTTTATATAATTTATTATTTTTTATATATCATTAATAAGAATGTTTTTGCAAATTTTAGCGATAATATGAATTTTTACTTTAGTTACTTTTAACAATAGAAAATATCTTTTAAAAATTTTAGCTTTTATCTGAGTTAAATTTTAACCTTTATGTAACTTATTGTTTCATTTACCTTTAATAAGAGAAAGTATCTTAAACTACTTCTCGGAATTTTAACCTACGATGTACAACTTAATGGAACAAGAACTGAAACCGTCACGAAAGCATTTTTCATCTTTTTTCTTAGTACTGTAATTTAAACCGTCTTAAAAAGGTAAATTTATTCGAAAAAGGACAGAGGAAAGAAAACAAAATTACACGAATTGGAAGCTCTTAGTCCACCAAAATCAACAGATGTTGGAGAGAAATTTAAGAGACGAGTTGTCCTTAAGAAAATCTTCAACACGAAGATTTATTCCAGTGCACTCGTTTAATCCGAGTGCGGCAAAGAATCGGGAATCATGATTTTAAAATTACATGTTTACATAATCTTATCACGATCTCTAGAGGTGCTGCCGTGCTCTGAAAAACAGAATCGTTTGAGATCATGAGGGGACAGGAATAAAAGTTTATGTTATGCAATGTACAGATCAAGTTCAACTTTGAAATTTGAGACAAAAGTCAGTGATTATTGCGTAATTAAAATACATCTCGAAATAAAAATAAAATTTTCATTCAAACTTTTAGTACATTAGAAAAGAATGTCTTAAAGAATGCAGATAAATTGGAAGAAAAAATCAATCTGTATTAAGAAATAAAAATACTATCAAAGTATAAATAAATTTTTCATTCAAATATTTGTTACATTAGAAAGAAGCATCTTAATGAATATTTATAAATTGAAGAAAAAATCAATAAATGTTAGGAAATGACAATACATATCAAAATGTAAATAAAAGTTTAATATTTATTTTGATTTTCAGTATATTACAGTTATCTTTAATAATACGAACAAATTCTTTTCCGAGAAATCAATAGTTATTAATATAAGATTACATTTTTATTAAGTGAAAAAGATATACTTTGAAAGAGAAAAATGTTTGTTATTCAAATTTTTGTGCAATATAAAAAACCATCTTTAAGAAAGCACATAAGTTTCAATAAAAAGGTTACCTATCAAGGTAAATACCTATAAAGGTTACCTAAAAGGTTACCTAAAGGTTACCCAATGCTTACCTATCCTAATAAAAGAAAGTGTTTGTTTGTGTGCGAGTAACCGAAAAAGTTATGGCATGTATTGTTCTGAAAATTTTTTATAGGTCAAGGTGTGCGTGCAAATTTGCAACATACCTTAAGATTTTCGATATTTCTTTTAGATTATTAAAAAATTCATCTTTTATGTAATTGATGCGTTCTTTCTCAACATTTTTCTTTCACTTGAAATTTCAAACTGATGCCAATAAAATTAAATGCTTACAGATTTTCATACATAAAAAGAAAAATTCCTTTGCACGTGAATTATATATATATATATATGTACCTGCATTATCCAAATTTCCTGGTGAAACTGAAGTAACAATTGCTTTAAAATTTATTTTTATTTATCTATTTTTTCAATATTAATTTCATTTAATGAAATAGTCTTATGCGTTTTTTTTTTCTTGATTTTATCGTCCGCAAAGTAATCTGTGTGCAGCTTTTGTAAAGGACACCCTTGACGACTTCTAAATATTCTTTAAATATTTAATATTAATTAAAATAGCTATCGCAGTTGCGTAGGGAAAGACTATGACGGAAAACGTTCTAGCTACTTCTGTGTCTAATTTCAAATTTACCCAAGTAGGTCCTATACTATAGCTTTTACCTAATGTGAATGCATATTTAGTTTATTTTAAAGTAGCCGTGTTTCTAATCAACATAACGAAAATCAAATAATTAAATATCATTTGCAGTTCATTAACGGCTATACATCACGATACTTGGTCATGATTTTGATTTGCTAAAAATAGTTGCCAACCGAAATATATTTATTTCAAAGTTTCAATTATTAAAAAAAAAAAAATAACAATAATAATTTAGAGACCAACGAAGTGGGCAAACCTGCTAATTGTACAAAAAAAAAAAAAAAAAAAAAAAAAAAGTTTTTTTTTTAGATTCAACGGTACGTTAAATAATAAGTAGTCCAGACATAACTTATTTAATTTTATTTAAAGAAATTTAATCTAATTTTATTTCAGAAATTTAATCTCAAAACAAACAAATTTTGCATAATGAAAATTTTCACTTAAACGCTATATTAAGAAATAAACAACTTCATTTTCTTATTTTAGTCGTCACTGGTAGCAAAAACTATTGAATTTCTTTAAAATTTAGGTTATTCTTTTAGTACGACATGACTATTGTTTTCAATTAGGGATTTTAGCGTTGTGGAAATTTGCAATAGCTCACTTTGAATCAAACATGCAAAAATATAATATGACAGATTTTAATTAGCTATACAAAGTACATCGTTTAACAGATTGATAAGAAAATTCGTGAACTTATTAATAAGTCAAGACAATTAAATTCCGAGTCATGAAAATATTTATTTCTTCTTAATTTTGTATATTTATACCAAATAAAAAATGGTTCTCTTTTTTATCCTCTGACATCAAGTTGAAAAATATTAAAAATAAAATTGAGAAAAATTGTGCTAAAGAAATGTATCAGCTTCATTGGCGAAATTGATCCCTTGGGGAAATTTGAAATCTGGCATTAAAGTAGCTCAGACGTTTCTCGTCAATATCTTTACGTACGCAATTTCGATAACAATTTTAATTCATCCCAAAAATGACAACAAACATTTAAAAGCCTTCGGGAGAGGAGGATGGGAGGTCTAAAAACAAAACAAAAATGAAAAATTTTACGAAACACAGTTAATGCAAGACTTTATATCGAAGAATAGATTTTTAAAATGTATTCAAAATTTTACTCAGTTAAATCATGTTTAGTATAGATTTATATATTATTTAGAAAACCAAAATAGGCTTTTTTAATTATTGAAATGATTGGCTATAAAGTCAAAGAAGAATATACGACTATGTTTCATTTTATACGAATCTCGACTTTGAATTTTACATTGAAATTAGAATATCTGTAATTAAGAATTTCAAATAAGATTAACGATTTAAACTCCTAAATCTGAATTTATTAGAATATCATTTAGATAATATCGATAAAGCATGCATTAGACTCAATGAGAATAAATTTAATCTATTCACCCCTCTGCCAGAATCCGGGACGAGTTAAAGACAAAGTAGACTCAAACACAAACTTAGTAGACTAGTATTGCTTAGACGACTAATTTTTAATGTGGACATGAATCCCTTACTTTATGTAAGTGTTATGAATAGATTTCACAAATTCGAATCATATTATATTATATTGAATAAATTTGAATTAAGATGAATAGAGAGGCCAAGCACCTCTCGCTTCAGAATTATCGAATGCATCTTACTGACATATTGCGCAGTGGAGTCCAAAAGAGTTTTAGTCCTGCGCAAGATAGTATTCAGAAGAAAGTTTAAGTCATTGTTTGGTGCTGCCACCTCTGTTCAATGATAACAGTTAGCAGTTAATTTGCAAAACGAGATTTCCCACCAATAGTTATTCGCATTTTATGTAGATAAGGCATGCACTAAATTATGCACTTAACATTAATATAGCAGTAAAATTAATTACACGAAAATACAAGCAAAATGATTAAATACCAGATTGCCATTTTGTTCTTAAAATCTTGCAATGCATGATGAGGAATGTTATGACAGGGATCGGAGACCACAGTGGATTAAATCTTTCATGTCTAACATGACTAAATCTTAAGTTGTGATAGTTCAACATGTAAAAATCACAAGCATTCAAGTGTTGTAATCTGTCTAATCAAGTCTTAGGGAAATTGTGGTTGTTGATTATGTCATCAATAGCATGGAAACAGAGCATCTATTTCTTAAAACAGTATGGAAAATAACAATTCTATTAAGTTCGGTCGTACTTTCAGATAACTATTACTCCAACAACGACTTATATCATTGTCAGGAGTAAAGGTACAAAGCGGTTTACAAGATCTGAGGTTCTGAAATCTTAGAACAAGAATATGAATTCGCGCAGAATGTGGTAGTTAGGCGACATCAGACGATGCACCAAAGAGGTATGTAAAATATTTGTAGAAACTAATGTGACTTTTCTGCAACCATAATATGGTAATTATGAATAATATAATTTCTACAGCCATAATATGTTAATTATGAATAATATAATTTCTGCAGCCATAATATGATAATTATGAATAATATAATTTCTGCAGCCATAATATGGCAACTAACCGGTCTGTACAAATGGAAGCAAATTCAATTCACCCATACACTATTGAAAGATCATTTATTAAGAAATAATATTGCGCTAAAAATTGCAACACTGATTACTTCACCCATAACATCAAGATAATAGAGTTTCTACATATGCGATAATTTCTGAGAATAATAGCGTAAAATATAAAAATTATCCTGTAAAACACGGTACGAGATTGGATAAGAGATTTTACATTATGTAGCTATGCTAGTTCTCTCTGAAACATGACATTATCTATTCCTCCAATTATGTAGGTATTCTCCTATCTTTGCTTCAAGAAACTTTAGTCTTTTTTACTTTCTTTTACCCATAAGGTAGAGAAAGTATTGTTTTTGGCTCAAATTTTCGAACGCGAGATTTTGTTATATTTACACGTTTTGAGGTCCCCTGAATACGAAAATCATGTTTTTAGCAAATGGTCTGTGTGTCTGTGTGTGTGTCTGTCTGTTATCAGCATATCTCAAAAACAGATTATGGCAGAAAGTTCAAACTTGGTATTCTAAATGTGTATCATATAGGGATGCTACAGTAAGATTTTCGTTAAGATCAAGCAAATTGTTCGTGTACAGGGACAATCAAGAGAATTCTAATACATTACGTCTATGGGGGAAATTGCAGGAAAATAGAGTTTAGCGTCTATAGACTGCACTAAACCAAATGAAACAAATATATGTTTTTGTAATAGAGACAGTTAACTGGGAAAAAATTTTTGTGTATGTAGGAGCCTCGCCTCCCCCCCTGGGGGGGAAGTCCCCCCTCGAGGGGAGTAAATTTTCATGATGGGTATCTTTCAAAAGAGCTCGCCAATACCTTTAAAACGAATGGTTGAACCATCGATCTGCGATAATTTAAAACAACGTTATCGATTTTTTTTACTTTTAACGAAAAAAAAAAATCGTACTTTTTTTTTTTTAATATTGAGAATAAAATGGCCTTTTTTTTTATATTTGGTGTTAAACTACTTCTCTAATATGGAAATCGTCTGCCTTATCATAAAAGATAATTTTTTAAAATAATAATTTTAATAAATTATTTTTTAAAAAGAAAAATATTTTTTAATAACCGAATTAAATTCTATATAAATGTAGGTGCATTAATGAAACGGGGGGTTGAGGGGGGGGGGCGGTAGCCCCCCCTCATACAGAACTAATTATCATATAAAACTCTTCAGAAGCCTAATATGAATTGTTTAACATAGGCTTACATAACAGTACTCGTTATCTTACCTCTATATCTCCAACCTGTATTTATAGTATTAAATTTCAGGGTAAGAGAAAGTCGTGTGAGTGACACACCAGATTATTTTTTCTACGAAGGTTAACGAATTTTTAGTACTACACTGATGATGGAAATTTATAAAAATGTTCAGTAATCGAGTCATCTTTAAAGTCATTTTTCTTCAATTCTTTCTACATCTTTCTTCTGGAAATAAGTATAAATTGATTTAAATTATCGAAGTTTCATATTGCTTACCTCTCTGAGGTAATATACGAATGATATGGATACGACATTTACACATGCAGACTTTTAGCACTACACACCGTCATTTAGTAGTGGTTTCTCGATTTTTTTTTTTTTTTTTTACATTCGAGTTACGATATTCATTATGCCATTACTTATTTTTTATTTAGTATACTTCCTAAAATTTTAGGAGATATATAGTGAGCATTTTAAGCTTTAGTCAGCTGAAAAAAATTGAAAAACACCATTGTTGCCTGGAGATAAAAAAAAATCATTCCCATTTTTTTTTTTTTTTGTGTGTGTGTGTGTGTGTGTGTGTCATCATAGGATATGTTAAAATAGACAGAAATTTGCTTGTTATTTAAATTGTTGAAAGGAATTTGGGGGGATATTAATTTCAGTCTGTACAAGTCGTCTCTAGTCTCTCGTCTAACGTCTAGCCGTTACCACTTCTAACCTCAAACTTCTTTTCCTTCTTTCCCTTTCTCAAGTTTTCTAACTGTATGATTCAGAGCGGCTTCTTATAGAATACTTTCAATAACACAATGTTAGTATTTCGAATGAGATTGTTCTTACTGATTGTACGTAATTATTTTATGTACTCTTGAAATACTGATATTCTCATTACTTAAACAAGTAAACAAATAAGAATGTATTTCATCAATGATAATATACAACAACAACAACAACAGCAACAATAATAATAATAAGATATTCCCGAATTCCATTTAATATATAAAATATGGAAGTTTAGTGATAAAGTTGGAAAGAATATAATGCAAAATTTACCTCTTTTATTCATAAAAATATTTTAAGTAAGAAAATATACATGACCTTAGAAAAAAAATTATCTTTTAGAGCCTTTTCCCCATTCTAATTTTATGATTGCCAAAATAACTATTAATATAAAGCTATCCAGAGTTCATATTGTAAAGCAACTTCTTCATTTTCATCGAAAAAAATATTAACTAGATTTAAACAAGATGCTATCTTTGCATTTAATGTTCAAATTAATACAACTTAAAAGTTAATGTTTCCTTCTCTTTAAAAAGAAAATGGCGCAAGCCAGTTCTGAAATCGATATATATTCAAAAGAGATTTTTAAAATTATCTTTGCGTGACAAATTTTGATTTATTTTTAAAAAGGTATTTTCCTTTTTCTTTCTTTTAATACAGAATCATGTTATTGAGGAGTAAAGCAGTAAAAAACAGCACTTCATGGATTAGAGAATTTAAATTCGCTATTAGCAATTCTAATGCACTCAGTACACAGACAATTTACACTGGCTCATTTGTGAAAAAGCTGATTAACAAGAGCTTAAAATTAAAAGATTTCAAAATACGGAGAAGTGACTGTGAGATATTTTAATGGAGATCTAAAGGAAATTTAAATCAAGTATTACTGATGAATTCTTTTTTCTTGTTAGAAACAGTGTGTTTTAAAATTTGATTCTGCTTCATGGTTCTTCAGTTTCTTACAGTTCATACTGGTTCATGGTATTTTAGTATATTTTTTTTAGGTATTAATACCTCCTTTACACTTGAAGTAAATGAATAAATTGCGAAAGAAACTTTATTTGACGTACACCAGAAAGGATATTAAAATATATAAACGTTTCTGAAATTTCGATCGGAATACTTGACAAATATTTAACAGTTTCTTATATTTTTTAAGCATTTAATTTAATTAACTTTACATTAATAATTATATTTTTCAAACAAAAATGTGCAATTTTTACTGACCTGATAATATATATATATATGTGTGTGTGTGTGTGTGTGTGTGTGTGTGTGTGTGTTACAAAAAGCTGAAGAAATTGTTGAAAATAAAATATCTTCATCATCTTAGAAGAGCTATGCACAATTAAAATGAGACATGCAGCACTATATTGTGAAACAACCAAAATAATTTTATTGGCGAAAACCAGTTTCGTTCTTCTTATTTTAATTTCCCTCACACTATAATTTCTGCGTAAGCAATTTAAATAAATAAAATAAGATAAATGAATAAAATTTAGAAGATTCCTAGACACTGTTAAGATTTGTTAGGTAAATCTTTGAAAAATTTATATTTTTGGACAATAACGTTTACTTTCATAGACCTAATTTTTCTTCTGACATTTTTAGTAATTTTAAATGAAAAAAAAAAAAAAAAAAAAAATTGGATAGTGCTTAGTCAGCACAGTATCTAAAATCAAAACCAGTTTAAACTTATGTGGCATATTTAAAAGAACAATTCAATCAGAATTAAGCATTCAAGATGTTACACAGATCTCCCAGAACAACTATGTTAACTTGATGTGAAATAGTTAAAAAATGGATTGTCAACTATATGTTCTGAAGATGTATTTACAATGTAAAAGCAAATATTCTCGTGTCTATTGCAGCAAAAATCTCTGGAATGCACCGAGGCAGAATATTCATATGGAGACTACGAATGACATTGGGAGATGATTTACTCAATGAAAAAAAAAAAAAAAGAAAAAAGTCACTGAAAGAGAAAATTTTGGCGCTGTTGTCTCATACGCACTATGAAATTGGCACAATAAGATAGATTATGCAATTTCCCTTGAGCATAGGAGATTTTGGAGCTGTTGGAAAAAAAAAAAAAAAAAAAAAAAAAAAAAATATTTACTCAGAATACATGGAAAATGTAAATTTATTATGTAAATTTTCATTAATATTCGAATAAAAAAGCACATGTAGAAATGAATGTAATGCAGTATTAAACAGTTAAACTCACGAAAAATATTCTTTTATTAATCAACACTGGGGATTGCAGGATCACATGCAAACTGTGCAAATTTACATAGTCGAGGTAATTATGCAAATTTTATAATGCGTATCTGACGGCTGCGTCAAAATCTCTGCTATCAGCAACATTTGGCACTATTTTTTTTCTTTCGAAAATCATCTTCCTTTGTCTTTCATAATCTGTATATAAAACTTAATTTCTTTCCGTTCGCTAGTTTTAGCTGTAGATGCCTCCAAAGAGGGAAAGTTATATATTATGGCCACGCTGTATTTATGGCTGAACTGAGCAAGATCTTCTTTTTGTTCAAATTCGACAAGAAGACTTACCTCCTTGTTTAGACATATTTAAACGTCTGGCGGAAGCAACTTGAGACAGTTCTGTTTTTATGCATTGCTCTTTTGACAATTACAGCAGAAGATTTATAATGAACATGACAAACGATATTTTTTCCTTAAAAACGGTAGAGCAGCAAACAACCCTTTGTAAAATTTACTTACAAATTATAAAATTAATAGCACTATTTCATTAACACCTAAAATTAAATTCACTAACAGTCTTCCTTTTTGTAATGAGGTTAACAAATTTAAACATTATATATTTTTGAAAATTTAACATTCTAATCCCTTTTAGTTCTCCCGTCACAATTACACAATTGAGCTTAAAAGATCGTGATCACACTAGACCCACTGGAGGGGTTTATAAAACACCAATACAACTGGACAACGATATCTTTTACTGTATTGGCCAGACTAAACGAACTCACAATAAAATAATTCAGGAGCGCATTCGCAGCATTAAAGAAAAAAAGTTCCAATATTAATTTATTTCATTTATAATAACTATGGCGCAACACCTAACTGGTATAAAGCGAAAATAATTTCAACTCCACAAAACCTTCAAGAACTAATTCTTTCAGAAGCTGTTAATATTATAAAATATCGAAGCGCAATTAATTCTAAAGACTCAGCAATTCTATAAAAAATCTGAAACTATCTTATAGAACCAGATATTTAATTAATTTTCATTTATTTTCTCAGTATACTTATTTAGAAGCCCAGAATCTTTTACAAAACCACATGACTCCATATATGAAACATTGCAAGCTCTCTGCAAATTTTCTACGACTCTTCTCTCTTTTTATGTCTACTCTACATGTGCTTCCACAATTGTTACCGTCAGGCCGACCTCTTAAGTTTCCATCCACTAGTTTCTCCGAATACCTAAGCAACTACCTCAATAGTTCTACACCTCAAGCCCTGCTCGTGTCCTCCTTGTGAACCAACATAGCTCCAACTAATCTTCTCCAGTGATTCGACCAGAACAAATTTTTGTGAATGCCATTTTTCAATTTTTCTAGGCTAAATAAATATTGTGATATATATAGAGCTTCAATTTAGAAACACAATTGTAAAAAAATAAAGTAAAAAATAAATACCGATGATGCCTTGATAGTCAAGGCGGAAAGCTTCGAAATGTATTTTAATTGTAAATAAGTCTTTTAATGAAATATGATTTACATCTACGTGTTTTAAAGTGCCTTCTTAACACATTTTATAACAATAGATGTCTTTTAACAAGTCTTTTTTTTTTTTTTTTTTTTTTTTTTCTGAGAGATGATATCTTACATAATATACATTGCTGCTCTCTCGAGAACCCAGCTTCCTTTTTCCGTAGCCCTCTAGCGGCAACATTTTAAAGCAGTAACTTATTAACATGAAACTATTATGCGGTCATAATAAAATGTCCTCTCTCTCTCTCTCTCTCTCTCTCTCTCTATATATATATATATATATATATATATATATATATATATATATATATATATATATAAATTCAATTGGACACATCTCATATTTCGTGCATAATCTATATACGGAATTTTGGGCAATCCGTTTTAGCTGTAGTATGCTTTTGATAAAGAAAGTTTATTTCAAAAAAATTTCTACTATACAAAACATAAACAAACTATAGCCATTTTAAAGCAAAGTTAACAGCGCAGTCCTATCAATTTTGACATATATATATTAGTATAAACTATATTTTCTCTTCTCATTTTGATTCTTTTATAATAATGATCGACATGAAATTGTTGTAATTTAATTTTCGATGACAGCATGTTTTTCCTATATAAAATAATTCTACAATTCTTGTATAATTACGTTAATTATATATGTTTTACATTAAAACTTAATACACCTTAAAAATAAAAACCAAAGTAAAATAATTTATTGCATTTAAAACCATTCATATTTATGAAATTGTTACATACAATTCATTTGAAAGTTTTTAATACTTTCAATACCGCTGTTATATCATTTTAATTGCGAAAATTGTGATTTGGAAGTCCAGAATAAGAAATACAATATTATAGGCATACCATGCTATTTTATTTACTTCGCATCGATATTCACTTAATGAAGAACTTAATAAGGTTACCAAGCTGATACATTGTTTTTGTTATCCTTGATGGAGGTAAAAGGACTACGCAAATTAACATTTGAAGCAATTTGGAAATGAAAGTATTTACGGGGTGATTTATTTGCATTCACTATAGTTTGCTTCAAGTAAATTGTTAACAAGCAGGTTTACACGAACTCATTTGTAAAGCATTATCGTTATTATGTTTATCCCATTGTATGGGTAAATAACTATGTAATCTTGTAAGTGTAAAATTTTAGCAGTGATTTAAGTAAATGTTTATTGTAGTCAAGAATAAATCAGACTCTCTCTGAATTATTTGCCTAAGGGGGATTGGATAAACTATAAATTAATGAAAATTCATATTTTTATACTCTCAATTACAGACAAGTGCCTATTTCTATTAATTTGAAATTGTCACCAATATTATAAACCATATGTAATCTGTATAGTTTTTTTTTTTTTTTTTTTTTTTTACTTCCATTACCTAACTGTCTTAGATAATGGGTGTATTGTATTTGGTCAAAAATTTCGATACTGACTTATCATCTGATTTACCCGTTTTAAGTTTGGAATTAAAAAAAAAAAAAAATAAAAAAAAAAAAGGTGTGTTTAGAGATTAATCAGCGTGTGTGCATGTGTATGTGTGCTATGGATTTTTTTTTTTTTTTTTTTTTTTTGAAGAAGATGATAGGGAGGTTTATGAGTATTTTTTTACAATCAGGGAACGTTGTATTACCATTGATTGAATCAAAATAAAAATGTAATATACCTTATAGTTTAGCTTTTATTTTGGGAGAAACTGAATATCAATTCATTCTATCCCTGACAACTTTTTGAATTTACACGATTTGTTTGAGGATTTTACATAAGCAATATTTTGGCTATTAAATTATGCAAATAAAATTTCGTTAAAACTTATGCATGCATAGTTAAAAATTTCTGGTGAAAGTGTTTTTAATTCATAAGATATTTAACATTCTTGCATTCTGATTGTACGCGTGCTGTGTCTAATGTAATGTGCCAAGTTTTTACAAAATAGCTTTGCACTGCGTTTAATACTCCTCGTGTTATGATTAAAAAAAATGGCAATTTTCTTTGCGATTTTTTAAAGAAACCGTTATATCTACATGAATATATGCGGTAGCCACATAAAAAAATATTCAGATAATAAAAAGAAGTCTCATAATCACACGCTATATCCAAAACCTGTTTTAAGTATTACTTTTTATACGTTGATCCAAAATATTTTGATTTTATAAATTTTTTACTGGATCCTTTTTTCTCTTCGGGGAAAAACTATTTGCTGAAATATATAAAGTATTTTCTATACTCCAGAAGTTAAAAAAAAAAAACGGTAAAGAATTTTTTAGATATCTGACAAAACGTCTAAATTCGAAAATGTCAAAATATTTATTAACAGATAGTGTATATTAAAGCAAGATTTGTCCTGGTATACCAAGGGTGGCTAATCCGCGGCCCCCCGTGTAGTTTTATGCGGCCCGCGAGGGGACTAACGATATTTAAAAATTGGCAACTTTAGTTATCATATTAAAAATTAATAAATCCGTTCTGAGTTTTCCAAGTGAAAATAAATTTCAACGATTATGGTAGCTAAAAAAAAAAAAAAAAAAAAAATCACATTGTTGTAATGAAATATTATTAGATCCATTATTTATTGTTTTTATTATAGTTATTAATGTACAGTCATAAATTTTTCAAGATTCTATTCTTAATTAATGAATGAAAATAATTTAAATTAATGTATTCTGCTCTGAAACTTCACTATGCCTTTCCCCGAAAAAAGAAATATATACATACATAAATCATACACACAAACATGTATATACATACACATATATACATACAGTGCAGCCCGACTGAATGCAGTAGATTTCCAATGGGGCCCACCAGGTGTTTTCGGTTGGACAGGTCTGTGCTATACTTTTATACGACTTCAGAAACAAAGCAATAAATAAACTATTAACATATATACTATGTTCAATGTATTTTTCTACATTTTCTTTCAGCTTTTATTTATTTATTTATTATTATTATTATTTATACGGATATATATCGTTGCATTAATTTTCACTTGATTTGAATACTCTGCTAAAAATTACTATTTTATTTTTATTTGCAATTTTTTTAATTTTGTTTATTACGGTTCTCGGTAATGTAATATTCAATAACTAAAATCAGAAAATTTCGACTAAAATCAAAGTCTTCTTAATTATATAAACAGTTTGACAAATGTATAGGTGTGTTTTAAGATTTAAATGTGCATTATCATATAAGGTTTTTTTTTCTTTTAATTAAAACGTATTCATTTTTATATATTTTAAATTTTCTATTCTGTATAAAATATTTGTTTCTGTTTTAATAAGTAAATACAAAAAAAAAAAAAAAAAAAAAACTGAAAACTAAATAAGAATTATTTATTATTTATGATTAAATCTGAATATTGATTTGTACATTTTGAGGTAAAAATCACAAAAAAAGTAAAACCACCACGAAAATATTCAAGATTAAGCAAATTTAACAAGCTATATTTACTTATACTAAATTTCTGAAATTAATGATGTTTCCATTTTATTTTTATTTTTTTATTTATTTTTATCAAAAGACTTCATATTTTGTAGGCGGAAGGAATCATGTATTTTCGAGATTGTTTTAACCGCCTTCTCTCGTGATGTTTCGCCCACACAACAATCAAATTTTGATGGTTTTGTAGTTTTTTTTTCTTATCTCTTTTTCACGGAGGGAGACAGTTTATTTACAAGCTACCGTCTCGATGAACACATAGATTTTATGTGAAAAATTACTTTAGAAAACTCGATTTATTTTCATACTATAACGCACGACTTGGAAGATATTACCCAAGAAAGGCGATCATTTGTTATACTTGGAAACCATTTTATTCCAGCTAAAAATGCTGGAAAAATTGGAAGGAAATAGGCGAAGACATTACCCGATTAGAAGAGTTCAGTATTTGCAAAGCATCATCCATTCAATCGCAGTAAAGATGTAAATGTCAGTCATTACTGAAAGCGCAACAGGAGTATATTTTAGAGTAATCCGAAAAATAGAGTTCTGGATGAAAAAGGATAATAATGTTGAATTTTGTACACTGTGAACTTATTTTGATATATAACACACATTTGCTTTCGAGGGTATTAAAATAACTTCAATGAATATGACTTTGTAAGTTGATATCATATAATGCAGAAAACCAGTGTAATTAGTTCAGGTTCATATAATTAAGCACACTCCTTTGGAAGGAGAAAAAAAGTTAATACAAGTGCAACAGAAAAGCAGCATATTACTTAAACACACGTGTTTTTGCCTGATGGATGCCTTGTTTAAATATTTGACCCGAAAAAAAAGTTGCGTGATGTTAAAATTTCAGATGTTTCATTACAAAGTTCCCATCCATCGCTATTCAACACCAGTGTTTCCGAGCAGTTTTCTGCAATTAAAAGGAACCGTTTTAAATCATGTTAGTATAACAACACAAAATTTTTATTATTGGGTCATTTCAAGTTTTTTTTTTTTTTTTTTTTTTTTTTTTCTTATGTAAAACATTAATTTATGGTAAATGCAGTTTGCAAAAAATGTTAAATGTGAAATCGTAGTTATTTCAGATCTATATGCTTTGCTAAAAATTAATGTTAGGAGCTGATGGTATTGAACGTTGAGAGAACATTTTCCATTTATAAGTTATATCGTATTGAGTTCAAGTAAAGCAAATTGCAGCTAGTGACAGAAGTTAAAAAAATTCTTTAGAATAATTGTAGCGAAATTGTGTACCTTTCAATAGAAAGATTGTAGAAAAATTGTTTAGCTTGCAATAATTAAAATAACATGATAACACTGATAAAATTAATGTGTGATTTTAAATGTTTTTCGTCTGTATTTTTTTCCTTAGATAAAGCAATCATTTAAGATAAATGGAGCTTGTGAATATATATTAAATATAAATTACTTCGGTTTTACGCACTTTTCCAAAATTTCATGTTAGGAACTAGTATCGCTTATTCATAAAAGAACATGTTATCGTTTATACACCTACAATATTATTTCATAAAAAGTCAATGCAAAAAATTTTTAAATAAAAACTAAAAAAAAAAAAAAAAAAAAAAAATTGACAAAATCTTTTATATTTTTCCGATGATTAAAATTTTAGGAAAAAATGGAAACAATTATCCAAGCGGAAGTCAAAAATTTTCATGAATATGAAATTTTCTTTTTATCTGTAGATTTAAACATATCACAAAAGAATTGAAAATTAACATTAGAAGATTGTGAAAAGATTCTAAAAGTTAAACGGTGAGTAGAAGCATAATTAGATATGCTGTAAAAATGTTCTGTAAATTTACTGAAATGTTTATCCAGAGTTTCTGTAACTTTAGACTAATTTTTAATTAAAAATAAGTAATCGAGATTCTTAATTTTCATTCTTAATTTTCATCTATTTTTATTATTTAATTTCTTAATAAATATTTAAAATGTACGTTTCTACTTTAGAAAAAGCATTCTAAGTTACAAATATATTCTCGTCGATAATTAATTAAATTAAAATTAGTTACTTAAATGCATGTATAAAATAGATTTTTTAACATCTCAATTTAATTTTCTTTATAATTTTATATTCAACATAAGACAAATGATTACCAGCAGTTTTCTGTTGAAATTTTTAACAGTGTACATAGAAGCGAAAAGCTCATTAAAAGATTCGTTGAGCTTTTATCTTGGCGCATTTGAAAGATTTTATTATTCTTATTGACATATTCAATAGAAACACACTTGTTCACTTCTTATGCATACGAAAATAACATCTGGTATAAACAAATGAAGTTGAATTAATATAAATGAATAATAATAAAAAATAAATAAATAAATAAACGCAAAAGTTTAATTTTTACATTCTCTTACCCATAGGGTCGAGAAAGTATTGTTTTAGGGTCAAATTTTCGAACGTGAGTTTTTGTTACATTTACATGTTCTGAGGTCCCCTGAATACGAAAATCCTGTTTTTAACGAATGGTCTGTGTGTCTGTTTGTCTGTGTGGATGGATGACTGTGTGTCTGTTATCAGCATATCTCAAGAACAAATAGTAGCAGAAATTCTAAACTCGGTATTCTAAATGTGTATCATATAGGGATGCTACAGTAAGCTTTTCGTTGAGATGACGCAAATGGTTCGTGTACAGGGACCCTCAAAAGTATTCAAGTACATTACGTCTATGGGGGAAATTGCAAGTAAGTAGAGTTTAACATCTATAGACAACACTAAACCAAATGAAACGAATATATATTTTTTCTAATAGAGACAGTCAACTGGGAAAAAAAAATTGTGTATGTAGGAGCCTGGCCTCCCCCCTCGGGGGAGGTAAATTTTCATGATGGGTATCTTTCAAAAGAGCTCGCCAATACCTTTAAAACGAATGGTTGAACCATCGATCTGCGATAATTTAAAATAAAGTTATCAATTTTTTAAATTTTTAATTTTTTTTAATGTAATATTGAGAATAAATTCAACTTTTTTTTTTTTTTTTTTTTTAAATATATATTTAGTGTTATACTACTTCTCTAATATAGAAATCGTCTACATTATTATAAAAGATAATTTTTTTTAAATAATAATTTTAATAAATTATTTTTTAAAAACAGAATTATTTTTTAATAACCGAATTAAATTCTATATAAATGTAGGTGCGTTAATGTAGGTGCGTTAATGTAGGTGCGTTAATGAATGAGGCGTTGAGGGGGCGGTATCCGCTCTCACACAGAACTAATTATCATATAAAACACTTCCGAATCCTAATTTGAATTGTTTAACACAGGTTTACATAACAGTACTCGTTATGTTACCTCTTAATCTGCAACCTGTATTTATAGTATTAAATTTCAGGGTAAGAGAAAGTCGTGTGAGTGACACACCAGATTTTTATTTATTTTTTTTATTTTGCTAAACAAAGCAAAAATTGAAAAATTGCATTAAATGGCTTTATTTTGTATAGGAATGAAGTTTTCCGATACTTTGTTCAAAGAGCATTTATTTAAATTAAAAGCGTGTAAATTAAAAACTTTTCTTTTATCAAAACCATCCTTAAATATTTATACTGTAAAATATTTGTCTATTATAATTTCATTTATTTTCCGCAAGTATCAACAAGCATGAGCGCCATTACAGGTACCAGAACCTAATTAACGAACCATTCGTATGTACATTTTACTAGTATAGAAAATACCAATGAGATTTTATTTAGAAGTTTTATATTTATTTAAAAAAAAATTAATAATAAATTTTTAATGATTATTTGGTAATTAAAACAATATTTTCTCTTTTATTCCACAGATGTTTTTTTTATATAAACATACAACTAGTGCATTTTGGCCAAATATATATATATATATATAATATATATAATTCATTTAAGACTTGCAGAATAATGCTAACATAAAGACCTGTGTGAGATTATTCTAAAAAAAGAAAGTATAACTAACTCAAAGTTACATTTTTAAAATTAAAAATTAAAGAAATGAAATGAACATTTGAATATCTATATAATATTCTCTAACGTTGACCAATTCCAATTAATTTTTGTCGAAACGATACGATAGTGGAGAAATTAATAAAATACGTGAGGATAAAAAATAATATTGTTACGAAATTGTAAATAATTGTGTTTATTTTTGTATAAATTCTTTCAAAGAGGCTTAGTAAGTTGATAAAGTGCTAATTTTGTGCATTTCTAGTCGTTTTAGCGTTGAAATAGCCTTATTTTCCCTTAAAAACGCATTAAAAAGCCCCAGTAATGAGGTAATGGATTTGGCGCCAAATTTGGCGACTTTTTTCCACCTTGGCGATTTTTTGGCGACCTTGGCGAGAAAATCCTTATATGGGATATACCAAATATGGAAGCTGTAAGTTGATTGGTTGACCACTTTCTAGAGTTTTCTCGAAAAATCTGGTTTCCATGGAACAGCATATAAGGAGCGCTTCCTCGCCAAGGCAGTCAGTTCAGTTCAGATCTCAGCCAGCTTCGCTAGTGCTTGCATTGCTCTTAAGCCTCTTTGAGAGAGACTTGCTTCAAGTGTTATTGTTATACAGTTTGTACTGTGGATTTGCTATTGACAGCTGTTGTTTAAGCTGTGGTTACTGCTTGAATTGAAGCTGATAATTGGTTTATTGACCTGTATTTTTCTGGAACTTTCTGTGAATAAATTACTGAATTTTTGTACGTTTGGCCTTTCATTCTCAGACAACTCACGAACCCCCAAGTACGCAACATTTCTGGTGTCAGAAGTGGGATTTGTCTGTGAATGGTGATAACGAGAGCTATGGAGCAAGAGATGAAAAAAATTCTAGAAGGTCTCACTGCTCAGATGAATGAGTTAAGATCTGGATTGATAGAGAAAATGGAAACAGGACACGAGAAGATGGAAACCGGATTGATCGAAAGAATGAAAGAAGGACAAAGAGAGATGAAAGAAAGTATGGAAGCATCGCAAAGAGAGATGAAAGATAGCCTCAGTCACGAGATGAATGAAATGAAAGCCGGACAGAAAGAATTGAAAGACGGCTTGACTGAATAAATGAAGGAAATGAAAGACACTATGGGTGAAGTTCAGGAAGAAATTAAATCTAATCAAGATGAGATGAAGAGAGAGCTTTCAACGGTGAAAGAATCAATGGAAAGTAAATTATCGGATATGGGAAGCAGAATAGATGGAATAGAAGAGAAAGTTTTGAAAATAGAAGGAAGTTTGTCAAGGGTTTCTCAAATATTGCCAGACCACTGCACAAGCTGACGGAAGCCAAACAGAAGTTCCTGTGGACAGATGAATGTGAAAAAGCGTTCAAGCGACTTAAAGAGGCCTTAACACAATCGCCTATCTTGATATATCCACAGTCCGACAGACAGTTCATACTTGATACAGATGCCAGCCATGAGAGTGTCGGTGCTGTTCTGTCGCAGGAAACTCATGGTCAAGAACATGTCATTGCCTATTGGAGTAAATGCCTGTCTAAACCGGAGCGAAATTACTGTACCACCAGGAAAGAGCTACTCGCCATCGTAAAAGCCATAGAACATTTCCATCATTACCTCTATGGCAGAAGATTCCTGCTCCGGACTGACCATGCATCTTTAACGTGGTTGCTCCAGTTCAAGAACCCGGAAGGACAGATTGCCAGGTGGATACAACGCCTGCAGGAATATGACTTCGAGATACGTCATCGTAAAGGGACTCTACATGGTAATGCAGATGCCTTGTCACGGAAGCCCTGCTCGGAAAGCTGCAAGTATTGCTCTAGAGCCGAACAGAAATACCTGCCGATAAATCCGGTTGCCTGCCAAGTTACTGTCTCAACACCATCAGATCAAGATCCCGATCCATGGAGTGACGAAGAACTTAGAAAAGCCCAGTTGGAAGATCCTCACATAAAGCCAATATTACAGCTGAAGGAGACGACCAGCAACAGACCTATCTGGCAGGACATTTCCAGATTTAGTCCCATTACGAAAAGTTATTGGGCACTTTGGGACTCTCTTCATATCAGAAACGGCGTATTATACAGAAAGTGGGAATCTGATGAATGGAAAAGCTTCAGATGGCAGATTTTATTACCAAGATAAAAAATTCCAGCTGTTTTAGAACAACTGCATAGTAGCTCTACCGGAGGCCATTTTGGGGTAATGAAGACTCTGCAGAAAGTTCGGGAACGCTTCTACTGGTGCAAGGCAAAGGAGGATGTGGAGAAATGGTGTAAATCCTGTGATGCTTGTGCGGCACGTAAAGGCCCGCAGAAACAAAGTCGAGGAAGACTGCAACGGTATAACGTGGGAGCACCATTTGAACGGATTGCAATCGACATCTTGGGTCCTTTGCCACGGACCTCCAGTGGAAATAAATACATCCTCGTCGTGATGGACTATTTCACCAAGTGGCCTGAGGCATATCCCATTCCCAATCAAGAGGCATGCACAGTCGCAGAAGTCCTAGTGCAGCAATGGGTGTCAAGGTACGGGACGCCCCTACAACTTCATACCGACCAAGGTAGGAACTTTACCTCTGATGTTTTCAAAGGACTGTGTGAACTACTCGGCATAGACAAAACCCGGACAACACCCTTACATCCCCAGTCGGACGGCATGGTCGAGAGGTTCAATCGTACCATTCTGAATAACCTCTCCCTTCTAGTATCAAGGAACCAGCAAGATTGGGACTTGAAGTTGCCTTTGTTCCTGCTGGCTTATCGAAGTGCTGTCCATGAAACCACCGGCTATACTCCAGGCACGATTTGAGGTCGTTCACAACTTTGCTCGGGAGCGAATTCACATTGCATCGGAGAAAATGAAGACAAGGTACGATCTAAAGGCTACGCAACATGAGTTTCAGGAAGGAGAGAAGGTCTGGTTGTGGAATCCTGTTCGACGCAAAGGACTCTCTCCCAAGTTACAGTGCAGCTGGGACGGACCATACACAGTCTTAAAAAGGCTGAATGATGTAGTGGTGCGGATCACAAAAACACCTTCATCAAAACCGAAGGTGGTGCACTATAATAGGCTAGCCAAGTACCACAAGTAACGGTAATATTAAAAATTAAAAATCTAAATACTGGTAAAATTTACGCATGCGTAATGTAAATATTTGTATATAAATATTTGTACATATTTGTGAATTTTGTAAATATTTGTATATAAATATTTGAACATATTTGTGAATTTTGTAAATATTTCTCACTGGATTTGTATTTCTATTTTATCGTTATATGCAACTTAGTTTTTGTGTTTTAGGTTGTGTAAATTTGTTTAGTTTCGCCTCTTGACCAAGGGTTGCACTGCCCGGGACGTGCAGTCCTTGGGAGGGGGGCAGTGTTACGAAATTGTAAATAATTGTGTTTATTTTTGTATAAATTCTTTCAAAGAGGCTTAGTAAGTTGATAAAGTGCTAATTTTGTGCATTTCTAGTCGTTTTAGCGTTGAAATAGCCTTATTTTCCCTTAAAAACGCATTAAAAAGCCCCAGTAATGCAGGCAATGGATTTGGCGCCAAATTTGGCGACTTTTTCCCACCTTGGCGATTTTTTGGCGACCTTGGCGAGAAAATCCTTATATGGGATATACCAAATATGGAAGCTGTAAGTTGATTGGTTGACCACTTTCTAGAGTTTTCTCGAAAAATCTGGGTTCCATGGAACAGCATATAAGGAGCGCTTCCTCGCCAAGGCAGTCAGTTCAGTTCAGATCTCAGCCAGCTTCGCTAGTGCTTGCATTGCTCTTAAGCCTCTTTGAGAGAGACTTGCTTCAAGTGTTATTGTTATACAGTTTGTACTGTGGATTTGCTATTGACAGCTGTTGTTTAAGCTGTGGTTACTGCTTGAATTGAAGCTGATAATTGGTTTATTGACCTGTATTTTTCTGGAACTTTCTGTGAATAAATTACTGAATTTTTGTACGTTTGGCCTTTCATTCTCAGACAACTCACGAACCCCCAAGTACGCAACAATATTTAAAATTGAAGAATATGAACAATGAGCACGCGGACTCAGCTCAATGATCTAATATGAAAACATGACGGCATTTGTATGATGACATTATTTTATGGAAAATGTATTTTTAAAAGTTATTTCTTCATAATCTTTGCAAGCGTCATTTTAAACCTAGCAATATTTTAAAAATATAAATAGAATATGAATTATTATCATAAATTGACTAAAAAATGCAATCATAAAAAGTATAATAAAAATAGGTTTTTTTTTTTTTTAACAAAAAATTACAATAAAATAAATAAAATGGCATTGCATTCTTGCCAATAAAAATTTAAAGGCGTAATTGGGGGTCCTTTACTAAAACTGTACTGCCTGCAGAAGTGTGAAAACTCAGTTGTCAACCATGAATTTTATTTTGAAACTTTTCTTTGAATGATTCTGGTTTCACCATTGCACAAGATCAATTTTGTCTTAATAATAATTTGTCTTTTGGTAAATTAAAATTTTAATTAGGTGGTGAAATTGGTATAATATTTATAAGTTTCAAATTTTAAAGGTAAATAAGAAAAGAAATAGGGTTTGCTAGTGTTATAATATATAATTATTATTTTCCTTGTTTAAGTGCTGAAGCTGCTCGAGTCTTTGAAAGTCACTGAACTGTTGCAAATACCTATCTTTTAGTGCAACAACAGAAACTTAGATGTAAAAAAAGACTTCCGATATATTTATTGAATTATTTTTATTACGATCTAACAAGTTCATAATCACGATTCCATAAACATTAAATGTTATTATCCTTGGAGAGATTGGGAAAAGTAAAATAAAATAAAGCTCTCTCTTTAATAAGACGTTAATTTATAGACACATACATTGACCTCGCTTTCTTCACTAACTAAATTAAAGTAAATCAAATAAAGTGTTTTTTCTCAACTTCTTTATATATATAAGGAGAGTGAGAAAATATCAGCACTTCCTATAGTCACGGAGTTAAGATTAAATTCTAGCTATTCCACTCTTAACAAGCAATTTTCTTTAATCACATCTTAAATTATCTCATAATTCCCTAAAAATGGTTCATTTTTTATAATCCTTTTACTGTAAAAAACGCAGTCACGAATTTATAGGTCCTGAACTTATGTTGAGTTCATTTCATTGTATGAATGTCAGGTGTTCGGATATAGGATAGTGATGAGTCAGTAACATTTAACAACTGCATGTAATGTAATTTTCATACTTGGCAACATCCTAATTAATATTCCGTAGTGTTGTTAGACACGCCCTTTTTTTCACACTAGTAAATTTTTAGAGTAATATTCTCCAAATGCAATTACGATTAAATAAGGAAAAAATAATAATAATAATAAAAAAAACCTCTAAAAAATACTGGTGTGAAAATCTACAGAATATTAATTAGTGTGTTGGCAAGTATCAATTTTAGACAGGATTTTAATATCATTTTTAAAAATGAACTTATCAGAACTATAGGAGGAAAACTGAAGGAATGTATTGTTAAATTGATGTGTGCCGTATGTTTTATATCATTTATAAGTGAATGTTCTACTAGTGTTATCGTTCTGCATAAATAACATAGAATAAAGCTTAAAAGATAAACTTATATATATATATATATATATATACATTCAAATTAGAAATTATTAATTCCAGACAGTATATTACTGATGTATTACCAAAGAAATCCAGAATTTTTAAAATAGTAGCCACCAGATATCTGATAATAAAGTGAGATGTTTTATAATATGAAACATAATTTTTAATAAAAATATATTCCTTTTTTTTTTTTTTTTTTTTTTTTTTTTTTTTTAAGTTGTGCATGGAGAGATGCATGTTAGAATTTATCCGAAAAGACAGAAGGGAAACACTTGGATTAGACAGCAAATGAAAGTTACTCATGTTATTTCTAGAGTTAAGAAGTTAAAATGGAGCTAGTCGGGGCCCCTTGCGAAAAGAAATGGTGAGAGATGGACCACCAAAGTCCTATTTTGGACACCGGGATATAAGAAAGGACTGAAGGAAGACCACTGTGTCACTGGAGAGGTGCAATTTTGAAGTATGGAAGAGAGAATGGAGAATAATTGCAGAAAACAGGGCTGTTTGGAATCACCCACGGGAGGCCTTCATCCTTCAGTGGATTTAAAAAGGCAAAAATTGATGATGTTGATATATATATATATATATATATATATATATATATATTACATTTTGTAGACAACGATAAATTAAATTTGTATAAAATAGACGCGTAAAACAGCTCTGAATATCTCTTTAAAAAGATATTTTTTAAAATTTAAATTATGATAGATGAAAATGAAAGTTGGATGAATTAACAACAACAAACAAAAATAAATAATTTTTTTTAACAACGTTAATAACCGAAAAAGGTTAATTTCAAAACTATTCAAGCCATATGTTGACATTTTTATTTACGTCTGAAGTCAGAAAAGAAGGTATAGTTTTCTTTATAAAATTCTACTTTCGGTTTTCGATGGATGTAGAGACCTCTTAAACATGATTTGCCATTTATAAAATAAATAACCTTCTGTTGATCTGTTTGTTGGGATCAAAATTTTGTGGCAGCTCTAGCTAAAATATATATATATAACATATAAATTCATAATTTGTTTTTTATTTAGTCATACCTAATTAATTAATTAGCGCTTATAATCTTTTGGTTCGAATTCTTTTGGTTCTGATATTGGCGCTGCCATGTTGCAATTTTCCTGTATATGTCAAGGCTATATATGTCAGCTTGTCTAGCATGTAACTGTTTCAAAGATTGATAGACTGCATTCGTTAATGTATACTGTGTGTGATTAAACTATTAGATTTTTTTTTTTTTTACATTTTTTCGATTTTCTAAAAAAAACCTCTACAAAATGCCCCAGAAATTCAGAGATTGAAATAACATTTAAAAACTCACATTTTTCACTATCGATTTAGTTCAGAGTGCAAATAGGGGACCAACCACAAATTAAAGAAGAGCGAAAATACTTTGCATCACCGTGTATCATAAAAAGCTATAAATGACTTGTAATTTTAACACATTGAAACAAACACTATATGTGTAATATTTATATGTTTTATTGTAGAATTTGCGCAATTATTTAGGCAGTTATAAATTGTTTAAAATTATTAAATTTCTTGAGAAGTTTTTTGGTTATAAATAGAACAGATATCCATAAAACTTTACAAATTACAGAAAAAATTGCCAAAGAATAGAGAAACATTATTCTGAAAGAAAATTCCCACGAGCAATATTCCCTCAGATATGGGCATTTATATTTTATATAACTAAATAATTATTTACTGCGCGTGCGCTAAAGATAGAAATATTTTTAATGAATAGACTGAAAACTAGATATATTGGTCAACTTTTGACAAAAGTTCATTTCAATAGGGTAAAAATTAAACGAGCTAGATTTTAGGTATTTTCCAGAATTGAAATTTCATAAAGGGTTTTTGAGATGCCGCGTGTGTAATTTAAAGATCTAATTTTTTCAACTATGTTGAAAAAGTTCTTTCTTGTGAAAAACCTCTTATCCTATTCCGACCCATACCGTACGATCGTACAGTTTAGACATCCACGACATCCACTTAATTTTTGCATCTGGAACAGTCGTGTGAAATACAATCAGGAAATGAACGAGCGAGCTAATTAGCAGAAAGTGTAAAGTATAATTTTAATCAACGAATGTTGGTTAAAGTCCATATTTTTCTTTCAGTTTCCAAAAACAGAAGAATGTAATGTTTTAAGATAAAAACGTTTCGGGTCGGAAAAGGTTAAAGGCTTGCAATACTAACATATTTTACCATGTTTTTATTAACTTCGATTCTTGTGTGTTTGTTTGTGGGTTTGTGGGTTTGTTTGTGTGTTTGTCAGGGACAAATCTTGCAATCGATTTTTAACTAACTTCCCGACTAGCTAGATATTTGAAATTTTCAGGACAGCTCACAACACGGTGACAATACATTTTTCTAATAATTTTAGTCAACTATTTCAAGTCCCGCTGCCTTCGGCAGCGCTTATATGATTCGACAGAAAATTTATTTAACTAACTTCCCGACTAGCTAGACATTTAAAACTTTCAGAATAGTTCAGAACAGGGAGAAAATGCATTTTCTTAAAACCTTTTGCCAACTGTTTCGGGTTCCCGCTGCCTTCGGCAGCGTTATCAGTACAAAGCTTGCAATCGATTTTTCACTAACTTTCCGACTAGCTAGACATTTGAAATTTTCAGGACAGCTCACAACACGGTGACAATACATTTTTCTAATAATTTTAGTCAACTATTTCAAGTCCCGCTGCCTTCGGCAGCGCTTATATGATTCGACAGAAAATTTATTTAACCAACTTCCCGACTAGCTAGACATTTTAAACTTTCAGAATAGTTCAGAACACGGTGAAAATGCATTTTCTTAAAACCTTTAGCCAACTGTTTCGGGTTCCTGCTGCCTTCGGCAGCGTTATCAGTACAAAGCTTGCAATCGATTTTTCACTAACTTTCCGACTAGCTAGACATTTGAAACTTTTAGGACAGCTCACAACACGGTGACAATACATTTTTCTAATAATTTTAGTCAACTATTTCAGGTCCCGCTGCCTTCGGCAGCGCTTATATAATTCGGCAGTACATTTATTTAACTAACTTCCCGACTAGCTAGACATTTAAAATTTTCAGAATAGTTCAGAACACGGTGAAAATGCATTTTTTAAATACCTATAGCCAACTGTTTCGAGTTCCTGCTGCCTTCGGCAGCGTTATCAGTATAAAGTTTGCAATCGATCTTTCACTAACTTTCCGACTAGCTAGACATTTGAAACTTTTAGGACAGCTCACAACACGATGACAATACATTTTTCTAATAATTTTAGTCAACTATTTCAGCTCCCGCTGCCTTCAGCAGCGCTTATATAATTCGACAGAACATTTATTTAACTAACTTCCCGACTAGCTAGACATTTAAAATTTTCAGAATAGTTCAGAACACGGTGAAAATGCTTTTTTTTAATACCTTTAGCCAACTGTTTCGGGTTCCTGCTGCCTTCGGCAGCGTTACCAGTACAAAGCTTGCAATCGATTTTTCACTAACTTCCCGACTATTTGAAACTTTCAGGATAGCTCAGAACACGGTGGCAATATATTTTTTTTTAATACTTTTAGTCAACTGTTTCAGGTCGCTACTGCCTTCGGCAGCGTTCGTATGATTCAACAGAAAATTCATTTAACTAACTTCCCGATTAGCTAGACATTTGAAACTTTCGGACCAGTTCAGAATACGGTGAAAATGCTTTTTAAAAATATTTTTATCCAATTGCTTCGGGACCCTGCTGCCTTCGGCAGCGTTTCCAGTACAAAGCTTGCAATCAACTTTTAACTAACTTCCCGGCTAGATAGCCATTTGAAACTTTTATAATACCTCAAAAGACGATAGCCAGGAATTTTTTTAATACTTTTATCCAATTGCTGGGGTTCCGGCTGCCTTCAGTAGCGTTTATATGATTCAACAGAAAATTAAAAAACATGGTTTATAAAATTTTTTTTATCTTATAATTATTTATTTACTTACTTGTAAGATTTATGAATTAATAAGGGATTTTTCACAAAAAAGAGCTTTTGCAACGTGGTTGAAATAGTTGGATCTTCAAATTAAATACGCAGCATGTGAAAAACCCCTTATGAAATTAAAACTCTGGAAAATGCTTAAAATGTAGCTCGTTGTTTTGCCGACAATTAGATGAATTTTTACTCTATTCAAATGAGCTTTTGACAAAAATTGCCAATATATCTAGTTTTTAACCTATGTAATAAAAAAATTTCTATCTTTTGAGCATGCGAAGTAAAATAATATTTACTAATAAAATATAAATGCTCATATCTCAGTGAATATTACACGTGGGAATTTTATGTTTCACAATAATGTTTCTGCAATGTTTTGTCAATTTTTCTAGAATTCCGTTCTAGTTATAAGCAAAAATCTTTTCAAAAAAAAAAAAAAAAAAAAAAAAATTAATAATCAATATATATATATATGCCTAAATAATTGCGCAATTTCCATAACAAAACGTAAAAATGGTATACATAGAATGTGCAACTATGTGTAAAAGTGACAAGTTATTTATAGCTTTTAATTATACAGGGTAATCCAAAGTATTTACTACATTGTTTATTTGTATTGCCTATGTTTTGAGTACATCATTGTTTATAAATTTGATTATAGAAATGAACAAAAAATTCCCTTGTAGTATTTTACGACAAAATGAACAAAATGAACAAAATATTCCCTTGTAGTATTTTACGACAAAATTCCCCTGAAAAAGGTTTTATATCTGAAACTTATTATTCAGTTACTTTAGTCAGTGAAGCTGAAAGTAAGAGAAAACAATATTTTTAATTAAGTTTGAAAGTTTTCTTAAACAATTAAGTTTGAAAATTGCGTTTTAAAAAAGATAATTGAAATTAAGTTTATAAAAGAAAAAGAAGAGATTCGCCTATTTAAAAAATAACGATTTAATATCTTAAGTACACTTAAAATATTTCCAATTCTTACTAATTATCAAAACCAATATATTTTTAATATTATGCTATAAAGATATATTTAAAAATAATATAATAATGATAATTTTAATTAAGGTTGTACTTGTTATGTCATCAATGTCTAATGAGCCATTTCCGAAATTGCAAACAAATTTACTGAATCTATTAAAGTTTTTAAATTAAAAATGTATTAATCTTTTTTTTTTTTTTTTTTTTTTTTTTTTTTTTTAGAATTTAGACTGATTTTTTTTTTTTTTTTTTTTACTCTGAAATTTTTTTATAAAAATTTTTAATTCTACACTTTTTGAAGGAAATCGTAAATAAACAAACAAATACACAAATAAAAAATAAAAATTTCTTTTTAAAGGAATAACTCATAAATTTAATTTTGTCAAAAATAAGAGTGATAAAGTTGATTTTAAAGAGATAAAATAAAAATACAGTTAAATTCAGTTATAATCAAATAAATCATCGAAGAGGCCGAAACATTTCTGAAGCTATAGGTGAAAAATCTAATAACCGAGTTTATTTAAAAGCAAATATCGCTCTATGTACTTGACAAATCTGTAATGGTCAGAACATAGCCTCCTAAACTAGATGCCTGTCGCGTGGCTCGGAAACTTGGCAACAGTTGAAGCGGTAGACCGCGCCACCTGGTACAGATTGCGTGGCTTTTTTATACAAATGTCACCAATAATTTTAAGAAGTGATATATGATATACATAATTGACGTTTCTTCGATTTTATTCCCTTTTATGTATATCATATTCCACTTTTAAAAATTTTTGGTGGCTGTTGAATGAAAAAGTCACGCAATCTGTACCAGGTGGCGCTGTCTACCGCTTGAACTGTTGCCAAGTTTCCGAGCCACGCGACAGGCATCTAGTTTAGGAGGGTGTATGGTCAGAACATCTTTTTTCAGAAAACATAAGAGTGTTATTAATTTTTGAAATGCCGTTTAAATACACTTACCATTTTTCTAGCAAAAGAACATTTTATATTTCAGATTCGGTACAAAATTTAATATTACTAAAATTACATATGATAAACATAATGTACATTTTTTTTGTTAAATATCCAGTACTTAATATATATATATATATATATATAAGTAACTTCAAACTATGTGTGTGGGTGAGCGTTTTTTTCTTTTTTTTTTCTTCTATTGTTTCTCGAAAGAGGGAAAAAAAAGTGATCAAATGTAGGTATATTTTTTACTTTAAAACCGATGACATATGACGTTATAAACAAGTTCCATGAAAATTAATTATAAAGTCTCTGAATTTAAAGTGTAGAAATACTTTTGACGATAAAGCAAGTTGACAATATAACCGAGTTTAACTGTAATATTGCTAACTATGTGCCTCATCTTATGTACAGCCAGTAACAATTTTTTTTATGCCATTAGCTAATTTAACACATATATATTTTTCAAAGTTATGCTGTAAATAAATAAATAAATAAATAGTAATGCTAATTTTACATAATTTCATAACTGTTACGCTGTGAGTGTCATCATTTCTAATGTTTTCATAAAAGTAATTAACTTTGTAGAACTTGTTAAATATTTCTAACTGAATCCATTTCGTTTCAGTTTATTTATTAATCAATTTAATTACTTTTGAGTACTACTAATTTATTTCATTTTTTTTTTCTTTCACAATAAGTGAATGTAATCGTACTTACAAAATAAATGACAAAGATACAAAAATGATATATATAATATTTTTTATGGAGGATAAGTCTAACTTTTAGAGGAACTACACCTAAAACACAAATAGGTTAAAAACAAACTAAGCCACACGGCAATTTACTCTAACTTATTAGCGTAATAATTTTGTCATAAATAAGGATGATTGACCTGATTTTACATTGATAAAGTAAGAATATTTTTATATCTTAAAGGTCGATCCAGTCTTTCTTTGTGTTAGACGGTTGTAGATGATTAACTGATGATAAATTATAAAGTTTACATAGAGCTTGACGTTTACCTGAAGCAAATGAAAAATAAAATAAAATATGAATACATATAAATAAATAAACATTTCAACGTTATTTGATTTGCGCTTTACAAAATTAATAAACGATATTTCTCGTTCAGAAGAATTTTAATGGTGTTTTACTTGATAGATACAACGTGCCTCATTTGTGTTTTTATATTTGAGTACCGCACTATAATTTTGTTCATGCTTCTAATTAATTAAACATATATTTTTCGAATACTGCGCTATAAATAAATATTTAAAAAAAAAATAATAATACTATTTATTTACATTAATTTTATAGCTGTTATGCAGTCAGCGTGTACATAATGAGCTGTCCAAAAAAAAAAAAAAAAAAAAAAAAAAAGTAAATAAAAAAATTAAAGCAAATTCCTGAAATTATTGAAAATTTTGAACCAAACTTATTTAGTTTTACTTTATTTTTCTTTTAAATATTTGAGCTGATTTATTTAACTTTCTTTCTTTCTTTCTTTTTTTTTTAAGATATTATTTATTTGTTTTAAGAAATTGAATGGAATTTTAATTACAAAATAAATTCATAAACGGCCTAATATTTAAAAAGAAAAAAAAATCCAAATCACATGGAAACCTGTTTAGTTTATAAGAACATCCCATTAGGTTAACTTTTCCAAAACTTGATGGTGATTGATCTGGTTTTAAATCAATAAAATAGGAATATTTTTATCTTTTAAAAGTTGGTGTAGTTTCACATTTATCAAAGATGATTACAGATGATTAACTAATGATAAATTAAGAATCTGAATGTCGCAAAAGATTGAGATTGATGCTTACCTAAAGCAAAAACAGTTAAACATTTCAACGTTACTTCACAAGATTAATAAACGGCATTTATCGCTCAGCAGAATTTTAATGACGCTTTTAAGAGAAGGATATGTGACACATCTATGATATTAACAAATAAGTACAAAACACAGAAATGTTCATTTTTTTTAATTCTTCCAATTAATTAAATGCATAATTTTAAATCTAAAAAAATATTTAAAAACAATCTAACAATATTAATTTCTTTTCCACATGTTTTATAGCTGTTATGCCATTAGTGTGTAATTAGCTGTTTTCAAAAGGATAAACAACTGTACTGAACCTATTTAAAATAAACATCATATACAGTTTTTAATTTTTCCGTAATACTATAAGGTACGGAGAAAATGGGTAATCACAAAAATTTTCGATCCCTTGGTTTTTTGAAGTATTACAAGTTTTGAGATGCGAGGAATCTGACAATTACAAAATTGGTGTTATGACCGCCCGCAGTTCGTTTGTTAGTTTTCTAATTAGTTAGTTAATTAGCTATTTATTTAGTTCGTTTGTTAGATTGTGTACAAAAACAAAAGATCGTAAAGTGGTCAGATTAGATTTCAAACGTTATTTATGGTACCAACAAGAGCATGTCTACGCTTGTATATCTTTATCCACTACAAAAATCATTTTCTATTTTTATTTCACCAAAAAACAGTACTTAAAATTAATTTAATAAATTCGAATGATTATAAGATTAGTGATCCTTTTTACATATATATGAAGCTATGCTCAATATATGTATGTGTATATTAACATATATTGAAACTAAAATGAAATTGTGAAAATTTTTAGAATTTTTAGAATTTCATTTTGAGAATAATCAATTTAAAAAAGCAAAGACTTAGTAAATATGAATACTTTTTAACCTGAAGATTGTTTGTACATACATTTTTTATTGTTTAAATGTAAGAAATTTATTTTTTTACACAAAATGTTTAATGGTAGTAATATTTTTCATATTAAAAGTAATTTTTAATGATTTGATTTAAATATCGATATACTGAATGCATCTAACCACAATCAAATAGTAAGTTAACTGTGTTTATTTTTGACAGATTTCTTTCGATTTTTACCCTAACAAAAACATATATATATATCACATAAAATGTATACATTGCAAAACACAACTTTTTTATTTTATTTTATTGGCTATTTTTTATTCCTATGTAATGCGCTTTTATTTTGTTTCTATCTTTAAAAGACTTAAAGAAAATCACGATGCTGAAATATTATTTTATTTCTTTTATATAATGCTTTTATATATATTTTTTCTTTACTAGAGCAAAAAATGATAAGAATCTTAGAACTGCCTGCAGAACTTGTGAGTTTAAGGAATTAGATGGTTATCATCCAGCTCTAAATTCTCATCGTGAACTCTTTTTTATACTTTAAGTAGATATTTGTGAGCAATTTATGATAGGTTGAAATTAAAACTGTCGTCAACGAGGTTCATAAAATGAAACCAGTCCTTTTAAGCCCTTGATTTATGCGGGTGAGTTAAAGCGATATTGTTTACAGGTCTTAAAATCTCTAGCACACCTTTCGTAATTAATTCAATCATGCTTTGATTTATTATATTATCCGAGACAGATAGATAATTAGAAATTCGGAAGAAGTTCTTTAGGTTCGGATTTTTCGGTAAATTATCTAAAATATGCTGCTTAAATATTAAATAATATATATATTTTTTATTAAGCGAGTAACTTTGAGGATTTATCGGGATTGTGTTAATAAGATATTAAGATTTGGTAAAGTTTCAGTATTGACAATATACCAAATGAGTCCAAATAGATGTTACAGTGATTAAGTCTTAATCTACCAGTCATAGAAATATACCTCCAATTATGAAATTGGTGCGAATCAAGAGTAGAATTCTGATAAGGTTTTTTTTTTTTTTTTTTGCACAAGGGGCTGCATAAATACTAAAATACGAAATTTAATTTTTATAGGGTTCTTCTTTTCCAGTGATTATATTTAGAAAAATGTTGTCCTTGGTCGAAGTAGGAAAACAAAAGAGACCCCATGTCTCTAAGTGAAATAGTTTCAAAATTATTCAAAATTAAAAATTATGACTCAATAAGCCACATTATTTGCAATTTTGATGTCCGTTTTCGACGCTAAAATCATTACTTTTAGGGGTTATCCCTGAGAACATAAAAAATTAAATAAAGATCCATTTGTTTTATGATAGCAATTAAAATAAGTCAAACACACAGAATCAACAGTTTTAAGAACTTAATGCTAATTGAAGTTATGCTGTGTGGTTAAAAAATTTAATAGGTAAATCTGGCAGTGGCCATCTGCAAATTAAAACACTTTAAGAGAGAAACATACATTAAAAGATATTAAAAAACAAATAAAATAGTATTTTTGCTTGGTCTGCAGTATCACTCTACGATCTTCTTCTTCTTCCTCTTTTTTTTTTAAATCTTTTCTTTAAGACTCATCAAACCGAGACTTACGGTTTAAAGTAGATTTCAAATCATTATCAATATCTAGGTTTGACAGGGATTCGAACCCAGCTCCTCATGGCTAAAATGCTGAACATCCCGCTACCAGATGAACCCAAGATGAATTATGAGATTTTATGTTATAATTTTTTTTTAAATTAGAATAATATATTGTTTTACTCATTTCTTTCTTTCTTTTTTTTTTAAGAATTTTTTTTTTCTACTATCTAATATAGAAAATACAAGTTATAGTTTTAACAATTTTCAACAAAGATGAAAGTGTTTATGTCTTCAGTTTATGTACCCTTCTACTTTTTTGTATTCTAATTTCCATAATTAATTTTATTACTCCTTAAAATTGATAAAAATTATCCAGTTTCTTGAAACACGTTCGTGTTGAGAACGTTATAAATAACACTACTGTTTTGTGTACTCACAAACGAAATCTAATATACGGTTGCTTATTAGTGGTATTTCTTTAAATTATGGTTTAATATTTTCGTATTTTACAAGACGTAACGAAATTAACAAACAACATATAGATGCAGATGCATACTGTAGATCAGATCATGGTTATCAATATTAATTGTTTTACATGGCCAGTATTCAGATAGTTTGGGAGATATAACTTGAAGGAATTTTCAGTTATGACATAATGCTTTTTTTTAATACTCTAAATTTTGTGCACTATGTCGGGTATATATCATTTTTAAACAATGTACATGGCAAAGCAAGAATATAAAAAAGGGGCAAAATATTAATGATATTTGTGATATAGATTATCACATATTATAAAATTATAGTTTTCTCTTTAAAGGATAGGTAAATTCTCTAAATAAATAAAATTATAAATTAAATTCTTTAATCTAAATCAACTATTTAAAGTATAATGGAATAACTGTTTTTAACCTATAAATAATAAATTTTACATTATTCATTTTCTAATTTTTATATCTTCCCTTTCATGTCTTTTTCTATCTAACTGAAACAGAAATCTTTGATCTGTTCCCAGTATTCACTTAACAAGCTTAACGTACTAAAAATTCTTTTCGCTCTGTAGATGATAATGTTTTGTCTTATTTCTATCCTTTTGTTTTGGGAAACCAGAAAATCTTACATTGAAATGTAACTCCTACAACCTCTTGTCACCAATTTTACATCAACGATCAAAGAAAATATGTGCTTAGTTAGTTAATTTCCCATGGGTCTAAATCTTGGCGAAATCATGCCAACATTCTCTATCAACGGTCAATAAAGTACTCGTCACTTTTTAAAAATATACATGTGAAGGTTCATAAAGTCAAGCAACCATTCTATTTCTTCAAACTTTGAACTTGGCGTATAATTCAACACCAAAGGAATTGTCATTCGTTTTGCTTCAGTTTAGGAGCTAACATTTTCTTACTGTTTGCTGACTACGAAAGATGTAAAAAGCTCAAGAGCGATTCGGGCCGAGGGCCCGGCCTGATCCTCCTTACTGTTTCCCCCACTCCATGTTTTTAAAAATTTGTACTGATATTTCATCTATGGTCACGCTCAAAATTAGATGTTGTGGAATATTAAATAAATGTACTTTAATCGATATACTGCCTCTTGGATGCGTTCCTGGGTGTCCGGTTTTCATCTGTAATTAATTAAACTTAACATTTTTTCAGCTCAATATGAAGTGCCAAAATCATCACTAATATTTCGTGAACTACAACTATTCATCGTCAGATAGCTATTACCAATACAACATACTGAAAAAAAAAAAAAAAAAAAAAAAGGTGGAACTAGTAACCACTGTAGGGGTACCACTGCAGGGGTAATTTTATTGTCATAAAAGTCATATACTCATAAATGACCTTTACACTTTGTTTCTCTAATATTTATCACTTGAAATTTTTAATTTTCAAGCAATAAATCAGTTCCTTAAAAGATATTCTAACAGTATTTCTATTACATAACTAATTAAAAAAAAAAAATCAAGATATTTCATATAAAAAGTATCAGTAAGCCATAGTTTAAAAATAGATAAATAAATATTTTAAATAATCTGTAGGTGCATGCGTCTTTTGGGAATGTTTGAATTGTCATAGTTATTAATCACTCTTGTCAAAGATATTTGCCGTCATAGATGTCATAGTCACTCATTCTTGCATTCTTTTATGAGACACATAATCCTTCCTTCAAAATTGATACATTTTAAATTATCTACGCATTTATTTATATTTTTATACACATCTTGATTTCATTTTTTTTACAATTGGTGCACAGATTAAATTATTAGGTGGAAGGTCATAATTTGTTTAATATGTATATCTATAATTTTATTAAGATAAATAATTTACACTTATCTGTTTTTGCTTTGATGAGTGTTTTGCAGCACAACATGCATGTTTTTACGTATATGCTTTTATTTTCAGTCAGACCTTCATGTTTTTTTAACTGTTTTTGGGGCGCAGTTAAATAACAAATTTTCCAATAGTTTTCTTTTTCTCCTACACATACACATTCACACATTTTTCTCAGTAATCTATGTTATGATAATAGATTCACGACCTATTAATCAGGCATAGTATGTAACTGAGTTTACACATTTTTCTTATCTGACTTGAAATTTAGCAGAACATGTATAACATCATGATTGGGGCAAGATACTTATCGCATGTTTTAAAGCCTTCCAGGTAATAGCAATAATAATGATAAATGATTAATTATTTAAAATAAACAATTTCAAGTATATTTTTCTATAGAATTCATATGGCTTACTTTCCTTTCATATACAAAAAAATTATTAATATACAAATAAAATTGATAGAAATAGATAAGTGAAATATAGTTAAAATAAAGTTTTCATTTATTGGTGAAATAAAATGCTTTTTATATGTGTACTAATGACCAATGCTATTTTTTCTAATTAGTTATTTTGACATTTTACTTTATGCAATTAAAACAATTTATATTCATTGATCCATTCGATTGATATTTTTGTTAATTTCTAAACGTTATATACTTTTATAATGACATTTAAAAATGTTTAAATAATTAAAATTATGCTTTTGAGTATATAGGAATATTTAATAATGTTTTTTCTCAGTTTACTCTGAAAAATATTTATATACATTATGTGTATACGTACACAATTATTTTAGATGTATAATATTTGATCACATTCTAGTTTGATAGCAATATTTGTGCAGTATCAACAGTTAGTCTTTATATACAGTGTTTACTTATCTCTATTTTCTTGAAAATGAGAAAATTTTTGCAAATTCCAATTACACACACGCACACACACATATATGTATTGACTTCACTCATTTGAGAATTACTTCAGTTTTTATTGTTTTCTGCAACCATAAATATTTTTTAAATATTTAGTTATTTACACATTACTCATTGTTGTATTTTAAACATTATTTTGTCTTGCATTTCTTTAAATTTATGACACATTGCTGCATATTTCACACATGAATAGTGTCACTGAAATGTAGTATCTATATGTATATTTCAAAATTTCAAATATATTTCATTTTTACAATGACTTTTTCAGACATGTTTTTACAGGTATTATTCTTACAAACACAATTATTTATATAATAATTAGAATTAAAAAAAAAAAAAAAAAAAAAAAAAAAAAAAAAGAGAATTTTTTTTCTGCACATTTACATATCAACATATTTGCAGTGTTTACATATATGAGATACTTCACGTTATTTTATCATATTGTCTGGTATTTGTCAATGTTTGTTTGGTATTACATGGTATTTTGATAATTTGCTGAGAGTTTTTACACTTGCATTTCTACTATAACAAACATGTTACTTTTCACATTGTCCTCTACACCTCATTATAATATTTTATGCCTGTCACACATATATTTCTTATATTTTGATATTAAAAAAAAAAAACTTAAGATTTCTCGAAGCATTGTTTAGTATTGTGATATTTATAAGTTACTTTGGGCAGGACTTCTCCACTCTACACACATTTATTTACACACAATTTTACAAATATTTTCTCACACATTGTACAAAAAAAAAAAAAAAAAAAAAAACCTAACAATTATGTTAAGGTAATTTTTGATCAATCAGAGATTTACATGATTGATTTGCCTTGCTCAGTAACTGTAAAAAAAATATTTACTTCTGACTTTTGCATATGAGATAATCTTTGTTTTTCTTAAACATACAGACACACTTTCATATACATACCTCATACAAAAAAAAAAAAAAAAAAAAAAAAAAAAAAAAAATTGTCTTTGAAGCTGATTATAATAAACATTGATAACATTGAAATTGAATATAAAAAATATTATAAACATTTTAATTGAATAGCTAAATGAAGATATTTAATGATATTTTGTACACATTGCAGCATTTGTTTTTCAAGAATGCTACAAATATTCTATATCTACATATTTTCTCTTACATACACATTACTTTTTATGCGTCTGAAATATATCTAAATGATATTTTAGTTCCAACAATATATTCACATACATTCACATTCTTATTTTGTCAAACATGTAAAAGATAATTTTACATCTTAAGATTATTTAATATTCACATTAAAAAAAAAAAAAAAAAAAGCATTTCATCATGTTTTTTTTTCATTTTAATGTAGATTTGTGCCCTACATTTGTGTTGTGTTGCGCGCGCCAATGCATGTGTGGTAATTTTGTCTTGCATGTTGTTATCCTTGCATTTGAATATCTGGCCAATTTTTCTTTTGTGGGGTGGTAGCATGTATGGCATTAGGTGCATAAATTTACTTTTTCACTAATTTTACGGAAAATATCATGTCATTTGAAATACAGATAATAATTAGTAATGCATTAAAAAAAAAAAAAAAATCAATAAATAAATATAGAATGATAAATCTTGTATCTGCAAAATACAATCACATCACATTTCTTATTTATATAACATGTTTTTAATTTTTACACAATTTTTGTTTGAATTTTATGATATACTAATGTTACATTTTTCATAAACAAACACACACATTAAAACAAAAAATATATATATATAAATAAATAATTACATTTTACATAAAAAAAAAAAAAAAAAAAAAAAAAAAATTACATGTTATGCACACAGAAGTTTACTTATATACTTATTTCAATTTTATGGTATTATACACAAACATACACATTCTTTTTCTGTCTTTACAAATAAATAAATAAATAAAAATAAAAGGAATTATTTACTCCTCAAATATACACATTAATGCATAATTTTAATAACAATCAATGAAATGCAATTAAATTCACTGTATGTTTCTGTAATTTTCTATTCGGTTTGCACTTTGAATTGCTATCATTGATAATGTACATCCTCATTGTGTCAGAGAAATGGAGTAAAGATTTTTCTCCACATTTAACACGGATATGTCTTTTACTACTGCTTGCAAATATTCTAAATAAAGTTTTAGAATTTGTTGCTTAAGATACATATGAAAAATATATTGGTTGCTGTTTATATATTTACATAAGATAAAGTTTTACATTAGATGAAATTTGATACTGCAGTTTAAAAATAAATAAATAAATAAATGGTGATGAGCAAAATTATACCTAGCTGAAATAAAGCTATGGTTTTTATTCATTTTTAGCAACCTTATGGCTCATCAAGACGTCTTAAAAAAAAAAAAAAAAAAAAAAAAAAAAAAATTGTCATGACTTATATGAAGAGTGCTCTTATTTATATATATATTGATGAAAGATGTATAAAATATATCTACTTGGCCTAAGAAGCAATGGACTTTATAAAAATAAATAAAATAAACTGTTATTGACATGTCATTTTAAGTATAGCTTTTTATAATCATTGCTTGCTTATTATTCAATTGTATTTGTGTATACGTGACCATAGATCCATTTTACTCATATATAATTACATGTATGCTTATTTCATTATTTTAGTGTGTTATATTTTATTATATTAGTGTGTTATTTTACTATATTTCATTGTTTATTTGTGTTAATTACATTCCTATACATTTGTTAATTTAGAAAGAGCATGGTTGCAATTTTTGTGGCAAGGGGGAGAAAATATGTGATATAGATTATCACATATTATAAAATTATAGTTTTCTCTTTAAAGGATAGGTAAATTCTCTAAATAAATAAAATTATAAATTAAATTCTTTAATCTAAATCAACTATTTAAAGTATAATGGAATAACTGTTTTTAACCTATAAATAATAAATTTTACATTATGCATTTTCTAATTTTTATATCTTCCCTTTCATGTCTTTTTCTATCTAACTGAAACAAAAATCTTTGATCTGTTCCCAGTATTCACTTAACAAGCTTAACGTACTAAAAATTCTTTTCGCTCTGTAGATGATAATGTTTTGTCTTATTTCTATCCTTTTGTTTTGGGAAACCAGAAAATCTTACATTGAAATGTAACTCCTACAACCTCTTGTCACCAATTTTACATCAACGATCAAAGAAAATATGTGCTTAGTTAGTTAATTTCCCATGGGTCTAAATCTTGGCGAAATCATGCCAACATTCTCTATCAACGGTCAATAAAGTACTCGTCACTTTTTAAAAATATACATGTGAAGGTTCATAAAGTCAAGCAACCATTCTATTTCTTCAAACTTTGAACTTGGCGTATAATTCAACACCAAAGGAATTGTCATTCGTTTTGCTTCAGTTTAGGAGCTAACATTTTCTTACTGTTTGCTGACTACGAAAGATGTAAAAAGCTCAAGAGCGATTCGGGCCGAGGGCCCGGCCTGATCCTCCTTACTGTTTCCCCCACTCCATGTTTTTAAAAATTTGTACTGATATTTCATCTATGGTCACGCTCAAAATTAGATGTTGTGGAATATTAAATAAATGTACTTTAATCGATATACTGCCTCTTGGATGCGTTCCTGGGTGTCCGGTTTTCATCTGTAATTAATTAAACTTAACATTTTTTCAGCTCAATATGAAGTGCCAAAATCATCACTAATATTTCGTGAACTACAACTATTCATCGTCAGATAGCTATTACCAATACAACAATATTATCCATATACAGTTTGTGTGACCTTGTAAATAAATTATAAATATTTATTATACAGTTTCTATAGGAAATTTTTTGATTGCCGTTTGAAAATATATCTCAATTTCGTAAGGATTAGTGCGTATAAATATGTAGAAATATGCTTAAAAAAATACCTCTCAAAGGCCGTAATGCATTCGAGTTATTTTCTGATTCCTTGTTCATAAACAAGGTTTGCCTTATGTATGATTACATTCTATAGTATATCAGTTCGTATATTATGGAATTCTAAATTTATTTGCGTAAATAAAGACGCGGTGAGACAGATCGACAACGGATTAGACGAAATGTCAATAAATTTATTAAATTATGTTGAAAAGTGTTAAACTGCATAGCCTAACTTATAATGCATGAGTAATTTCCTTTTATATCCCCCACCCCCCACGTGCCTGAATATTTTTATGTAGCCCTGTAAACGAATCATTAACGCTAATCATATCATATTCTATAGAAAATATGGTTTTGTGCTTTTGAATAATCGAGTTAATTTTTTTGTGTTAAGTGCAGAATAAAAAGATGTAAAAATATCTTTAAAAGCATACATCTTATCGACTGTAATGTAATCATTTAAAAAACTTTCCCGAGTCCCTGTATACAAATGACTAGCTCTTTCTATGCGTATTTTTAACAGGTCCTAGTAAGCCTAAATAACATATATCAGTTTTAAGGCATTAAAATGTTTATGAAAATCAGAGTACGACTAAATTGATGTCACAAATAACTTTTTTTTATATTAAACAGAGAATGTTAAAAAACTGCATTTACTTGTAGTTCAATATGGATTTACTAGTGGCCGAGAGGTTCTCTCAAAGCCAGAAAACGACAGGTGCGAGGTTCAATCCTAGTTCTCATTCGTCAGCCTAGCCACACGGAGTTTTTTTTTTAGCTTTCACCAAAACTCGCATAAATACAGGTTGGAATACCATAAAAAGATTCCAGTAAAGGGCAATTCATTCAGGCCTAGAACCTAGCTTAGTCAGTCTACATTAACCCATAGTATGACAACAACAAACAACGAATAAAAACGTTCAATATCAATTAGAGTAAAACACTGTCACTGTAAAATATATATCATAAATACAATTATAGCTAAAATAATTTTTAAAATAGTGAAACATGGGTGTCGAATGATAGTTATATCATAAATGAAGATTATATGAAATTTAATGTAATTACAATTTTTCACTTTTGAAACAACCCCTTAAGACTTGGCAAAAAATGATGGAATCTATAAAATGTGAGAACTTAGAGAAATTTCATTTGGAAAGATGAATTTGGTTCTTCTCAGAATAAAAGATTTTTTTTTTCTTTCTTTTTTTTTTTTTTTTTTTTTTTTTTTTAAGTATAAGCCGCAGGAAAGGAGAGACCATATAAAAACGGAATTTTGCGCTTTATTATGTATACAGCCCCTTCTACAGAAAAAAGCCATATCTGAAATATGTTCTTGATTTAAACTAATTTTGTAATTGGAAGTATGTTTATATGACTGTTAATTTAAAAGATAATCGCAGCAACCACCCGGTTTTTTACTAAGTCAATGAACTTAAGTGGATATCACAATAAAATTTATATATATAAAGATAAAATTTATATATATATATTTTAAAATTTGCAAAAAAAAAAAAAAAAAAAAAAAAAAAAAAGCCTTTAAAGTCTTTTTCAAATTTATGTGTAGTATTTGTTGATTTTATACTTTGAATAATTATTTTATAGAAAAGTTATACATTTGTGTAAATGAATGAAATATAGATATGAGAAAGATAACATTAGTGTATAAATGTACTTAACACATTAGAACACACACACACACATATACACATAAAAAAAAGCTATAAAGTATATAAGAGTCAAGAGGATTTTGTGCGCACTTGTGCACTATTTTTTTCGCACCAATTAAAATGTATTTTAATTTTAAGCATGAAGTAAAAAACAAAGCTCTCTCACCCATTAAAAATTTCATTTGTGGGAACATATACCTATTTTCTATCAAACTTCTTATATTTTAAAAGAAATTTTTAATTTCTTTTTGAGAAGGAAACAAAATTTTCATTATTCCATATTTCATTATTTTCATGTTTAAGTTATTCATATTTTTAGAAAGATCTAAGATATTTTTAGACAATTTTATAATTTAGTAAAAAGGGTTTACACTACACTTGTATATCAATTATTATTATTATTATTATTATTGTCATTAGTTACTAATATATATATATATATATATAAATGACAATCTTACACAAACTTATTAAATTATATCATATTATTGTCCTTTTTTTATAGTGTAAACCCATTGTCATTTTTAAAAATATTCTTTTGTGAGGTGATGCATATACTTTTAAGGCATTTCTGCTTGTGTTTTATAAATTTTATTTAATGACTTTTTAAAAAATAAATAAGGTTCTGGTTATTCCACATTTTATTATTTTCTTTTTCAAATTACTGACTATTTTTAGGTATCTCTAATGTGTTTTCTGCCGATTTCATTTCTTAGTATATAAAAAATTTATACTAGATTTCATAATTTAAAGAAATACTCTGTGAAAAAACATGTAAATCAAATAATTTTTCCCATTAATATAAAACAGGAGTGGAAAAATTTAGCTAAATTTTCTTCTAGATTTATCTGGCAATCCACCAAGAAAATTCAGAATTTTCCTAGGGCGTTTAATTACACTCAAACTCCATCTCCAAGCTATTGCGCTCCTCTGTATAACAAATTTATTTTACTTAAAACATTTCAAATTATCTAAAGAAAAAACTTCCCTGCGTCAAAAAAATGTTATGTCTTTATCTCGAATAATTTTCTAAAATAAAAGCTAGGAAGTTCTTCATTCTTTCAAAAACAATAGCGTGACCCTCAGGGAAAAAGAACTCCAATTAAAAGAGGATAAAATTGCTAATGAAATACAAAACTAGAATCAAATTTACGACTGGTAACGGAAACAATTAAGGATAGTTTGGGGAGAAATAATGTCTCCATACGTTTGGGCTTCAGTTTCTTTTACATTTTTCATCAGTTTGTATAGGAAAAATAAGAGCATTCTAATAAGTTTTATAAAAACTTCTAAGAATAGAATATAAGTAATATTTATGGTAAACTGATCTTACAAAAATAAGAGAAATTGAAAGGAATTTTAGAAGATATAAGAAATATAATACAAAAAGTAATTACAGTAAACTAACATTTCAAATTAAGAGAAACTAAGCGTAAGTTTTGAATAATATAAGTTGTTTTTAATAACATTCTTGCAGATTATAAACGCATACATAAAATATTTTAACAATAAAATCACATTTTTTTGCGCATTTTTGTTTAATTTTTTTTTTATTTTATGCTTGTAGTGTAACTTAAAAAAGAAAAAATACAAACTTTATGAGGAATTTTTATTTGATAAAATTCAAACATTATTGAAAAAAAAAAAAAAAAAAAAAAAACTGTATAAAAATTTGTACAATATGTTAAATATTGTACAGTCAGAAAAAAAAAGAGCCACCTAACAACTAATTTCTTCTTAAATCGTCCTATATATATGCAGATGGTGCCCGTCGAATAGTAACAACGCCTAGTTTATAACGGTATAGTTATATTTTGATTAAAGGATCGTCTACATATTTAAACTTGCACCAACATCATTTTTTTTTTAACGCAACAGACCTTTTTGACAATTGTTTCGTGTTATTTCAATCAAATCAGCCTAAAAAAAGGTATAGTTTATATATTTCTCTCAAATTTTTATAGAGTTATAAGCTGTCAAAATATGGGGATGTTTATGTTAAATGAATGTGGCAAATATCATAATTAATATTATGATACTCAAATTATAATATTCAAATTTCCTTTTTTATGCGTTAAAAGAAGTAGCCCAAATATATTACATGCTTATTTTTCATTAAAAAACATTTTATGAATTGGGAAAGTTATTAATAATTTCATATTCCAAAAATTATGAATTACGATTTTTTTTTTTTGCAAGGATAGAACGGCCATCATGTAAAACATGGGTTTTCAAAATTACATCTCATTCCTATTATTATTTTTTGAGTTACATTGATATTTCATTTCATATTGCTGTTAGGGGCAATCACTTGTTATCATTTGTGTCATCTATAATTTTGAATGCATTGGAACTATTATTTAAGTAAGTTTAAATGCGCACACAACTTCTTAATCAGCATTACTTTAGTTTATTAGGTTGATTTTTTTAGAAATTGACCTATTGCAGTCACTTTGCACATATCTCTTTCTCTCTCTGTATATATATATATAAAGATAATTTTGTTATCACGATAACTTCCGAAATAATACTCCAAATCAAACTAAATTTGCACAGCGAACTTATCTTATAAATATATTAGATGTGTTTGTTTACCGAGTTGCCCCGTCATCTTTGTTTTCATGAGGCGGCCTCTTGAAATTTTCAAATCCACGTTGTAAAAAGCGGATTTAAGGCCGGATTTGCTTGAATTTTGATGTATACATAGGCCATATAAGGGTCTCAACCAAGTTTACTGAGGAATTTTATCCATAATTTTTAACAAAGGAAGGAGAGGGATATTATAAATTAAGCGGGACCACTTTTGAAAGCTGGCTACCTCTTAAAAATTTATTATCACGATAACTTACGAAATAATACTCCAAATCTAACCAAGTTTGGACAGCAAACTTATCTTAAAAATGTCTTGGACGAGTTTGTTTACCAAGTTTCTCCACCATCTTTGTTTTCAAGTGACGTCCGCTTGAAAATTTCAAATCCACATTGTAAAAAGCGGATTTAATACCAGATTTGCTTGAATTTTGATGTATATACATAGAACATACAAGGGTCTCAAAAAAGTTTATTAATGAACTTTATACGTCACTTTTAACAAAGGGGGGGGGGGATATCATAAATTAAGCGAGACCACTTAAAAGTAGGCTACTTCTTAAAAATTTATTATCACGATAACTTCCGAAATCGAACCAAATTTGGACAGCGAAATTATCTTATAAATATCTTGAATGAGTTCGTTATCCAAGTTCCTCAGACATTTTGTTTAGTGGAAGCCACTTGAAAATTTCAAATACGCGTTGTATAAAACGTATTTAAGACCAGATTTGCGTGAATTTGGATGTATACATAGACCACATGAGGGTCTTAACCAAGTTTGTTAATGAACTTAATCCGCCATTTTTGACAAATTGGCGGATATCTTAAATTAAGCGGGGTCACTTGAAATCAGGCTACTACTTGAAAATTCAGCATCACGATAATTTTTGAAATATTGAATCAATTCGAATCAAACAGAATTGGACAGTAAACGTATCATAAAAATACCTTAGATGAGTTCACTGGGCAACTTGTTCCGACATATTGTTACCAAGTTGCGGCCACTTGAACTCAAGCTGCCAATTGAAAATGTGCCATCATGAAAACTTTTGAAATGTTTCAAACCAACGTTGGATAGCGAACTTACGGTTTAAATGTCTTCAAGTTTGTATTACAAATGCTAAGATGTAAAATGGAGTAGAATGAAAATTTTTGTTGAAAAAATTGCAACGGCGACAAATAACACTTTAATCTCATGATGAACTCTAAAAAGCACAAACAGATGTTCAAGACATCAAACTTATAGAAGACGGGAATAAAAATAAAAATAAAAATAAATTCGGCTACCTGATTATCATGCTAAAAAATAGTTCCATCTTGTCTCGTGGTATCCGTACGACATGCTGTTTGAAATAACATTTCGCTTACCTTATGATAACTCTTTTTGTGGAAGCAAACTTTCCTTATCTAATGCAAACATTTGATTTTAGAGGCATAAACGGAAAGCATAAAGAATTACGGCTCAAAGGCAAGAGAATTTACCTTAGACTACTTCACTGGGCAACATCTTCCGACATTTTGTTTCCAAGTTGCATAAAAAAATATATTTTTTTTTAATTACATCTCACTCTTATTATTATCTTTAGAGTTACATAGATATTTTATTTCATATTGCTGTTAGGGGGTCGTCACTTGTTATCATTCGTGTTATCTATAATTTTGCATGCACAGGAACTATTATTCAAGTAAGTTTAAATACGAACATAACTTCTTAGTTAGCATTACTTTAGTTTATTAGGTTGATTTTTTTAGAAATCGACCTTTAGAAATTGTCTTTAAAGAAAGATGATCAAGTATGATTTTACTTTTCGAAGCGCCGAAAAGCACAATACCCAAAGATAGAGCATGGAAAAATAATAAAATAAACATTGCAAAAATCCGAATTGTTTCATGAAAACAATAAAATATATTAATACACAAAACATATGGTTACTTATAAAATTTGGATTAAAGGATTATAATTTTTGATTTCTTGGAGCCTTTTTGACTTCAAAATATATGAATGTTATAATGTGAAACATGCCATTATTCTGAAGTTGATACCTGGTTCATAGACCAGTATTTTTCTGAAACTTTCTGTTAAATAAACTTCCGAGTTTTACAAGTTTCGCCTTTTATTTTTGGATAACTCGCGAACCTTCAAGTACGCAACATTTTTTCAGGAAACGAAATTAAACAAACTCAACAATCTAAAATGCAAAAACTAAGTTGCATATAAAAATAAAAGGGGAGGACCTTATGTTTAAGAGACTAATTGATGCCGTAGTTAGAATGCAAAAGATTCCAAGCAGGAAGCCGAAGTGATTCTCATCAATAAACTAGCTCCGTACAGAGCAACTAATCACGGACCTATGTAAAGAAACTGTCTGAGGTGTGATTCTCAGTTGAAAGTGATTGCTAATCGATAGACTGCTCCTTACCATGCAACTAATTTTGGATCAAAAGTTCTGGTACATATAAGGTTGAATAAAATGGATTCGAATCCTTTAAGAACATTCATGCCTGAACTGTGTGCTTGTATGTGTAAAATTTGCAATATTGCATTCAGCTTTAAGGTAGTCCTTTTCTAAATTTTTGATCATTTATGTTTTATTTTACATTGATTATTATATGTAACTTTTATAAATGCTTTTTTTGTGGTTTACAAAGAATATTTGTGTTACAATACTGTTATCCGGTATTATCATTTGAAATTTTTTAATGACATCAATGTATATCTCCTTAAAAAAATAATCTGAATCCGGGAATTGAATAGGTATTAAACAGAAATTCACGAAAGAAGTTTATTTTATGCACATCATTTGTATAAATTTTTAAAAATATACAATAATATGTAAAACAAATATCCATTTTTTTTACAATCAATAATTTCGCGTTCACAAGGATAATTTATCTGAATAATTGGTATGCTTTCATTAATTTAAAAATTATGGATTAAAAAGAAAAAGAAAGAAAGAAAGAAAGAAAGAAAGAAAGAAAGAAAGAAAAACATTTTCTTCATAATTTACATAGTGTAACGAAAATTTTGTTCTTATTTTAAGGATTGAAATAATTGTAAAATTTATTCTGAAAGTATAGTCCAGAATAATTCAATTTCCTTTAATAAAATATTTAATAAAACTGATATAGCTCGGCTGTTTCAAGCTTATCCATTTACCTATTTTCTAATCCTGTTGTCTTTTTACATTGTAAAAAACCAACGCTTCATATGACTTTTATAACCCTGAACTAAGGTCATGGTCTGAAAATATTAAGCTTGTCATGGCTAGAAGGGAAGAAAAATAAAATTAAGAAACCAAAAAAGACAATCCGGGTTCTTATTCACCAATGTGTATTATCCTTTTGTTATAGTTTATAATGCAAGTCTTGTAACCATAACATCAAAGACCAGTAATTACAATAATTGCTTGTTGAAGGGTTGTGAGCAGTTGTAAATCGTGCAGGTATTATTTCAAACATGATCTTAGGTTAATCGTGCGAGATGAAAGAGTTATATCGAAGACGTTTTCTTGTATTATATCGTGAAATAATAATAATAATAATAATAAAATGAATTTATACACCCCTTTTATGTTGACATGTTAAAAAATACTTTCTGTGGTATTCACTTTTTCAGATATAAAATGGCATGTTTTAACGCAAATACATTTTATAAATTAAAATGGTAATGTATTTTTAGTAATTATTATTATTTTTTAAATCAAGTAAAATTCAAAACGATTTATGCTTTTCCTTTTGCCACATAATGTCCATTTGAATCTTGACAAAATACTTATTTCGAATTTTAGAGGAAAATATACTACCTTTCCATAAATAATTGGACAATTTCAATTTCAAATGTTTTGTCAAACATCGAAGAAAGTACCTGATAAACTATCTTAAAAATTCAGGAGTATGACGAATATGTTATACTTCACATATTTTAGAGAAAGTTTTGCCCCAAAATCTAAAAGCTGACCAGTAAAAATTTAAATAAAAAGGGAATCTTTGGGATCACACTATAAAAAGTAATGCTAGAAATATGTTCTGGCTATAGCCTGTTATTAGAGACTTCCAATTATCTGTATTCATTTGTATCTGAATAGCGCATATATGTATGGAAATATAAAGGATTTTTTAAAATAATGAAAAGGAATAACTCTTTTTTTGATTGGAACAAACTGGGTATTACAGTCAATGCAAAGCCATTTACAGAAAATTTGACATAAAAAAAAAAAAAAAAAGAAAAGAAAAGAAAAAGAAACAGAAAATGAAAGAAAAATGAAAAAGGATTAAAAATTTTTATTTAAAGAAAAAAATTACAGAAGAAGATAAGAAAACAAGACTAGATAATAAAAAGTAACATTTAGTTTCTTTAAAATATGTTTAACTTAAAATTAATAAAGTTCCTTTTCAGTTTCAATGGTTTCTTGTCTGTTGACTTAATCTGTCGTTACCTATAACCGTTGCACTCATTCTTATAAATGATGCAACTTTCCTGCAACCAACCACGTGCCTAAAGTAAAATTTATAAACGAGTCCATAGGAAATCATTTAAATTAAAAATATTTTGTAATACTGACATTCTATAAAAATTCCTAGAAAGGGTTTGAAATTTTAAGCAAACGTTTTTGAAAACGAGACAAAATAACCACGTTTAATCTTAGACTGTTCAAGCAATGAATATGCACATTTAAGTGGGCACTCCGCTATCGATATTGTAGAACTACCTGGAGTTTGGACTAGCCTACCCTGACTAGCAGGAAGGAGTCCACTGCACTCCTTCCTGCTGATCCTCTATGTGCGCAATCTCTCCTAGCTTTACCTTATACTAGCTGGCTTAACCAGCTAGTTGGCCAGAGACCCATGAAAATTTTTATCAAAAAACATGCTCTCGGTCGAAAGCGGCGCCAATTGTAATTTGTTCTCTGTAAAAGTCGCATAACATTAAAATATTAAAAATTCAAATATTTTTAAATAAAATCTAGACGTAGCTCTAGTTCAACGTAAAATACACTCAAATCAATGAAAATCAAATAAACCAACCAAATCTCTCGTAATTCTTCATAACGTAGCTCTAGTTCAACGTAAAATACACTCAAATCAATGAAAATCAAATAAACCAATCAAATCTATCTTAACTTCTCATAACGTAGCTCTAGTTCAACGTAAAATACGCTCAAACCAATGCAATTCAAATAAACCAATCAAACCTCTCGTAATTCCTCATAACGTAGCTCAAGTTCAACGTCAAATACACTCAAATCAATGAAAATCAAATAAAAAATTCAAATCTCTTGTAATTCCTCATAACATAGTTGTAGTGCAATGTAAAATACACTCAAATCAATGAAAATCAAATAAACTAGCCAAATCTCTCCTAAGATTCTCCAATCTGCGTCATTACAGAAATGGGAAGTTTTTTTTCATATTTTTATTAATTAATAGAAAACTAATCAAAAATTCGAAAATCTGACTTCGATGTGCACAATGACCGTACGGAGGGCACCTTTGTGTTAAATCACGTGACTGTCCGAGCTACCATTTTCGAGAACAGTGAAATATACATATATATATACAACTATTGCTCACTTAATAGTATAAGATAAATATATATTTATATATATATACACACACACATAATGCGGGCATCTTTTTATTTTTATTTTTTTCTTGGGAGGAAAGTACATCATACTTCGCGGTTAAAATTTTTTAACATAAGTTATCTTTCAAAAAATCCTGATCAATACCTTTAAAACGAATAGTCGAACTATATATTTGTGATAATTTAACCAAAGTTAAACGGGAATATATCATAGAAATTATTTTAATGAATAATAATTTAACAATTAATATGTACTCCGTAAATTTGGTTAGGAAAATATACATGAAATTTTGTAAGGGCTGAAACATAGTAGTTTTATTATTACTATTATTTCTAGGACAGGGAAGAAGATATTGTAAGAATGTGAAGCTTCACTGAACCACTTTTGATTTCAAGTGCTCGAAATCGCACTGAACATGTTCATGTGGTGCTAGGTTGGAAGAAATAAGGTTACCAGTAAAATCTAATTTTAGCTGGTCTTTGCGAAAGAGATGGGTTAATGTAAGACATGTTAGCAGTCGACTTACAAGGAAACATTCAAAAGGTGTCGTCTTCTAAAAATATTGGAAAAAAGTATATATGATTCTACTTTTCCTAAAACACCAGAAAGTGAAAAAAATATCGGCTGAAATGAATTACAGCGACCACAAAAAATTATCAAAATTAAACATATTTGGCGATCTCACATTGCTAGGCGATTGATTTTGAGTACTTGGCGTAGAAACAAAACACGGTTCTGTTAGCACACGGCAAATTCGGTGCTAGCGAGCTAAACGCCTAACAGCGCTAAATCGCCAAATATGCTTAATTTTGATAATTTTTTTGTGGTCGCTGTAATTCATTTCAGCCGATAATTTTTTCACTTCCTGGTGTTTTATGAAGAGTAGAATCACATACATTTTTTTTCAATATTTTTTGAAGACGACACCTTTTGAATGTTTCCTTTTTAGTTTAGCTTGGCACTTGGCTCCAGTGGAAATATGGGAAGTGTTAAAGGAAGTTTCGAAGTTTTTGGTATCCAGCTGGATTATTTTAAGGATAGATATTTGAAAGAAAATGGAGTGAAGCTCTTTTTCTCCGTTTTATACATTAAAAGGAAACTTCTGAAATCAGAGAAGTGCACTTTTATACCGTGTTATTGGATCATGTTTTCTAGATCGTGAGTTTTATTTACGATGTGTAAAGTCTTTGAAGCTTAATTATCTTCTAAAAGTAAAAATGGTGCGATTACACTTCTCATGCCAAGTTATAAAGTGAGGATAGCAGCTTTACTGTAATTTTGTTAAGACATTAATTTATCGGTCCTTTAACAGAGGTTAATCCAGAACAAATTTAGTGCCGCATTGAGGCACTTTCACAAAGCCAATTTTTAGCAATGAGGTACCTTCACAAAGTCAACTTTCAGCAAAGAGGTACCTTCACAAAGTCAATTCTCAGCAATATAACTGCACACTAAAATATTTTATAAGCTTCACTGCATCGAACACAGAAAAATACCCTCAATTTGAATATTTACTGGAGACAATGATAAATATCTAAGTAAACACCTACTTATCTTACACTCGCCCATACATATATTTATTTTTACAACTGTTTCATTTTATTTTTTAAATGTATTTTAAAATTTAAAAAAAAAAAAACTGCTTTACAGATTTTAGTTAATTGTTCTGAAGTATCATTAATTTTCATAAACTTACTTGATGTTTTCACAAATTATTTTATAAATTCACAAATGGGGTACCATTTTTAAAAAGCTGGATTAATCCCTGTTTAATATTAACGGCCCTCTTCATTTACCGTCGCCGGAAGCCCGAGCCAATGTTATTCTATGGGGAAATTTTCTTTACAAATAACTTATTACTTATACATATTTTTAAATTATGTTTTCACATTCAGAAAACTCCCAACTGTTAAATTGACGAACCTTTTTTGAAAATGTAATTTTTTAATTTTTAATATTTTATTTTGAAATTGCAAAATAAAAAAAAATTCGCATATTGAAAATTCGTATTTTGCAGCTTCAAAATAAAATATAAAAAATTAAGAAAATATTTTTTTAAAAAAGGTCCGTCCATTTAACAGTTGGGAATTTTCAGAATGTGAAAACAGAATTTGAAAATATGTATTAGTTAATAAGTCATTTGTAAAGAAAAATTTCCCATAGAATAACATTAGCTTCGGCTTCCGGCAGCGGTGAGTGAATAGGACACTTAAGTGTTAAAGTCTAAACTTCCCCTTTATTAAAATTCTAAATAAAAGAAGTTAGTGTTTATGTAAGTACCTATAGTCTTCATTTAAGTTATATAAAAATTTCTACTAGTCAAGATGGGAAGTCAAATAGTGCTGAGAAGCAGCCTTTAAAAAATCAACTGATGAAAAAACTGTGCCACTAATTTTCGTTTTTCGTGTACGGATAAATTAAAAAACTTATAACAGTATTACATAAACTGGAATCTAACTTTTCAGTTTCACACTGTTGAAAAATGTAACCAGCTCTTTAAGCAATAATTTTATAAATTCGAAAAACAAACAAAAACAACGAGCTTTTCACAAAACATGGCATACGTTCCAGAAAAATAATAGCAATGATTAAGCTGAATGACTATTCAGAATTTTATTTGCTTTTTATTAAAAAAAATATCACTTATTTTTTCCATAAAATATATTTGAGATGGATTATTCGTCGTCAAACCAAATCGATAAAATTATTAGAAAAAAAATGTATTTTCTGATTTTTTATTTAAGATTCCTTCCTGTTTTATAACAAAAAGTTTAATTATGTGAGGAAATTTATCTCTAAGAAGAATAAATAAGTAAATACGAGACTTCCCTCTCAATAAAATTTTTCCGAGTTTCGAATTCATACTATATTCCGCTACCTCAAAAAAGTAAACTATGCGAACGTGAAGTATACACTTGAGGTGACCATTAATTCATTTTATGCTGGACATTCTCATAAAAACCCGACCACGAAACGGCATTGATGAACATATCTAGCTTCCCATTAACCGTGAAACATAACACACTCAGTAAACTTTAATGCAAGCTTGAGGCACGGTTTCCCAATTTCGTATTCCCCATTACTTATTCGGAAGTCTATGGTCGGCAATCACCAGAAAACGCCACTCCGTTAGATATTGTAACATGAAATGTTCGCAACGGTGTGCCAACGGTTTCCGAAGGTGGCCATTAAGGACCCCCGCACCCTATAGAAAACAGGGCCGCCTAACTCAATTAGTTGTAAATAAAACATGGGGGCAGGGGTCCCTCAGCATCAGAGAGGGTGGAACGAAAACGCCTATATACGCTCCCGGGCCACTCGTAAAAGTTCCATTTAGTAGATAGGAAAGGTGGGGGGAATATGCAGTGTTTTCTGTGGGAGTTGGTATGGCGGGTGTTAGGTTATGCATGAGAAGGTATAAAAAGTTTTCTCAAGTAATTGTGAGATTTTTTTTTTTTCATATTTTATTTTTTGGGTTGATATTGTTAGGATCACGGATTTATTCAAGATAATAGATGTAGGGATGTAGCCTCTTCCTCATACTTCACATGAGGTAGAATATACGTCGAATTTCAATTTTGTAATAAGAATAAGAGATGCATTTCACGAGAACAATGAAAAATAATATACCATAAATAGTAGCTGAAAACAACGCTTAAAATATCGTAGTTAAAAATGTTACGGCTGCACATTATAATTTTTTAAATAATTAATAGTTAATGCAGAAATAGGCTAGAAAATATAAATCAGGGTAAAAAAAAAAAAAAAAAAAAAAAAAAACAACTTTAGTTAATTGTTGTTTAACTACCAACGAATCATTCTCTTCGCAGCTTGAAAGTTTCATTCAAGCATAACACTGAAATAATTTTGATTGCATTTTTAAATTATATAGAGGTCAAGATAAAAAATATTTTTAAATAACGTCATTTTCAAGCATTTAATATTACACTAGGAAGCTTTACCCGCTTCGCTGCTCACTATATTTTAAGGAAACTCTTTTCTATGTCGCTTTATAAACAAAATATTCGGCAGTGTTTTACTTATCCGCAAGAATCTCGAATGTGTATCCCTATTGCCTGAGACAAGGCCTTAACAATGGGTTTCCATTTGGATACTTATCAGATGAGTTTCTAAATGGACAATATCGAAAAGATTCAAATAGCCATTTTTATACATGAATCTCAATTACATATGAACAACCCTATATGTACTGTACATAATGTTTACTTTCACGTTATTTCCTATATTCATTTGATTTATCCGGTCTAACATAAAATGGCAGCAATTTCACGCCAAATATAATATTACACTATGCTATAAACGCTACGTCCAACGTATGAGACAACTAATTTTTTTTTTTTCATATGCATTTCATGGTTAATTAATAGTGGTTGGTATATAGAAAAAAATATATATATATGTATATATTAAATTTTATTACGTTATCTATTATTTATATATATATATATATATATATATATATATATACCTCATCATATGGTGCAGCCTTATTATAGCTCCCCTTGACGATTTTTGTATTTTTGTCGCCGTTTTAGTGAAAAATAGATAATTTATGCGATTGTTGTTCTGTTTCTTTTCTTTTTTTCTTTGTCTTTCTTTCTTTTTTTTTTTTTTTTTTTTTTTTTTTTTTTTTTAACAATATTTTATATGTTCTTTACATTTTTGATGTGCTACTTGGCTTAAAGTGTCTGTCGTGAAACAAGAGTCTTTGGCGAAAAATGTCTGATCTACTCCATCATCAAAATTAAAAAAATTGCCTAGCATTATCAATAAGTAAAACTCTTTAATATAACGCTGAATTAGCTTTCATTCCTAGCGTACTATCCGTGCCAAAAACATACTATATATATATATATATATATAATAATAATAATAATAAAAATCTGAAATTGAAGTATATGGAAAAAGGTTATGAAGCAAAGTTCGGAAGAAATATGCTGGATTATTATTATTATTATTATTTAATTTTAAAGTTATAATGGCGTCATTTTGTCATATACATAAGCAAATTTAATATTTGATAATTTCTTATTTTACGCATGAAAGAAAAATTAACTCGTAAACATTTTTCCAACAATTAAAAATTTTAATGGTTAATTTTAAAGCTATTACAAGGTTATTATTTTTGTATTTTAATTAATTTTAAAAAATCTAATCAAAATTTCGAAAATCGGGCTTCGAGATGCATCTAGAGAAATCAATACGAAAATAAATATTTTAAGAATATAGTATAATATATTGGCATGGCAACAGATGGCGTCACATCCAGTGTACAGAAATTTTCGGCTAGAGAAAATGCATACGATGGTAACCGATACGTATTCACGAATTGCTTTGTTTTTAATAGGTATAATTCCTTGGAAAATATGAATTAATCGTGTGAATTATTTTTTTGATTGATCCACGCAGTAATATTAACTTTAATTAGGGGTTAATGAGCTTTAATGAGGCGTTTGCCATAGACATATCAATATTAATGCTGTCTGCTTGACGTCTGCTATCATCGGTATTCTGCATAAAAAGAAAGGAATATTCCCGTACCCAATTGGTTTAAAATTTTCACACGCATGACCAGATCGTACGATTTTGGTTTTACAGAATATGCCTTGTGTTTTAATATTATAGATTTACATTTTTTTTTTCTTTTCCTGTGAATGACATTTTCAAATACAAAGGAGAAACTTTTATTTTTATCTTGAAATTTGATTAAGACTGTCAGTACGTCTCGTCGAACAGATTACAGATAATCATTTGTGTGTGCTACGGAAGTTTAATTCCTTAATAGTGTATTTAAACATTTTTTTTTTTTTTTTGGTTAATAATATACTCAAAATCTAGGAATATCAAGATTTTAATATACAGCGATATTTGATGTCAAGTTAAAAGTTTAATAATTATATTTTTAAAATACTAGGGGGACCCCCAAGGGAAGCCTCGCCTTGCCTCCTTCCCGATTCATTTCATTTATTAACACCTGCAAGGCGCTTAGCCTTTCACTGAATAGGAATACTAATAATCCGCAACACAAGACAAAAGAAGAAAAAAGTTATAGAAATCTCAATATTCAATGTCAAATTCAAATACATAATATTTCATACCACCACACACACACAAATATGTATATATAAATAAAATATTATCCTAAAAATCAGTGATTTTTTCAAATATAAAGAAATTTTTAATATCTGGACCATTTTGCTTTACAGCTTTATTATACGACCTCCTTTCCGACTATATTAATTTTTTTTTCACTATTTAGCGATGACTTTTTGGTGTAATTGCTTGTTAAAAAGAAAAAAAAAAATAGTACTTATTTTTTCAAATGCCTATACTTTTTACTATTGAATTTTTTTTAGTTAATTTAGAGCTGTATATGCAACTCTATATATATTGATAATGTACAGCTAGGTAATAATTTTACAAATTCGAAAATATCTGAAAAGAAAAGAAGTTTATTATTATTATTATTATTAATTTGAAAAAATCTCCTACAGCTTCAATTTTTAATTCGCTTCTACCTACTTCTTAAATGAAGAAGAATAAATGTACTCGATTCTCTATAAGAGTTTTAGGTGATGAAATATTTTCGTGTCATAATTAGAAATATGAAATGTATCATAGAAATTTCTAATTCTGCAATGTCAAAAAATTATCAATACGGAATTAAAAGATGCTGTGATTTATAATTGAGTTCGAATTTGACTTTTAAATATTTTTATGCCGAAATATAACTGAAGTATTTTAAAATATGTTTTAAAATATAAATATAAATGCATTTTAAAGACAAAGAAAAATGCAGTCAGCTATACAGACATGACATTATTTCGTTATTCAAAAAAAAAAAAAAAAAAAAACTATAAAAAATTATAAACGACATAAGAATTTGCCAGTAAGAAAATTAATTTTCCAAAAGTAGAAAAAAAAAAAAAAAAAAAAGATATATGCAGACGACAAATTACAATCCTAAATTCATTTTTTCATTGAAAATATCTAAGGTAACGCTTTTAATTTATATGCAGATGACGACAAATTTCTTTGTAACAAATAGCAGCACTGATTTTTTTTTTTTACCGTGGACGATATTTTATATTCCCTGGTAAATGTGACGTCATAAGACGACGTTCTTAATTCATAACTTCGTTAATTTTGATGATAGAAATTTCTAAGCAACTGAGAAGTCTTTCTTGGAGTATTTGGCACACATTGAAACCTCTCATGGCGCGGAGGACACGGCCGTTTACAAGAAGATTAAAAAAAAAAAAAAAAGGCCAGCGAAAGTAACTTTTTATATATATATATATAGAGAGAGAGATATTTAAAAGAAATGCAGGAATATCATAAGTAAATTTTTATATTAGTTAAGCCAATGATGAATTAGGTTTTAATTTAAAAGTTTAATTACGTTAGGTAATTACATATAAACTTTATTGAAATAATAAAAGTACGTTTATTTTTGATACAATAAATGTGTTTAGAACAGTAGCATTTGAAGAAACATCTTATTTGTTTTGATAAATATTTAGAAGAATTTTATAGACCTTGATCAAAATATGATCTCTTTTGATAAAAATTGTGACTATGTGATGTAAAAATAAAGCGGAACCCAGTTTATTGTGATTGATCAAAGTGGATAAGGCTTAGAAATGATATATTTTAAAGTTGTTAGCTGTAGTAAAGTTATCATTTTATAAAATGTTTATTTATTTTTTTTTTTTTAATCAGTAGTTTCAACATTTCTTACTTGTAAAAACTTACGCTTATTGGCCTAGTATTGACCTTTTAAAATGACACTTGTGAATGACCACATCCAGACTTAGGGTCAAGTGTAGAGAATTGGTATTTTATTTTAATTTGTTTTTATTAAAGTATTTTACATAAAATAGACGGCTGACGAAGAGGAGCAAATATTTATGTATGTACACATGAAAATTTGAAACAAATTTTAAACTAAGCAAAAAAAAAAAGTTTTTATTTAAATACAAACTCTTTTTCCATTGAAACTTCTTTTTGATGCTCTTCTTTCATGTTCAATCTCAGGGCTATCTCGTGTTAACATTCAACAGTAGTCATCGAGCATGTTCTTGTTCCATCTTCCTTGATATTTGCGCTCCATATCTTCGATGTCTTGGTGAAAACTTTCACCCGTTTCTTCGCTGACTGATCCTAAATTTTCGGGAAAATCTCCACATATGAGTGAAGTAAATGTATTTTGACACTCATAGAGCAACCCAACGCTTGGAATTTGTCCAGCATATACATTAGAATTGCTTTATACTTATAATTACCCAGAAATTTACTAACAACACCTTTAAAGGCAGCACAAGCTTCTTTTCCCTTTGTTTTGATACTATTTTAAAATTCTTTATGCTTCAAAAGCTTTCGGATATCTGGACCAACAAACATTCCCTCTTTCAACTTGGCTTCGGCTTGAAAACTTTCTGCATAGGTATTTGAAATAATCGCTATCTCTTGGAATAGTTTGTTTTGATACTATTCTAAAATTCTTTATCCTTCAAATGCTTTCGGATGTCTGGACCAACAATCTCTCATTCAACTTGGCTTCGGCTTGAAAACTTTCTACATAGGTATTTGAAATAATCTCTATCTCTTGGAATAGTTTGTTTTGATACTATTCTAAAATTCTTTATCCTTCAAAAGCTTTCGGATATCTGGACATACAAACATTCCCTCTTTCAACTTGGCTTCGGCTAACTTTCTGCACAGGTATTTGAAATAATCGCTATCTCTTGGAATAGTTTTGACAAACTGCTTCATTACAGCTAATTTTGTATGGAGAGGGGATAACAATAATTTTTTTGGCTCAACTAAGCTATTCTAAACCACATTCTTGGTACCTGGTTCAAGATTTTGTTTTGTCGGCCATGTAAATGCTCTTAAAAATGCAAGTAAAATGAATAATAATAATAAAAAAAGTGACGTAATAAAAATTTGTCCCTTTTTTTTTTCTTTCTTCTTTTTCTTAAATCAGTACTAAAGAATACATAAAGTTGAACTATCAGTTTCCTTATATTTGTTTCACCGGAGGGCTGTGTTATTTTCGTCGAAAGAAATGTTTGCCAAGGCGCATATTTTCTGAATTTATTGCATTTTTAAAAATTGAGTTTTATTAATTTATTTCAAATCACACCAGCATATTGGCCAATCTTAAGTAAACAAGCAATAATTAAATCGTAACAGATAAGCGTTAAGTAAATTTAACACAAAATCAGAAATAATAACGAATAAGTTGTGCAAATGTTTTTAAAATAGTTACATCATCAAAGAAATATCAGAAATTAACGCAAAGTGGCAAAATAATATCCACAACACGTTTTATAAATACATTCTAATATAAAATAAATGGAATCGATTCGATATATACTAGTACAATAGTGATAATCAGCGAAAAAAATATTGAAAACAATTATACTTTTTGTATCAAGAATATAAAATGAAAACATTCGGTAAAGAACACAATTCGTAATCATCGACAAAAATATTGAAGCAAAATTCGATATTCTGGTGGAAATTTGGAGGCTAGTCTTCAACGTATCTGAATTTAAAAAAGAATAAAATTTTTAGAGTGGCGCAACTAATGTGCAAAAGCAAAAGTATTTGATATAATAACGCATCTTGTGATCTAACGCATCTATAATTTGGTTAATTTGCGTCTTGGATAATCCGTTACTGGACATTTATGTAAATAAATATCAACTTTTTAAAATTCTATAAGTTTTAAACTTTTGAGCCGTGACAAAAATTTCTGTCGAAAAAAATTTCTAATACATGCTTTCTTTCAAAAAATAAAATTACATTGAAATTGGAGCTGAATACTTTGGTGATGTTCCTTGTACAGTCGATAACAAAAGTCTCCGAACACTAGCAAAAATTCCTGTGTAAAAAATGCACACTTAATTCAGTTTCGTTAAATAAATCCTTGTCGAATCCTGTTTTTAGACTGACTAAGAACAGGATTCGACAAGGATTTATTTAACAAAACTGTATTAAGTGTACTTTTTTTACATAGGAATTTTCGCTAGTATTCGGAGACTTTTGTTACCGACTGTAAGTATAAGCGAATAAGTTTTTTTTTTTTTTTTCATGACAACAAGTAAATACGTATCATAAGTAATATGAAATTCATATACATAAAAACCATACAAAAATTAAATTTATAATGCTACTTGATGAAATATATGTTCGCTATAAAGCAGCTTTAATTAAACAAAATGTCTTTAAAAAGCAAATATACAAGTATTTTGAAAAAATAATGGAAAAAATATCCTCATACTTTTTCGATTTATTTTTTCAACGTAATATGATGATTATGAAGTAATTTTGCTTTAACCGATGGGAAAAAAAAAAAAAAAAAAAAAAAAAACAGTTAATTACGTTGGGCAAAATTTAGTTGAAACATTAAAAATTGAACTTTTAGAAATTCCGACGGAATTCATTTTTTAATGATAGATACACGCTGAAAACATACACTCACTGTTTAAATGACTTTTTTCCCTATCAATATTTTATAGGTCCATTAGCACATTAAATTAGATTTTTTTCTTTTTTAATGTAAGTTCAATTTGATTAAGAAAAACCACTAAACCATGATTACAAACCGACAAACAAACAAAGAATTAAAAGAAAAGAGAGAGAGAAAAAAAAATCAGCATTTAAAATTTATTAAACCTGTTAATCTATCTTCAGTTAATCAAAAAACTTCATTTTTAATTCTCTTAGAAATCAATATTTAAAACACAAATTCTTCTTCTATTTTTTTTTCTATGAAAATTTTAATTTATTTTTTTCATTATACAGAGTAAATGTACCTTTTGCAGCTGGACCATTTAAAATTTTTCTTAAAAATAAAACGACCAGGTTCATTTTAATTCTGTCTCTAAATCTCTGGTAATTAAAGTTAAAAGTAAATAGCTCCTTGTCATGCTCTTGGGATTAAAAATTCGGGGGTTATATATGAGTATAAAGGAGGAAATGAGTTTCAAATTTCATCGTTTTTCATGTATTTTTTTAAATAAGTAATTTACTTTTTTCTTGTTACTGAAAAAGTTAATGAATTATACAATTTTCAACTACTTTTTTAGTTGTTTCTTGTTAAATTCATTTAAATACTAATTACATTTTTCTAAGCTGTGTAAAAATTTTACTTTTATTTGCCATGAATTAAAAATTAGTCCGAATATTTTGCAGTAAAAATTGACTTGTTTTTTATAAGCAGCTCTAAAACTCTCATTTAAAATAATTTTTATGCTTCATTATAGTTAACTGTAAAATGAATTGATATTAGAATAAAGGAATTCTGCATTTAAAATAATAAATATAGCTTATTTTATATGTCTATTATACTTTCAAATTTAAAAGCCTTAGAATGAATATATATATATATATATATATATATATATATATATATACACAAAACAACTACATTTTATAGGTAAATCTAACCAATTTCTTTAATTTTTAAACATGTTTCGAACGTCTTCAAAAATAGTTAAAGCAACAGCGGATTTTCAAAATGGCAAAATTGGACTAAAAATGAAATAGATTTCTTTACCTTTATTTTTGATTATCAGTTTTGTGATAAAATAAACTTATAAATTTATGAATAAAGTTATTTTTTAAAAATAGTTGTGAAAAAATCTATGAAAAAACGCGAATATGTAAGTACCCTCTATTACGCTTTTTCAAAAAGAATTTAGGTAGAAAACTTATCTAAAAATAGGTGCAAATATATCACAGATGATTTTGTTCTATGACAATAATCTGAGATTGATTTCCGTGAATTTCCCTTTAAACAGATCACTTGTTGACACCACCACGCAAACAATCTAGATCAGGGGCTCCCAAACATTTACCTGTTGCGACTCACTTGTTAAACATCAGATTTTAAGCAACCCACTTCATCATTTTCGGATTGAAAATTTTCAGAAATATAGTTCGCTGGGCAGATGACCAGAATTGTGCGAATTTACTGCGATTCAAATTCAATTTAAATGATGCATTTTCGGATAAATAAATAGTTCTTCACAGGCTTTCGACGATATGCTAGTAGTAATTCTTTCCTGGAAGGAATGCACAGTCCAATTCTTCACTGGGCAATTTCTCATTTCTTCACTAACGTAATATATATATATATTAAAGCATTCAAATGTTTTGAGATCCCAGTAATTATGCTGTCAGATACATTCATATTATTTTCCGTTATAAATGATGAAACATTTCAAAACTTTCATAATTTTGTCTTTCAATATTGCTTTATATAAATCCATTTTTTTTTTTTTTTTTTTTGGTGAAACTTCGAAATTTTTCATGCTCTGTAAATATATCTGTTTTACCATCATTTATAATTATATTTTTAATATATGTCTGCTAAATATTATATGTATTAATATATGTCTGCATTAAAACAAAATTACTAATTAAAACCATTTTTCTAACTTGTTTTATAGCCCCCAAAAAATTCGGGACCATGTTGGAGCCTTTGGCAATGAGGTGACGGACTTGCTTGCGAAAGAGGGAAATGATCTTCCTTCTGCTGCCTCTAGTGAACTTTTCGCGTCTGAAATTTTTTCTGTTCACAAGACTAAAGCAAATTCTACTTGGAGAATCCCTCACGCTCACGATTGGTATGCTGGTAACCGTCCAGGTATGTCTCTTCAGTCCGGAGGCACAAGATCTGCACAGACTGTGTAGTGGCCACATCAAAAGCTTGAAATTCGTCGATAAAGGGAAGACTTAGTCTTCTTGCCCTTCTTCCTGTCCTGCTTCTCCTGCTCATGTCTTTGACTGTATTGGCGCCTCTGCGAGGCATCTGTGGAGTGAGGAGGGTAATGGACTTGTGGTTCTGTTAGAACGACATGGTATCATGGACCTGGTCTAGGAGTTTTGGTCCAGGGGACATGAAACAACAACAACAACAACAAAATTTGGGACCTCTTCACAAAGTTCCATAAGTCTTGTTTGAACTTTACCGTTTGATCATCAATGCATTTCTGTATGCAGGCAAAGTTATTTGTGGTCAGTGCAGTGCACAGATTATCATACAGATAGGACAGTGAAGCTAAAACGCGAACCGGAAATATAGTAGCACCACTAGTGTCAACAGAGGGGAACTACATGTGTTAAGTATACATGAATAGCATCTTTGATCGAAAATTGTTTTTCTATTTCGCGAGTAGTTAGTAGCAGGTTAATATGGGAAGTTTTCTTTTTCTTCACTTTCTATTGTTTTTGAATTCACAAAATTATCCTCAAAAGATTCACAGCTATTCTTCTAAGAAATAAAAATTATTTTTTATAATGTTTAAAAATATGCTTTATGAAACATATTCATATTCAAGTACAAATTTAAATTACAAACTGTAATTCTGAAATAGCAGTATGAAATCATTAAATATTTAACGTTGCTGGGTTTAAATAATACAAAATGCCTTAAAATGAAAAAAAAAAGTTTTTATTTTATGTATATTTTCAAAGTTTATTTTCTTAATATTTAGCACTTGCTTCTTAAAATAAATTGCTTTTGACAATCAAGTTTGTAAACAATAATAAAGTTGCCAACGAAAACGTATGTGCAGTTTTCTTTCCTTCACTTTTTCTACTACTTTTAAATTTACAAAATCATAACATTCACAGCTATTTTCTAAGAAAAAAAACTAATTTTTATTATGTTTGAAAATAAATTTTTCCAAACACATTCGGGTTCAAGAGTACAAATTAATATAACAAACTGTAATGCTGAAATAGCAGTATGGTATGAAATCCTAAATATTTAACATTGCTTGGTGTAAATAATACAAAATGCTTTAAAATGAAAAAAATATTTCTGGTTTATGTATATTTTCGAAATTTATTTGCTTAATATTTAGTACTTGCTTCTTAAAGTAAATTGCTTTCGACAATCAAATTCGTAAACGATAAGAAAGTCCAAATGTAAACATCAATAAATGGTTAGTCGGTTGGATGTTGGGTTTAACGTTGCACTAATATTACGATATGAACATAGATACAATAAAAATAAGACGAGCGATTGCGTAAGCTGGAGAGCTCGATAAACTTACAGCCGTTGACAATAGGGTCGTTGCAGTCAAATTCCGGTTACCGAAGAATATACGGGAGTGTCCTATCTGTATAATAATCTGTGGTGCAGTGTTGCCAGATAGGGGATTTTGTGTCCATTTTGAGGATTTTGTGGGCTTCTGGGGACATTTTTGGGGACTGAATGATTATGGAAAGTTTCGAGGGATTTTTGAAAATTTGGGGAGAAATCTGGGAAGATTTTCAACTATTTTGTGTTTTGTCTTAAATTGGTCTAAGTTTACAGCGTTGCCAACTATAGAGATTTGTTTCTACGCATAGAAACTTTCAGGTACATTTTCTTCCCAGGACATCTCCAGGATATCTTGAGAATGAAAGTACAACAAACGCACATCCTCAGCCTTAAATTAGGGACTTACAGTCGGTAACAAAAGTCTCCGAACACTAGCAAAAATTCCTATTTATAAAAAGTTCACTTAATACCATTTCGTTAAATAAATCCTTGTCGAATTCTGTTTTTAGAATGACTATGAACAGGATTAGACAAGGATTTATTTAACAAAACTGTATTAAGTGTACTTTTATTACATAGGAATTTTTGCTAGTGTTTGGGGACTTTTGTTACCGACTGTACTTGTATAATGATCATGGCAAAATTTGAGTTGGCAACACTGAGTTTAATTCTGAAGTATGTGACCAAATATAAATCACACCCAGACATCTAATTTATCATTTTAAGACGAATAAAATTACTTTCATTATTTGAATACTTTTACTGCACAGGGGCATTGCAATGCAATAGCGATGTTAGTTTGCAGAGGTTTTATTTCCGTTATATTGATATGTGATATTAATATTATTTATGATTAGTCGTTGTTATGGTTAAAGCCAGGAAAATTTCAACGTCTGTGAGGTTGAGACTGTAGAAGGTCACCGCAGTTTGTTTGAAATTAAGCTGGATCCAGCAAAGAATTCAGTTGGGACGGTTAAATCGCTTCGGCGCCAGAGACTCGGCGAAATTTTTTGGTCGGTTTAGTTTTGTGTCGACATGCTGCTGCAACGAAGGAATTAAGTTGTGAGAGGTAGATGAATTGGAAGCAATTTTGAATGTTTGGTTGAAATGAAGAGAAAGGAAGTTGGTAGAAAGTAGTATAAGATGAAGATGGTTTTCGTAGGATAGTGGTGTAGTGGAGTCTTGTCCGACGTTTGTCTACGACAACGGCTAAGTCTTAGAGTCTGGATAAAGTTATATTTCGGTAGTTGAGATTAAGTTGTGCTTAAGTTAAGAAGCTTGATGTGTGTTGTGGTGCTTCAGTGCGAGTATTCATGAATGGAAATCTGATTCGGCTGGGAATCCGCGGATCTGTTTGGAAGTCACGGCATCTAAGTAAATGGAGTGCATACGTCTGTAACTTCTGCTATTTTGGGGTGAGATATTTCAAATTATCTAAATCAGTTATTATACATTTATTTGATAAGGTATTTAAATTCGCAGATTGAGCTACCAAAATCCAGATTATCCTTCCAGTATTCTAGATGAATAAACTCTTAGTTTTATTTTTACATATCTGAGCCTCTGTGCTAATTTTATATCTAATACTTAAGTAGTTAAGTTAACTAAGTTAAGATGGGGTCTACGTCAACGCAAACCTCACACGTCTTGAACGCCAAAGAGAAAAACTGAAAAGCAGACAACTGTTTCTGTAACATTTAGCGTATCTTCTTCAGTACACATTAAATGCTACCAAAACAGCTGTCGTTTTCCACTTTTTCTCAAAGGCGAACAAGTCGCTGAGGATTTTTCTGATTTTAATTATCCAGCGTCAAGTCTCCAGTTATAGTTGTTATTTTAATTGTTAGTTTTACATGTTGTATTCTATTCTAAAGTGGTATAGGTGTTATAGTAGTACAGTTATATGTAACAGATATGTGTTCTATGTTCTAGTGAGACTAATTTCCATACGACCTATAATTCAGTATGTAATTTGTTATCTATATTATCTATAGATACATTATATATAGATCTATATTATATTATCTGTAACCTATACTTGATTTTCCTAATTCATAACTTGCATTATTGATAACGATAATAATGAAACTTTTTAATGTTTTCATCCTTCTTTAAAAAATGCAGTGTAAAATTCTGAAAAAGCAATTACAGAGATTGCACAATATTTGTAATGTGACAGTTGTTAATTCAGCTTCTCCCTTCAACGGTAAAAAGAGGTGATGAATTTACGCAGATTTAAAATTTTCCGATAACTAGTGAGTATAAATGTTACTTTTGTATATGAAGATATTTTTTCAAAATTGAGCTTCAGTTGAGAAAAAATTTGGGCTTAAATCTGTTATATATATAATATAAATCCTCTGACAGGGAGAATTCTGAAAGCCTGTTTGGAAAAAATGCCTGTCGACTACCTGGCAACACTGACGTAGTGTTGGACTTCATTTCCCCCAATAAAATCCAATGGAGGAGAGTCTTTATATGCATCATTTGCAGTGACATGTATTTTGTTTTTCATTCTTTATATTCTGATACGTATGGGCCCCTGAAATTTTCAAAACTAGCAACATACCAATTTACTCTTGAAAGACCTGGGAATTTACATGTACAGTCGGCTGCAAAATTATTCGAGCACTAGCCAATAATTCCTATATTTAAAAAATACACTTAAGACTGTTTTGCTAAGTAAATCCTTGTCGAATCATGTTCTTACACTGATTAAGAACATGACTCGACAAGGATTTATTTAACAAAGCTGTATTAAGTGTACTTTTTTTTTGGCAAGGATTATTGCTAGTGCTCGAATAATTTTGCAGCCGACTGTATATGTAAACTTTTTCTGCGACCCATTAAAAATTAGTTCGGAACCCACTGGTGGATCACGACCCACAGTTTTGGAACCGCTGATCTAGATGTTTCCAGGCACCTAAATATTAATCTTGGAACTGCAAAATAATACTTTTCCGAAATGGACAAAAATCTTGTCTAGAAAGTTGCCAAGTTTTCTACCGAAATCCTTTTTATGATTTAATATAAATGTCATATAAGAAATTCTTATAATGTTAATTAAATGTCAATATGAGAAATTCTTCCTATAAATATAACTCCATGAATGCCAGTAACCTATTAATGGAAAATATCATGATACGCGGTAGAGTCTCGAGTGACGCAGTTGAAGTCTAACTTCAGTTTTGTTTAATTGTTGGTTGAGGTTGGTTATTGGTTGCACGCTTTAAGGCTGATTGACTACGCCAGGGCCCTAGGCCTCTAGGTGGAATGCCATCCGTGGGGGTCTTTCTAAGGGGGCCTAGCCCGTATTTACACGAGTTTCGTAAAAACCACGGAAAACTCCGAATGGTTAGGTCGATGAGCGCGATCTGGGATCGAAACCGGCACTTCCCATCCACCAGCTTTTTCCTTCCCTCCGCTTAAAAAAAAAAAAAAAAAAAGAGATTATAGAGTTTAAAATAAATGTATGCTCAATTCTTTCTGAGTATGTATTTATTTTATTGTAGCAGGTTTTTCTTTTTTTTTTTTTTTTCTCCTCTTTCTTTCTGTTTTTTTTTTTTTTAATTGAGACATTTTTACTATATCATCATGTTTATATTTATTACAATGCACAAAGGAATTCAAATATATCAGTTTCTAATTAATTTTTGTTTTTATTTTTCAATTACGTATTTCAGAATTATTTATTTCTTAAATAGTTATTTCTCATTTGTTGATATCTGTAATTTGGTATATAAAACATACTTTTTTTCATTCACAAAGAGATAAATTAATTAACTGAATGAAAAAATAATGATACTTGATGCATAATTTTTTTAATTTTTTTTTTAATTTATCTACATTTTTTAGACGAAAATTTATTCATTATTACGTATGCTTGATTAAGTACTTTTTTCTAAAAAATACTTTTTTAAGGAAACAATTTGTTCGAAATGAAATTCAAGTGGAAGTATACAAATATTCTGAAACATTTAGTATTAGTTGTCGCGCGTACTTAGAATGTAATTTGATTCCAGAATGGCTCTAGGGAATGTGAATAAGTTTAATGCCGATTTAGTGTAACTGTAGCGTTGAAAGCAAGCTTTTATTACATAGCGAAATTCGCTTTATTAGAGTCGACTTTAGTAATAAGTAATCAAGAACATGTATCTCATGCGGGGTTTCTTTCTTACATTTTTTTTTTTTTTTTTTAAGTAGAGAGAAATTTATACAAGGAATATAAATAACTCACATAATTATATTTCATCGCAAATTACTTCCATTGTGATTATTTATTTATTTGTTTGTCAATAAACTATTTAATTTTATTCTTGAAATATTACTCTTTGATATAAATGTGAGCCCCGTGAGATATAAAATGTTAGAACTTAATAAACATTATCTTTCTTATAACCTTGTTAAAAAAAATTCTCTCTCTTTTGAAAGTAGGTTTGAAGGTAATTATTTTTCAAAAGGTTATTATTTTTAAAAAAAGTACCAACATTATTATAAAGTTTTTAAATAAAGATTGTAGAGTAAAGATTTTGAATAAAGATAACTATTAGATTATGAGGGTTCTTCATGAGGGTTCTTTTCTGTTCTATAACTAACTAACTAAATAAAAGTATAAAATAACTAGTATATTCTAGCTATCGCAAAACTTTCTTTTATGCTGTTCTATATTCAGCCTATTGATATGTAAAATTAATCAGCATAGTTTCTCATATTGAAAACTACAATTAATAGACGTTGAGATACAGGCATCTTCAAAATCGCAAGAAGCTATTAGCAACAGCGCCTCTTTGAGTGTATATCGTTCGATATATTCACTCACACTGAATCAGCATAATTTTCCGAAATTTCAACCTCACATGCCTTTAGTACATATATACCGTAGAAGTTGAGATAGGGTCTTTCTGTAAACGGGAAATATTGCAGCATAGCAGTGACACTTGTGATCGCATATGCACTCTAATTGAATCCCCATAATTTTTCCTAATATCCACATATCACATACAAAGTTTAGTGCACTTATATACCGTAGGAACTATTGCCTTGCTATAAACGTCATTCGCAATACGGCGGCGTCATTCATCATCCGATATGCAACCAAATTCATTCAATATATATTTTTCATCGTAGACATCATATACCTTAAATCTGGTGAATTTATATAGCTGAGATGCTATATTATTTAAGAAGCTGAGATATATCATTCCTGAAATAGGAAAATTTACAGTATAGCAGCCTCAGTAGTTGGGAATATATTCTAAAATTTAACAACCCTGATTTAAATCAAGGTCTAATCAAATTTAAAGTTTTGTCGAATTGCGTTCATTAGCTAGTGAGATATAGCGTTCCCCTAACTTTGGTAACACAAAGGCAGATATATTTACAAAATAATAAAATCTTGTTCAGGGCATGTTAAAGCGTGTAAATCTTTCCAAAAAAAAAAACATGAAACTGAAAAAAAAATTCACGAATCCAATGATTTCTTCTTTATGTAGAATATAGAAAAAGTTATGTAAATCGCGTTATTTTTAGATATATTCTGTATGTTAAAAATTGTTTAGTTAATAAATACTTTAGAATTTCCATTAAAAGATAAAATTTTCTGTTGTAAGTAATTTAAATAAGATTGATACTTATTGGTAGCGAATGAAAGACCGCCAGAACCAGATACATTTGTCCACTGAGCTGTTTTAATTTTAATATTATATATATATATTTTGCAATACACTTTTAATTTAAAATTACACAGTTATAAATTCTTTACTTCTAAAGTATATATTCTAGGCATGAGTTTATCTTCAAATGCATAGTTAAGTTAAGAGTAATGTTCAAATTACATTTATTTAAATACATTATTAAAATCTACAGTGGAAACAACATTACAGTTCTGCCTTTTCATAAAATAATGATAAAATATCTTTTAAAATATGTATTGCAAATATAAATAAATTTAACATTACAGTTCTGCCTTTTCATAAAATAATGATAAAATATCTTTTAAAATATGTATTGCAAATATAAATAAATTTGAGATCACTATCTTGCAATAAATGATTAGACATTTTAGACCTTTTGTGAAATGTCTCAAAAAATTTGACAAATTTTTCTTAAGCACTGGGCATGTGAAGAATGTGTTATACATGTTATAGTTGACATTTTGGGTAAAAAACAAAAAGTTGATAAATGTTTAACATAGGTTTACATAGCAGTACTCGTTATCTTACCTCTTAATCTCCAACCTGTATTTATAGTATTAAATTTCAGGGTAAGAGAAAGTCGTGTGAGTGACACACCATATTATTTTAAGTTTCTAAACAGTGAGAAAAACTAATGTGTAGTTAAAAAAAAAAAAAAATAGAAAAAGAAAGAGAGAGAGAGAGAGAGAGAGAGAGAGAGAGAAAGTGGGGGGGGGGAACAGTAAAAGACAAAATAAATTAATATAAACAGTTTCTTGCAAGCAATATTTTCTGTATTAAGCTCGCGGCAACTGCGTGAGACGCTTATTGGAACATAATGTTATTTCCATCTTTTAGCAAATCCATATTATATGCTTGAAATATCTGAATATTAATTTTTCTTCATAATTAAAAGGGAATGGCGGCACACTGGACAGCCTTCGTGCATGTCACTTGGAAGCGGTAAGACTCCGAACGAATTATTAATGTTTTCAAAGAGAAATAGATTTTCCACTGCAAAAATGAATATTAATTGTTTTACGAAATATCAGGTTTTGTTCAAGCCATGTATTATGGCTTGTTCCTTTTTTTTTTTTTTTTTTTTTTTTTAACGAAATTTTGTTGGAAAAATAAAAGAAATAAATGAAAAGAATGATTTATTTTCAGAGTTGAGTTACTTTAAGTAATTGTTTGTTTTTAATTGTCTTGACTTCGTAACAACCGATTCACAATAGAACAACCAGAAAGTCCTGTTATATTTTCAATGTATATTATTTTATGCATTATAAATATGAAGATCACGAAACTTTATTGCTATAGACAAATGTAGTCTTCCTTTAAATTAATTATTTTACGAAATTTAAAGTAAATGCGTTTTTCTTCTTTCATTGGTTGATTATTTAGCCGATTTTAATATCCATACATACATTAGTTATATAACAAGACTTGACATTAAGCAGAAATATAAATATTTACACGACGTTGAAAACGCGAATGTGAAAAAAAAAAAAAAAAAAAAAAAAAAAAAAAAAACATTAAAAGCAAACTGCAGTTTCGGTAGTTTCAATCATACCGCCATCAGTGTAGAATGACAATGTGTATTATTGCTTTTATATATAAATAGGTAAGCGAATTTTAGAGTCGGAGTAGCAGCTAATAGGGACTTAAGAGCTAGAGGTATTAGCCAATAGGAAATTGGGATATAGAACGCTATTAACATGGTATGTGGAAATCAAACATATGTGGATTTTATGTAATATTTACTAGAATCAGAAAAAGGGGATACAGCAAAATCGCAATTAATGACATTTTTATGATTTTTTAAAGATATGGAAAACTTACACAAAAACAAATTCATACAAGTGTTTACCGCGACAGACTAAGGAAGACAGACTCTGTCGGCCTAATCAAGTTTTGTGTATTTATACGATATAAAGGTGAGATATAGACTTCCCGCAAATAGAAAAATCACACCATAGCAGTACCACCCGGTGGACAATTTGAACCAAAAATTGATAGGTATTAATTTATGTCAAGATGCAACTACATATATATGCGCATGGAATTCTGTGCATTAGTTCTTGAAATAGGGCTGAGAAAAAAGTTCTGTCACACACAAACTGGCACACTGCAAGAGAGACAGGCAAAAATATATTTTCCACAAAAATGATGAATTCGTGTTCTAGATCTCTGAAAACAGAGTAGTTCATCTGAAAACGAATGTCGAAAAATTTTGGAAAACATTACTTTCTTCTACTGCGTATACAGGAATATAAAAACACATTATAAAAATTTTCAACTGAAAATATATTTCCAAATATATCTGCGGATAGATGAATTACATATTTAGTTATTTAAATTAAATATTTAAATAATTAAAAGAAAAAAAAAAGAAAGAAAGAAAGCAAATGTACTATAGAGAAGCTCAGTAAAGAATGAAAAAATATTAATTTCTAAAATTCATTTAAATTATATAAAGCTTTACATATAAATATGTAAAATTCATAGTTCATTCTTATTATTTTATGTATATTAAACTAATTCATAATAATTTTCTAAAATTATCTGTGTAGTTGCATTTATCTTACTAAATGGTAAAATAATTAGGTAATAAACTAATTATGTTTGAAAATACCCCACCACTAACTGTTTTATTATTAGTGCGTCATTCAGTTTTTAACTTAACACTAGAATTTCACCATTAAGATTTCTTCCTTATATATATATATATATATATATATATATATATATAAAATATGATATAAAATTTAGATATAGTAGGGAGTAAAACCTGAATTATTAAATAAATAGAAATAGAACAAAGTTTTTATAAACCAATGCGCAAAAGCAGCAAAAGGAAATATAAAACTATAATAAATAAACAAAATAATCAAAACCAGATGAAAATTCAATCCCAAAACACACGAGGGCCTTCATCAGGGGAGCTCCCCCATGTAGGGAAAGGAATATGAGAAGTTTCTGACGAAACGCTGGTATTAACCAAAAAACACGGTTCTAGCCCCCAACTTCTCACAGATGGAAGCACGACCGTAAAGCAAACGAATTTTAATTAATACATAGCATAAAAAGCAATTAAATTCAGAAATAAAGCACAAAATATAATATATCAAATATAAAAATCAAGAAATGTAATACATCAAATATAAAATACAAGAAATTAAATAAAACAAGAATATATAAATACATACGTGGACAAACTGGAATAGTCAGAAAATGGAAAATTGAAAACCACCCCCCTTTATAAACATAGAAAACCTTTTCAGCTAGTAGGGCCACTTACCAGCACTTAAATGTCGCCCAAAAATGGAACAACAAACCTTAAGAATTTTGTCATGTAATAGAATGCGATAAAGTTTATTGGATTAACCTTATTAAATTTTGCATCTTCGAAAATGTTTTGTTTAACGGTGTTAATTATTTTTTGCAAATTCTCGGTATCCCGATGGGAACAAGTTACTCGAGTGCCTTTGCCAATATTTTTTTGTTTATGTTTGAAAGAAAATTCAAAGATATTAAGTTTTACAGATATATTGATGACGTAATTACAATAAACTGTGTAGATTTTGCGAAATATGCTGCTGAAATTTATCCCTCCGATAAACCGTACTGACTCTGAAGACCAAACTTCTTTCCTGGATTTAAAAATTAAAAAAATAGATAATAACTGGTTAATTGGGATTTATAATAAAAGACAAGATTTTAACTTTAAAGTTTGTAATTTAACAAATTGTTTCTCCTGTATTAATCATAAAGTTTTAAAAAATATTATGTTCACCCAAATAAATAGAATTAAAATGATTTGCAATAACAATTTAGACCTGAATCTTGCTATGAAAAATCTCAAAAATATACTAACTGTTAACCGCTATCCTGTTATTTTAATCAATAAACATTTCAGTATTCTTGATGACAATACCACTTAAGGTTAGTTGTTCTATTTTTGGGCGACATTTAAGTGCTGGTAAGTGGCCCTACTAGCTGAAAAGGTTTTCTATGTTTATAAAGGGGGGTGGTTTTCAGTTTTTCATTTTCTGACTATTCCAGTTTGTCCACGTATGTATTTATATATTCTTGATTTATTTAATTTCTTGTATTTTATATTTGATGCATTATATTTCTTGAATTTTATATTTGATATATTATATTTTGTGTTTTATTTCTGAATTTAATTGCTTTTTATGCTATGTATTAATTAAAATTCGTTTGCTTTAAGGTCGTGCTTCCATCTGTGAGAAGTTGGGGGCTAGAACCGTGTTTTTTGGTTAATACCAGCGTTTCGTCAGAAACTTCTCATATTCCTTTCCCTACATGGGGGAGCTCCCCTAATGAAGGCCCTCATGTGTTTTGGGATTGAATTTTCATCTGGTTTTGATTGTTTTGTTTATATATATATATATATATATATATATATATATATATATTTATTTATTTAAGCAAAATCTTTAGGCGATAAATTTCCGGATAAATCCGCGGTTGAATCTTTAAGGAATACTGCAAAAAACTCACGAAATTTTACCGGGAATTGAACTACGGTCGTTTTCGAAGAGTTGGGGGTTAATGCCAGTTGTCTATACGAAACACCTATGCATGGGTGGAATACCTTTCGGGGGGGGGGGATCTTTCTAAGTTGTATTAGCCCATATTTCTAACGACTCCTAATCCATCCGCGAAGGAAGTAAGAGCGATCGTTACCTTTAGACCACCGCGCACCGGTAACATGCTGAACTGTTACTCTATAATTATCGACATGAAAGAATTAATTTTGTTCGAGAACACTTGTGAATGGTTGGAATGGCTTTGTTTCGATTTCCGGTTCGTCGAACGTGATTATTTTATTTAACGTTTTTTTTTTTTTTTTTTTTTTTTTAAGCATATTTAGAGAATTTTATGCTGCAAAATTGCATCACCATTTTTTTTTTCAGTACTTTTTGAAAATTCAATCACGTTTTTATGTACGACATGCTCGAAATTTACCGCACAAAGATTTGGTGATTTTTTATCTGCATGTTGTAGTGTATTCTAGATTTTTTTTTTCCTTTGTTCAAAAAAAAAAAAAAAAAAAATTAAAAATAAATTTTAGTTGTAGTTATGTAGTTGAAGAAAGATCATTTTATAGAAAGTGCCCCAAAATGTCTTTTTGGAAGAAATTTTTCATCCTTCATAACACTACTCGAGGAAGAAGATAAAGAATGACGACGTAATATCGTGAGCTCCGCCTTCATACTTTTGACCTCTTGAACATCCCTACCCAGGTGGTCTTACCTTGTTCACCCATCAACACTATTTCTTTTCCCTCATTGCCTGCCAACTGTTATCTGATATTCAGAAACTGTTACCATTTCTCCATGTTTCTTTGCTTTCAAATTGAAAGAAATTAAACACTGAGTTCATTAATATAAGAAAGCACCAGATAACTATCGTTTAAAAGAATTAGTATAAAACCTTGAATAAACACTATAAAATACAAGAATTCGCAACACTTGTTTCGTGTAAAAACAAAGCACAACCCTTCATCAGGTGAATAAAGTAGGCACGAGTGCTGCAAACAAAGTGACAACGCACAAAACCGAGTTTAGTGAAGAGGGAAAAAAAAAAAAAAAAAATCGAATGTAAATATACATACTGGTGTGCCCAAAATAATAAAATGTAAGAAGTAAATAAAGAAATAAATTAAATTAAAAAATAAAACAAAATCTAAAAAATAACAAAACTAAACGAAAAACGATTTTATGTGAGTAATTTCCAAGCATCAGCCAAGAATGGAGTCGAAGAAATGTTATTAACAAGATTTTTTGAATTTTAAAATATGTAAAAACTTCATGGATATCCAAATAGAAAGATTTTTACATATTTAAAAATTCGAAAAATCTTGTTAATGACATTTCTTCCACATTTATTTATTTACTTCTTCCATTTTATATTTTTGGTCACATCCGTATTTATATTTACATTCGACTTTATTTGTTTTCTTTTTTCCTCTTCACTTAACTCAGTTGTGTGCATTGCCACTTTGTTTGCAGCACTCGTGCGTACTTTGTTCGTCTGACGAAGAGTCGTGTTTTCTTTCGGCCTGGAATAATTGTTGCGAATTCTTGTACTTTAAGCTTTTTATTCAAAGTTTCATACTAATATTGAGTTCACTAGTTAAGGTAAAGCTAGGAGAGATTGCGCGGCAGGAGAGATTGCGCACATAGAGGATCAGCAGGAAGGAGTAAAGTGGGCGCTGTGAAACTCCAGGTAGTTCTACAATATCGATAGCGCAGTGCCACTTAAATGCGCATGGTCATTGCTTGAACAGTCTAAGATTAAACGTGGTTATTTTATCTTGTTTTCGAAAATGTTTCCTTAAATTTTCAAACCCCTTTCTAGAATTTTTATAGAATGGTAGTATTACAAAATATTTTTTATTTAAACGATTTCCCATGGACTCGTTTTACTTGTGGCAGGTGGTTGCATGAAAGTTGCATCATTTATAACAACGAGTGCAACGATTATAGACAGCGACAGATTAGGTCAACAAACAAGAAACCATTCAAATTGAAAAGGAACTTTATTAATTTTAAGTTAAACATATTATCTAGTAACTAAATCTTAATTTTATTATCTAGTCTTATTTTTTTTTATCTGCTTCTTTAATTTATTTTCTTTAAATAAAAATTTTTAATCCTTTTTAATTTTTCTTTAATTTTCTGTTTTTTTAATTATTAAATTGAAATATCTATATGTAATATAAAAATATTTGTTTACAAAATCCTTATACCAATTTCATTTAAGTGTAGTTATCATTTATAACATTTTTGTTGTAGTTAAAATTAAGCGCAATCTCTCCTGCTCTATGTATAAGGAGAGATTGCGCAAAATAGCTCTCATGGTTTTATTACAGCTGTCGCTTTAAATCATAGTATAACAACAAAATAGTAATGGAAATGCGTAGAAAAAGGATCACTTCAAAGCTATGCACCATCAGTTTAGAAAAAAAAAAAAAAATTAAAGTTTAGATTTTTTTATAACGTTTTGTTGAAATGTGCGCAAACTCTCCTAGCTTTACCTTGTATTTGTATTTTTTTTTTTCTTTATGTAAACTAAGATTTCTAATTTTTCAATCTTGAAAGAAATATTTATTTATTTATTTACTTAATTTCTTAGTAAGATGAAACGTGGCAAGTTCAAAGAGTAAAATTCAGAGAGCAGGATTTAGAAAATTCTGTTTTTTTTTTTTTTTTTTTTTTTTTAAGAGATATTTTTAACTTACGAAGCAATCAAAATCCTATAGTTTTACATAATGAATAGTAGGGGGGGGGGGGGGTGGGTATATATGGTGAATTCACTTCTGTGCAGCGGTTAAGTTTGATGAAATTCTCTCCTTTACAAAATATATGTTATTTTAAATCAGTGAATTATGAATGTTAAAGTGAACTGGTGTTGGAAAAGATAAAATAAAATAATAATAATAATATTATAGTTTTAAAAAAATTAAAGAACACGCTTTTATAGAAATGTGAACTAAAAAACACAAAGTATCTATCTTAGTATTAAAATGCAGGGTAAGAGAAAATCGGGTGAGTGACACACCATAATACATACATTTAAATCTTTAATTAAAATAACTTAGAATTAAACAAAAACCATTTTTAAAAAATCTCCCCTGACTGGGATCGAACGCTGGAACTTTAGGTTCGTAGCAAGGCGCCTTACCTCAACGCCACATCGTTCACGTAGGGAAAGTATTTTTTTACAATATAATTTTTTGTTTGTTTGTTTGCTCCCAGAGCAGTTACAAACTTACATACAAACATACATACATACAGGTGAAGCTAATAAAAGCGTGTTAAAAATAAAAATAAAATAAAATAAAATAAATAAACAAACACATAATACAGGTCTGCGAAATCGTATTTTTATTTATTTATTTTTTACTGATTTTGGGTGTCTCTAATGTTTTTTCATATGCTGAATTTAGAAAGGATTGCTTTTCCTTCCTATCACTTCAGGTTTGTCACAAATTAAGAGTGAAGATCGGAACAATCTACACACAGCATATAACAGAACTGAAACAATTTATGTATGAAATCCATTAAAATAGGCTATTATTTGCCCATTATCTTTGAAATGTCTCTTTCCGTTACTTCAAAGCTCTGTTTAGAACTGTTTTTCTTGTGCACTTCTTGAGAGCATTCTCTATGCAGCATCCAACAATATCTGCTAACATGTTACATTCTAGCGGCCCTGATATCTCCTTTTCATTTCTATGATGTCTTGATGAAATCCCTCTTTTAATTCTTTACTCACATACCCTCGATTTTTCGGAAAATACAGAGGCTGTTCGCACATTTTTTAGACGATTTTGATGGAGTGTACTGAAGCAATTTTACTCATATTTCGAGTTTTATTTGTTCAGTTTGATAGCCCTTGTTCTTAACTAACATTCTACATCATAATTTCTATGATAATAATGCTTTTTATAATATCGGAAGAGGTATATTTTTCTACTCCTCTTGAACGGCTTTCCAGAGTCCACAAAGCGTTGTAGGTCGGTGTTTGGATATTGTTAATTTTAAGAGTCGAAAAACACAAAAATCCAACAGTGATACATCAGGAGATTTAGCAGGAATGTCAGTGAAGGGTATGGTTTTAATTCCCGTTTTTTGTTCCATTTTTTTCTAGAAAAGCAATTGCGGATTGTGATGTGTGGCTGCTTGTTTTGTCTTGATATAGTTCAACGGATTGATAGCTTTGTGGATAAAGATCTGGATTTTCATTTTAAAAAATCGGAATTAAAATATGTTCTTGAGAGTATTTAGAGTTGATTTTGACATTTTTGTCACATTTTTTTGCTTTTATCTTGCGCTTGTATGAAAAACCAGTGGCAATCATAAATCCTTTAGAAAAACTTTCTTTTGATGCTTTGAGCCATGTAGCAAATTTTTTTTTCTCCACTTTTGTGTTAATAAATTGACCTTTTTCTATTGCAACGACTTAAATAGACCCAAGATTTATCTGTTGTCGCAACATTTTTCCATTTTTCTCCTGATAAATGCTTTTCATAAAGATTTCACTAAAAACTATCTTTGGAAAGAGCGGAAACCTATCCTTCCATCCACTGCCATTTTAAAAGCGCATTTTTGCATCTAAACAAAAATTCTAAATATCAGAAGATAAATAAAACTTTCAAAAATATAACTGTTGTGAAAATAAAATTCTCCATGCAAACGATTTTTTCTTAGTGCGAAATAAAATCGTCTAAAAAATGTGCGAACAGCCTCTGTAGTTTAGATAGGAGTTGGAAAAGCAGAGCTTTAAGCTCATTTCTGTGAAAGAATCCTATTTTCTGACAAATACTGCCTGCGATGGACATTTTTAAATATAATTTTTCCTTAAGCATCCAAAAATACTTGAGAAAACACATCACCTTAAAGAAAAAAGTTTCAGCGTAGAACTATGTAATTAAGCACAGGCTTTTATTAGGCGGAAAAGTTGGCGAAAACCTAGCATGAAAACAGCACTAATTTTCTGTACATTTGCCTAATATTTTCAGCCTGATGAAGAGTCGTTCCTTTTTTTTTTTTTTAATATAAATCAATGACTGTATATATTTGAAAGTTACGGTCTTGACTTAGTAAGATTTTATTCATCTACAATAAACATGCATAATCAAATAAAAATTAAAACATTTAACTTGAAAATGACCCTTATCATGTAATTTTAACTTACAAAGACTTAAATAAGAATAACTTCAGCAATTCGAAAAATACATAGGGTAAAAGCCCCAGTAGTAGAACTTTGCATTTAAACCATGAAAGACAGTTTTATATGATTCTTGCATAGGTTCGAGCAGCGTTTAGAGTTTGTATTACATATCTTCTACTATTCATGTCTTGATCTACAAATGTTACTAGCCATCAGTTTTAGATTAACACTAGTTTGAGTGAAAAAAATTGCACCTTTTTCTTGTAGTTTTGAATGAGAAAATGAATTTTTGATCGTTTTATCTCTGCTTATTTTCAACTGAAATTATGTAACTTTTATTTTCATGTGATTAAAATAAGTATGGAGATATTTATTTAGTGTACTATTTTTTAAATTTTGTATTAAACATATAGTGATTTTATGGATCTCCATTACTGGAACTAGAAATTGCCATCATGACCAGCAGGGGACGGCACTTTTCAATTCTTGGCTCATTTGATTTTTAAAGATAGATTTCAGTAGTTGTAATAACACAGAATTTTCCCACGATCGATCGTTTCAAAAGTAGATTAGAATGCTTCTATCTATTCACAGGAGTATTTATTTATTATTATTTTCTTTTTTTGATTTTTAGAAGAGATTTTGGAAGAGCAGTTTTTAGAAATGACACGCAGAATTCAAGTAAATATCAGAAAGAAAACTCTCTCTCTCTCTCTCTCTTTTATTTTTACGAAATTCAAAGGTTCCACTACTGAAAGAGAGAATGTACCCATAACTGAATTTTGAAGGTTCCACTTCTCAGGGGTGATTTTCTATGGAAAATTAATTTTTTTGAGTATATGAATCATTAAAAAATTATCATTACACTGATGTGCAGAAAGCGTTAATTGAGGTATCGAAAATTGTTTAGAGTAACAGGCTCTAAAATTAAGAAAATTATATAAAAATTCTGGAGTGGCTTCACTCAGCTTTTCGAACTTTAAGTAATTAAATGTTATTTAAGCTAATGGATCGGCAGATCGGAAGCCTCAAGTTCTTAATTGCACCACTCATTACTTAACAAATATCTTTTATCTATTCCATATTATTTAAAATAATTATTAATATATACCATCATCAACAATTCAGTCTTTATCAATCCACTGCAGGACGAAGGCCTCTCCTAGGTGATTGCAATGTGCCTATTTTCTGCAATTCTCCTTCTTTCCGCTCCTCTAAATTTTTGACAATCGTATCTCTCTAAAGGCACTGTGACTTTTCCCTCGGTTTTTTCTTATCTCTCAGAATCGAAAATAGTACTTTGGTGGTCCATCTATCATTGTTTCTTAAAGTGAGTTGCCCAGTCCAGCTCCATTTTAAGTTCTTTACTCTAGAAATGATATCTGTAACTTTGGTTTGCTCCCTAATCCATGTAGTTTCGGTTGAATTCAAACATGCATCTCTCCATTGTTCTTTGGGTTGTTTTAAGCTTTTGTATAGTTTTACACGAAAATGTCTATGTTTCTGAAGCATAAATTAATACAAGCAAAACACACTGATCGAAAACTTTTCTTTTCAAACAAATTGGGAGGCCACTTTTTAATATAGCTTTATTTCTTCCGAAGGCTCTTCATGCAAGTTTAATTCTGTTGTTAATTTCTTCCACGATGTTTCTGTTCATAGTATATATATATATATATATATATATATAGTATAGGCTATGTATATATATATATAGTATAGTATAGGCTATGTATATGTATATATATATATATATATATATATATATATATATATAGTAACTCGCTATATAATCAGATACGTTTCTGAAGGGGACTACTGTCCCCTTAAATCTGATTGTATCTGTCAGTCTATATCTGTATATTTGTATATGCATATTTCATCGTAACTTGCGTCAATTCCTCTTAACTCATAAATACTTTTACCAAATTTCAAAAGAAATTATTTTATAATATTAAAATTATTTTGTGTAGCCCTGTAAACTAATTACCAACTCTTTGCCTACCATTTTCTACAGAAAACAAGATTTTAAACATTTTAATAGCATACGTTTATTTCACTATGTGAAATGGAGTGTAACCATGTTAAAATGCTCTTATAAGTAATATCGTTTATAGACCGTTATGATACAAAAATGTTTGTGTATCCCTGATCATGAGCCGCAAACATTATATACACCAATAAAAACTATACGATTATTTCCTTTTAACTCATTCTTTGTAACATTCCTTCATAACTTCCTTGTAACTTTATTTGACATCAAATGGATGATTACAGAATGGCATCGGAATTTTTTTGTGTGGTCCTGTGAATAAATTATTTAGTCTGTACGTACTTCTCTTCTAGATGAAACATGTTTTTAAACATCTTGATAATATATGTTAATTCCATTATGTTGAATGCAGGAGAAACGCGTTATAATATACTTAATAAAAGTTTGTGATTCATTATAGTTTTGGAGGTTGTGGTTGAATGGATTTTACGTCGCATTAGTGCTTCGTTATAGGCAACTGGCGACAATCTGGGACTCACCTTTAAGGGTGGTCCGGAGACATGCCACTACGGTTTTGATCATCCATGGAAGTGATGGCTCTTCTGCTTCGCTGATGCCTCCAGAGGTATAATTTGGGAATGGGACATGGTGGACATTGTGACCACAAGTGATTTTACTTCGTCCAAGCCAGCATTAATGTACACGACGCGCTTCCGAAGACTCGAATATCGAACCTGCAATCTTCTAATTACAAACTCGGCGCTCTACTCACCAGGCTACCGCGCCCCTATATTTTGTGAAGATTAGACCTAAAATATAGAAATGCATATAGTTGGATTTTAAGAGGGTGACTGCCGAAATTTATATTGTCAAATAAACCTGTATATGAAACTGTAGAAAAGTTGATTCACGAGATCATTGCAAAGTCCTTTTCCCTATAATAATAATAATAATAATAATAATAATAATAATAAAACCTGTCATTATATAGCGATAGGTCAAGCCGCAGTTAAGGTATTAATGTATAAAAAATGCGAAAATTGGCAATAAATAAATAAATAAATAAATAATATTTTTTATACAAATGTGAACAACAAATAATACAAAAATTACAAGTTTCTTAAATAAATTAAAAATAAACCTTTATGAAAAATTTCGAGAAAAATCGTAGCTAATTAAAAATAAACAAATTAAATAATACCCAAGTATTCCCTATATACATGATATATTCTTTTTCTTTCTTTTTCTTTTTTTTTTTTTTTTTTTTGTCTGAATTTAAGGAAAAAGTTATAAAATTTTAAAAATAAATAATTAAAAGGGTGTTCAGTTATATATGCCTTTATTTACTATGCGCTTGAAAAATTATTCTTTTAAAAATATATTTAATAATATCTTTGCTACCACTAATATAAAATATAATATGTACATAGTTCAATATTTACTTGATTATTAATATATATAAATTTTATATTACTAGTTAAAATTTTTTTTTTTTTTTTTTTTGGTCATTTTTATTCAATTCTCACGATGAAAGTCACGATCTGCGGATTCCTAAGCAGGTGGTCCTTTTTGTTCCGCCCACATTAAGAAATTAATCTTAAGACTACGTGTCATAATTGTAGACCAACTTTTAATGTAAAGCAAGCTAATAAATCCCCTCTCCCAAAAAATTAATTATTATGCTGCTGCATTAAAGTAATTAAATAAAGTATTCTATGCCAGTTTCATGAATATAAAGACTGAGAAATTGTTTTAAATCCATATTTTCAGTGCTTTTATAGGTAAAATTTTATTAGATTAAGAACTATTTTTATTATATTTTGTTAATAATAGTGAATAATTTGGTGTATTTATATCATTGATAATATATCTCTTTTTTTCGCTATTTAAGAAAATAATACTAATGCAACCAAAACTAAATGAATCACGACAGAACAAAATAACATTTATTATTAATCAGGCAATGTAGAAAAAATCTGAAATCTTATAATATTATTCATTAATACTTTTTATTATTAATGTGTATGAAAAAAAAGGTTTTAAAACTTATGATTTTCACTTCGGAATTGTTTATTATTCTTTCTAATCTTATTAGAACATTTTATATTCTTATTGTATGTTACTCAAATGTAAATAATATTTCCTATTGCGGTTTTCTAGTTTAACTCAATCTTCCAAACATCAATTCGGACCAGTACAAATGTAAAATGATTTTAATTATTTCCATTTTGCAACCTGTACTATATCTATAAATGCATTATTTAAAAGGAAAAAAAAGAATTAAAAAAAAAAAAAAAAAAGGTAATTATCATATTTTATATGGAAAGGTGGTGTTGGTGTTTGGGATTAAAGATGGAAAGGAGGAATTAATTTTAGAAGGAGCGAAAAGTAACCAGGCCAGGAATCAAATCTAGATTCTTTGTCTATTTAATGGTACAATGCTGTACAATTAGTCCATCTATGGTATAATTTCATTGGTAGTGCTATAGCTGATAGAAAACTAGCAGTCAATGTAAGTAATACATATCAAAAAGGCCTTCCAACGGATGAATTTATTAATATAACTTATAGCTTATTTATTTATTTATTTTCCTACACACACACACACACACACACACACATATATATATATATAGGAAAATAAATAAATACATTATTGACTTTATTCGTAGCCTGATGTCGACCAGTCTTAGAAAACTGGCGCGTTAAAGTTCCAGATTTGAATTTTTGCCTTTTCACTTTCTACTTTTGTAAAACTTAATTCAGCATTTCTATATAAAGTGTGTTCTAAAGTGTACAGAATTCACACTATGCAGGATGTTTCCGAAGTATCTTCATGAAAACCAGTGTTATGAAACATAAAGTGAGGTAGATGACAAGTAAGTTTTATTGCTAAATGTAAGTGTAATCATCAAACTAACGATAGCTAGTTCACAGTGTTAGGGTGTCTGAGAAGTTTTTCCATGATAAAACTATGTTATAAAACGTAAAGTAAGGCAGAAAAACAATTTAAATTGCTAAATATAAGGATAATCATGAAATTTTTATTATACACGCAATAAACTCCAACATGTGGACATTTCGTTTCCCAGAACACATTGGGCCGTTAATCCAATTCATTGTTCACCCAATCCTTGGGTCAACATTATTTGAGGAATCAATGCACTAATTAGCATAAATTATTCTGTACTTCTGTGTCCCGATATCGTCCACATTTGTAGTATGCACTTGGTCCTTTGTAAAACTCAAAGGAAGAAAACCATTGGTGTCAGTAGATCGTATGAGCCATTTTGTAAGACTGCCACTATCTCTTTATATCCACGTAAAAGTGGTGTTCAAGTACGGAGAACCATCTAACCCTCCATGGTATGGCACACACTATTTTGTTGAATGTCACATCAAAAAATTTTTTCAGCTGTAACACTACAAAAAATTGCATTATAACAATATACATTATAACATATGTGCTGTGATCGTTTTTTAACGTAAGAAAAGGGTCCTTAAGATTTTATTGTACACCATATCGCACCATAGATACATTTTTAGCAAATATTTACTTATTTTTTATGCGACAAACAGAATGTCTTTATCTGCAGTACTTTGGATATAAGGGCGATTTTTATGAATATAATGACGAGAAGAGTATTTTGAGACGCCCTTTTAATGCATAATACAAGTAAGTATTATAATTAAAACCCGAATAAACTACTACGTCAGAAACGCCAAAGAAAAATAATGAAAATGCATACAGCTGTTTCGGTAGCCTAAAGCTACCGTCTTCAGTGCAAAGAGGAACTACTAAGTACTTCCTTTTTGCACTGAAGACGGTACGCTTTAGGCTACCGAAACAGCTGCATGCATTTTCATTATTTTTCTTTGGCGTTTCTGACGTAGTAGTTTATTCGGGTTTTAATATTCCAACGCTAAGTCTCCTGTTATTATAAGTATTATAATAATACATTTTTTTGTATTATAGTGAAAGATCTATTAAGAACTTAAGTTATAATTTAAATATGGCTTCATCTAGTTATGTTCCAATGTTCCAAATATTGCAAATTAAATTAGTTTTTAACTTTATTTAGTTTTATTTACCTTTTCATATAATTTAAACAAAGAAAAAAAAAATAATTTAATATTTTAAAATGAAACTTTTAAGGGCAAGAATTAATTTTATAATAAGGTAAATAACAAAGTATTTCCCTAATTATTAAATATTTAGTTCATTAGGCGATTAAAGACTTAAAAACGTTTTTTTGAACTATTAATCCCAGGTGAGCAGTAACTGTCTTATACTTAAGCTTATCCATTTCATTTACTTTTATAAAAGAATATTAATTACATTTTCTAACAAATGTCTTAAATTACAATAAAAGCCATTTAAAATGTTCTCTATGATATGTATTAAGCCATTTTCTTTCAAGCTCGGGTTTCAATCATTTCATTTTATTATGCCCCAAAAATCTTTTTAATCATTCATGTACATTACGAGAATTAAGAAGATAACAAAGTCGGCTTATAAGAAAATTAAAAATTTCAAATTAAAAACCAACGCACCAGAATGAAAGTCAACAGCTGAAAAGTTTTACAAGATAATATCTCGTTTTTCGAAGAATTTTAATTAAAGAATTTTTTTTTAAGAGTCCATTAAATTTCGAAATTGCGGTGGAGTTATCGAGATGGAGAATTTTCTTTTTCTTTTTCTTTTTTAACTCCCATCTTTCAAAGTGGTGTAAAAGATACTTAAATTTGGCATTTTTGATTAAATGACTCCTTAAGAATGTGAAGCAATTAAGATTTTGATGACACTTAAACCAAGTTACGCTTCTTAAATAAGAAAATATGAAATAGTGCAAAAGAGATTTTTTTTTTTTTTTTAAATGAATATAGTTTGATAATTAAAATTTTTAAGAGAATACGTAATTTTTTTTTATTATTTAGTTTCTGCGGAGCAGATGTAGATGAGGCATGTTGCCACTCAAGCATGAGAAATTCTTATAGATCTTCATAAAAGATGAATAAACTTAATTTAACTTTTAAGAATATAATACTTTCGCTATGTTAATTAAAATTTAGTAATACAAATTTACTGGAGCAATAGTAATTTTGTTTCATTATTAAATTAGAGATTAAAACATGGAATTGAAAGCTTTAACGTAAAAGAAGTATGTAAGTTAGTTCTTCACAGTGAAAAAAAATCACATATTTTAATATATAATAGTATAAAATTATTATGAATTATAAAATATCCCGATTAAATATATTGAAAGCATAGAAAGGAAGTGCAATATTTTTATCTCATAGCTGCCAACATTTTAAACTTTTAAATTAGAATTGACACCATTATTTTAAAGATGGAATACGTTATATACATATTCGACGATTAATATTACCGAAAACAGCTATAAAATTTTTCCGGTTTGAAGTCTACCTTGAAAAACGAGATACTTGGTAAATATGTTATCTAATTAATAATTTCCAACAAAACTGAAAAGTGTTTATGACTTCAATTTGGTTGTCTGTCTGTCCGTTTCTCTACGCTCTCTTCGTAAATATTCCTAGAATTTCTTCAAACTGATATATGATAATTAAGATGTGCATAGGGATATCTAAAAGAATTCCTATGCTTTGCGATCTGTCAGAAGTATTCTTATAAAGAATATCTTATTACCATTGTATTGCTAAATATACAACAAAATTATTATTTATTATTCATTTACATGAAAACATATTTTCTATAGAATATTCTATAGTGTTTTTAAACCTTTTTAGCAATGTTTAAGAATGATTTTGACTTTCGTTAGCCTATGTGTTCGCACTCTAATTTCCATTAATATTTTTAGAATGTTTTAAAATTAATAAGTGTTATTCATGTTCACTATTACACGTTCGTTTAAGAAAACAATATACAGTAGACTCTCGTATAACTCGGGGATACGTTCCACGTAATAGGAAATTGCGTTATAGGAGACATGCATTGAGCAGACGATTTCATTCCGCAGTGAGACCAAAAGCGTCGGGTGTTGGCATAGTAACGGAGCAATCCTTATCTGCAGTGAAAAAGTAAGTGAACAGGTTGAAAGTACAGTACGGCCACATATCCTAAAACTAGCAGTGAGGACGCATCCAAAATGTTGGAGGGATGCCAGTTTGACCGACAGTTTGAAATTTTGAAAACATCCAATAATTCCGCGTTCTATTATTGCTCATTTTCTGTGAGACAGATGACTGTCACCCTTATTTTAGCATTGGACTCGTTGAGTTAGCACTTGCGCAGACGCTTCCATGGTTTCATGAAATGACTAGCGTCTCGCCGCAGCGCCGGCTCCCTACAAAAATGCTAGCTGAGCATGCGTACAGACTTGGATTTTTGAAAGTTGTTGGATTCAAGCAAGTTAAACAGAGTTTGGCGAGGCATTATCCTTTTAGCACATTTTCCTAATTTATGTGTATTCCTTTAATACAAAAATGTTTCAAATGACAAAAACATCCCCAACCCTAAATATTTCTTTTTTTTTTTTTTTTTTTTTTTAAACATTAACTTTATTTTTAGGAAAATTAATAGATAATTAAAAAAAAAAAAAAAAAAAAAAAAAAAAAAAAAAAACTGAAATTTGTTTTGAAAAACGAAATTGCCATTTCCTTCTTCAATACAGATTTAAATTTATTGCATTTTTTTTTTCTAATCTCTTATTTTTTTTTTATTTTTTTTTTTAAATATTGGATTACAATACAAATTTAAAACATGTAAAATATTTATTTTTATGTTTAAATAATAAACAAAAATTATTTTATTTAAATTTTAATTATTATATAAACTTGTTTAAATTTGTTAAATATAAAATATGTTCTTTAAATTACTTCTCTTTAAAATTCCTTTAATGCAAAGATGTTTCAAATGGCAGAAACACTCCGCCCCCCCCCCCTGAATATTTCTTTCCATATTTTATTATAATAACGGCAATTTATGAATTAATAGACTACAAAGAGAATTTAAAAAATAGACCAGATAATTGGTTTCATTAAAAAATAACAACTTTTTTTTTTTTTTTTTTAGGAGCGATAATAGATAATTAAAAAAAAAAAAAAACTTTAAAATATTTTCAATTTAATAAAGCATGACTCACCATCAGACAAAAAAAAAAAAAAAAAAAAATCAGGCAAATGTGTCACATGAATGCATCAGCACATTCCAGCAATTTTTGTACAGAATCTTTAAAAATTTGTTTCTGAATGTGGGATTAGGCCTGAGTGAGATGTTCTCTGGACAGTCTTTTTAAGGTGACCTAGCACATTTTAATGCGAGTTCCTAAGAAGACCATGGAAAAGTCGCACAACTAGGTTAACAAGTGTGCACCTGATTCAAAGCTAGCGCCTACCATCTATCACCTTGGATGACAGAATCTTTTTGCCAGTGTAATCAATTTAGAATAAGAAATTTGTTTGAAATACAGATTTCAAATTCTAAAAGGGCTTTTTTTAAACTGATATTTTGGTAGTATTTTTATTTATTTATTTATTTATATATTTTTTTTTTCATATAAATAAAAAAAATATTAAAAAGGTTTTGACAACAAATTCTCGTCTGTAGTCAAAGCCTGACTATAGCACGGGAAAAAAAAAAAAAAAAAAAAAAAAAAGGCTAAGTAAAAATAATAATAAACTGTATAAGAGATTAAAAAAAAAGCAATAAATTTAAATCTGTATTGAAGATATTTCAAGGAAATGGCAGTTTCGTTTTTTAAAAAAGATTTTAGTTAATTTTTAAAAATTATCTATTAATTTTCCTAAAAATAAAATTACTGTTACAAAAAAAAAAAAAAAAAAAAAAAAAAAAATTAGTAATTTAATTCAATATGAACTACCATACACATTTTATGCATAAACATAAATGGTAAACAATCTTGCAACTTACAACCCTTCAGAAGTGTAGAAGTGCATCGCCAAACCTGCCAAGGCAATTTATTCAACTTTTTCGTAGGGAGCCGGCGCTGCGGTGAGACGCTAGTCATGAAATGTGGTCAAAGAATGGAAAAGATGTCGTCACGTCCTTCCTTTATCTTATGCGTTATACGAAATTCTTTATCGCGCTGTATGAGTAATAGTTGCAGATTTTTCGTCGCGTTATACAAAATCGCGTTTTATGGGAGCGCGTTGCACGAGATTCTACTGTAAATAGCACGACTGTTTTGTGTATAAAAACTCACAAAAGCTATCCAATGCATCATAGTGTATGAAAAGTATTTGTTTAAAGCATATTTTAATATGTTCATACTGCACACAGCACGACGAAATCAATACCTATTGTTCCAATACATTAAACTTTTTTTTTTATGTTTATACTAAAGCATTTTTAGCGCAATTTCCAAGTTTACATTTATTGACAAATTTAATCATATACATTATGTGATATAAATGGAAATTGCCTAATGTAAACTTTTAGTGTTATAAGGATATATTTAACACACTATATAGCGAGTAAGCAAGTTTTAGATGATATACAGGGATACGCAAACTTTTTAATGTTTTTTTTTTTTTTTTCCCTTTAGAAATAAGACTACAAGGGCACTTTTGTGAAATTCCTCGATAGTTAATAACTAAATATATTTTTCTAATCTTGGTGTTTTTGACGATATATAGGACTATACAAAAACAGTGTACTGCTTATTTTTTTTCTGTTATTATACGAAAACATTATATTGCGTATTTTTTTTGCTATTACACGTTTTCTTATGAAAATGATATACATAGCACGACTGTTTAGTATATAGAAACTCACAAAAAGTATCCAATACATCCTAGTGTGTAAAAAGTATTTGTTTAGAGCATATTTTAATATGCAAGTAAAAGTAAAGTCATAAAATTATTAATATAAAAGCAAAGGTCATACATAAAAGTAAAGTCATAACATTATTTTTTGTAAGTTTTCTTTCTTTAAAATAAAACATTATATATTTTTAGGCGTAAATACGGAGTTAAAATAAATACATTAGAAAGTTCAATGATGCAAAGGATAAGTGCAGTTGGAAGGTCTTTATAATCTATGCCAAACACCCAATTTTTCTTTTTTGTTTTAAAATACATTTTCAATAAGCTTTATGCATTCTTATTTACCAGCAAAACTCCAGAACAGTACTTTAAAGAAAGAGCTTCGGAAATCATTATTTAATACAATAATTAAAATAAAAGGAAATGTTAATAAATATTTTCATCGCGCGCAGTACATAGTTGTATTGTACGAGGGTTGTAAATTAAATAGTGGCAACTTAACCTTGAAACTCGTAGAAGGGCAGGCATGCGCAAATAGGATATGGGAGCAGTAAGGTGGTGCTGTTGTCGATGTGTAGAGTGCAAAAAACAGTCGATCTACTAAGAAGGGTAGTTGTTGTGTGGCGTTAAAGAGAGGAGTTTCGTTTCCATCGCTCTAAAACATGTTTGTTGTTGCAAATCCGCAGTCTCTTTCCGTCCCGAACAAAATGCTTGAACCCATTGTGCTACTGTCCTGTAAGGTAAAGCATTTGTGCCACATATTTCCACTAATCCTCGATAGCATTCTGTTGCATTTTTTCCACGGGCAACTTCGATTTTAAGCCACGACCGCTGATCACCTTTTGAAAACATGCTTTAGAGCGATGGAAACGGAACTCCTCACTTTAACGCTACACAACAACAACCCTTCTTAGCAGATCGACTGTTTTTTGCACTCTGCACATCGACAACAGCGTCACCTCACCACTCTCATATCCTATTTGTGCATGCCCGCCCTTCTGCGAGTTTCAAGGTTAAGTTGCGGCTATTTAATTTACAACCCTCGTAGATTACATCAGGTGGCTACAATTCTTATAGGACGTAACATCATATCTGGTGCAACTTACAATCTTATACGACACTGCTACATCTCGCAGCAACAACTGACTAACTACTGAAAATAAAATGCTTTTACTTCAGTTTGTGGATTGGCAAAATATCATTAGATATTTTGCCAATAATGGCGAAAGAGCCCTTTATACTATTTAAAAAAGTAGGGAAGATGGCTCAATAGTGCTACGCTATTTAAAGTACTCATAGGTGTTTGAACCCAGCGCGTTACAAAATAAAATAAAATAAATGAAGAAGTAAATAAATCAAAAACAAAACAGTTACAAAGACGCATACATAATACAGATTAGAAAAAATGTACTATTTAATAGTGAAGCATACAATCCAAGACAATTAAGATGTTTTAAACAAAAAGAAAAACGATGAAAATACAAAGATGCAAAAGCGATTTTAGCTTATTTAAAACTAGAAATATTCTACTTTAATTAAATATGTATGATATTACTTATTTTAAAATAAGTAAAGAGTTAAAACTAATAAATGAAAAGTAATTTAGATTTTTTTTTACTCGTACTCGTAACATTTTAAAAACTTGTTGATATATATATATTTATAATTCTCAATGTATAAAATTATTAGATAGCCATTTATAGTTACTTTTAGAAAAACAGAAGCAACACTTTATGAATGTTGTGCAGATTAATTAATAATTATTTGTTTTCAATTACAAAAAAAAAAATCTATCAGATATTTTTGTTTTTCCTCTTGTAGCGGAAATTCACCCTTCATATCTCTACTACATGTAAAGCTGAAGCACATTATTTGGATTTTTTTTTTTTTTTTTTTACACGAATATGTGGTATTCTTGAAATAATAATAATAATAATAATAATAAATGATTCATTATATTTAAGGGGAAAATTTCAAAGATATTATTTTTAATGAAATTCAATATCCTAATGCCATAAATAATTGCGTACATAGATAGAAATATTTTCTGGTAAAAATACTATTCGCCAAAGAATATTTTTGCAACAACAAAAATTTGATTAATTTTATGATATATAATAAAGAAAGAAGCAAAATTCAGCAATGTAAATAGTTCTAATATGAAATAGTTCTCACAAAAAAAAAAAAAAAAAAAAAAAAAACCCTATCAAGTATGTCATCTTTTAACTGCTATCACTACGGATGAGAAAAAACAACGTTCAGAGACTTGATTTTTGACCCTGGCATTTTTCTTATGATGTCTTAAGAATGTTAAAATGATGGATTTGGTAATTTGTTATGATGGATTGTTTTAATATTATGCGCTAAGATTTTTGCTGTTGTTGTTGTTCTTCTTCATAATAGTTTGGCATCAGATAAAGGTAATCAAATAAAACTCGGATATTTCTTTACATTTTTTCATTATTTTGTTTTTGGTAAAGATAATTTTTGACTAAAAATCTTTTAGAAAAAAAAAGTTATTATTTTAAAGAAGATTTAATTCTATGGTTTTGTCTGTTCCATTTACAAACCTAATATGAAGATTTTATCTAAAAAGTAATAATACTAATAATTAATCGTGATAAAAAGAAATTTTTCAGTATTTCATTGACTCTATAAAGTACAAAATATAATAAAACTAACAGGATAGTCTTTAAATAAAGCCTATAATTTAAAGTACAGTCGGTAACAAAAGTGTCCGAACACTAGCAAAAATTCCTATGTAAAAAAGGTAAACTTCATACGGTTTTGTTAAATAAATCCTTATCGAATCATGTTCTTACACTGAATAACAACAGGATTAGACAAGGATTTATTTAACCAAACCGTATGAAGTGTACCTTTTTTGCATAGGAATTTTTGCTAGCGTTCGGACACTTTTGTTACCGACTGTATGCATGTGGTTTAAATTGGTATACAAAAGTATTTTTTGAGAAAGGCTTTTTATTTTAAATTTTTCACAAAAAATTGTTAGTTATTTTTATTTAATCGTTTAACTATAATGCTAATACTGATTAAATGTCAACAATAGATTATATGAAACTAGCAGATCCGCACGGCTTTGACCTTGATGCAATATTTATATTTTAAAATGTTATCCCCCTATACAATATACATCAAGAATCATGCCTATACTTTTTTTCTTTAAGATGTTAAAGTATATATCTAAAACATATTTTGCCCCCCCCCTTCTCCTTCTCTTCCCTTCTCGATTTTTAACTCGATTACATTTTTTTTCTTCTCTTTTTAAATTAATTCCTCCTTTAAAAAGTACACAAAGAATGTTATTTATTATCAACAACCGAAATTCGTATTATAGGGTAGGCGCTCCAGTGATTGGCATGCTCCAGTAATTGACATCTATCCAGAAATAATTAATAAATAAGAAAAATAATAAAATCATATATTTTACATATAAGAATTTTAACATTTTATGTCAAACACTGGAGCATAGGGTGCTAATAACTGGTAAAATGAATAACTAGCAGTGTCAAACACTGGAACATAGGGGTCCAACTACTGATAAAATGAAAAACTGGCAGTGTCAATTATTGGAACATTGAGTGGGTGTCAAATAAAAATTCATAAAAAAAATAATATTTGTTACCAAATGTATATATTTTAACATATATGTGGTTCTGAATGTCTTTCATACCATGTATACTAACTTAAGATTTCTAAAAATATTTTCCGATGACTAGAACATTAAAAACATCAGAGATTGCTTTAAAAGTGTCAATCACTGGTGCACTTACCCTAGGGTGAGTTGGAATCTTTTCTAATTTTTATATTTTATTTCATTAAAAAATTAATCATATAGTCTGGTTACTTCCTATAAGACTAATTACACTGCTTTGCATGAAAATCGGCCCCAACACCTTTTTTGCAAATTCTTATGCAAAATGACCTTCTGAATCCGACTATGAAGCCCATTTTGCTCTACCATCCATCATTTTTTTAGGGACCCCCTACCCCCCCATCTTTGTCACTTTTCAGAAATTTTATGGCTATAAATTTGATTTTAGGGTGGGGGGAGGATTATTTTAACTGTTAAATATCTTCTGAGGGATTACAGAGTTAGAAAATTCTAAAACATGAACATTTGTGGCAAAGGGAAAATTTAGGAGGGGGGGAGGGGGAATTTGCCACTGAAATTATGTGTTACATTTCTTATATATATATATATATTTTTATCTGTTATTAATGTTATTTATTAAACATTATAATTTTTTGTTTGTAAGTGTTATAGCAAGTTACCACACTATATGATTAATTTTTTAATGAAATAAAATATAAAAATTAGGAAAGATAGAAAATTAGAAAAGCGTCTTGGAATAATTTTCTTTTAAATATTTGAAATTAGATAATTATACTAAAATTTTTATCTTACATTTAATTCTCTTTTTTCATTCTTATGGCATAAAAAATAAGTTCGTAAAGATGGATTGGTGAGTCGTTGAAAAAACCAGCATGGGTCAATGTCTCATACCCGGGGATGGTAAGTTCGTTACCATAGGATTAGATTTTTCACACTCTCAAAAGACAATTTTTATGCTGTTTTTACATATTAAATTTTATATAGCATATATATATATATATATATATATTATTTTCTAAAAATTTTTCATTTTTATTAGCATTTTTAATATTTCAAATAAGTCATTTTGACATCTGCACACTCGAAAAAAAAAAAAAAAAAAAAAAAATCTACCCAGATTACGGACAACAGCCGGCAGCAGAGATTCCAGGAAAAGCCCGTTAAAAACATTTGTACGATAAATGATGTATTCCCTCGTAATTCTACGTTGTGATAAGCACACAACTTTGAATTAAATAAGGAAAACAATAGCACTTTTAAATCAATCGCTATTTGTATGAATGCATAAATAAACTCTCTTAACCAATAGAACTATTTTCAGTTTTAAATACGAAGTGATTCTTATATGACGTACAGTTTGGTGGCAGATTTGAGCAAATTGCAACCGATAACAAAAGTGTCCGAACACTAGCAAAAATTCCTATATAAAAAAAGTACACTTCATACGGTTTTGTTAAATAAATCCTTATCAAATCAAGTTCTAACACTGACTAAGAACAGGATTCGACAAGAATATTTATTTAACAAAACCGTATGAAATTTACTTTTTTTACATAGGAATATTTGCTAGTGTTCGGACCCTTTTGTTACCGACTGTACGTAGATTAACGGCTTTTGCCTATAAACAAAAATGCCCGTATTCTAAAATTGTACTTTCATTATATCAATTTACGAGCTTTCACCGTTTAGCTAGCAAAACGGTCATTTCCCGTAAATTATACAATTAAATCCCGTGATTTTACTTTTTTTTTCTTTTAACAGTGTTTATTTACATAAATGTACAGTAATATTTCATTTTATTTATTTTGTTAGGATTTCAAATTAAGTTTTCATATATAGCCTCTTTTTTTTTTTTTTTAATAATCGCATCTTCTAGCATACATGTGTTTTTGGGACGCCTTTACGCCTTTTTCCCTGAACAGCCTCTACTCACACAGGAATTTTTCCAGAAATAAAATTCTAATTTTAAACTGGCTTTTCTTCTTTCTTTCTCTTTTTCATTTTTTTTTTTTACTGACTTCGATTCTTGTTTGTTTGTTTGTATGTTTGTTTGTTTGTTTGTTTGTCCAGTACAAATCTTGCAATCGATTTTTAACTAACTTCCCGACTAGCTAGACATTTGAAACTTTCAGGATACCTCAGAACACGGTGACAATACATTTTTTTAATACATTTAGTCAACTGTTTGAGGTCCGGCTGCCTTCGGCAGCGTTTATATGATTCAACAGAAAGTTTATTTAACTAACTTCCGGACTAGCTAGACATTTGAAACTTTCAGAATAGTTCATAATACTGTGAAAATGCATTTTTTAAATACTTTTAGCCAACTGTTTCGGGTTCCTGCTGCCTTCGGCAGCGTTACCAGTACAAAGCTTGCAATCGGTTTTTCACTAACTTCTCGACTAGCTAGACATTTCAAACTTTCAGGATAGCTCAGAAGACGGTGACAATACATTTTGTAACACTTTTAGTCAACTGTTTCAGGTCCCTACTGCATTCGGCAGCGTTTATATGATTCCACAGAAAATGTATTTAACTAACTTCCCGACTAGTTAGACATTTGAAACTATCAGAATAGTTCAGAACACTGTGAAAATGCATTTTTTAAATATTTTTAACCAACTGCTCCGGGTTTCTGCTGCCTTCGGCAGCGTTACCAGTACAAGGCTTGCAATCGATTTTTCACTTACTTCCAGACTAGCTAGACATTTGAAACTTTCAGGATAGCTCAGAAAACGGTGACAATACAATTTTTTGATACTTTTATTCAACTGTTTCAGATCCCTATTACCTTCGGCAGCGTTTATATGATTTAACAGAAAATTTATTTAACTAACTTCCCGACTAGCTAGACATTTGAAACTTTCAGAATAATTCAGAATATGGTGAAAATGCATTTTTAAAATATTTTTAACCAATTGCATCGGGACCCTGCTGCCTTCGGCAGCGTTACTAGTACAAAGCTTGCAATCAATTTTTAACTATCTTCCCGGCTAGATAGCCATTTGAAACTTTTATAATAAGCTCAAAACACGAAAGCAATAAATTTTTTTAATACTTTTATCAAATTGCTCAGGGTTCCCGCTGCTTTCGATAGCGTTTATATAATTCAACAGAAAATACAAAAACATGGTATATAAAAAGTTTTTTTATCTTGTATTTATTTTTTTTTTCTTTTCCAGAAAATTTATATTTATAATATTTTCGATGGTGTACTCCGAAGCAATCACGTTGACGTTGACGATACATACATTTGTATATGTTTAACTATCTGATATTTCTAAAATTCTTGGAAAATAATTTATTTAAATAAACATTTAAAAAGTTTATAATAAAGTTTATAAAGTTAAAAATAAACAAAAGTTTTTTTAAAGACATTTATTGATTTCATAAATACAAGTTATTAAAAATAAAGTTCTGAATCTTTAATTTTTCATTTATAATTCAAAAATAAATATATTCAACTTAAAATATTAAATTTTTTATTCTTTTCCCTGAAAGAAGTTTAAAAACAAATGAGCTGACAAATGCAAGATATTTTTATTTCCAGCGGAAGCAGTTTCTTCATTTTGAGTTTTTAAAATGCTGAACTGCAAAACTTAATTAAACGACTAGCTTTAAGAAACCTTCCTCACAGCCAGACATCGGTGCAATTTCCCTTTTTTATATATATTTGTAGTTTTTATAATCCTTTTCTCCCCTAACTCGAAATAAGTTAAAAAATTTCCGTCTTTAAAGTAAATATTTTGTCAACGAATAAGAATCATTTAAGAATTTTATTAAATTTAGAGCGTTGGATGGAATTTCAGACGTCAGATTGTTAAGAAAGATAAAGAAAGATTGGATTTAGTTTTGGAGGAAAAAATTTTCAGTCTTCATATACATGCATATTAAATGGCTCATAGTCATTTGACTAATTCTTATTTGTTTATATTTTTGACTTATTAACTATAAATGTTTTTACTTCCATTAACTGACTACCGTTGGTATTGGAAGTATTGAATTAAAAAAAAAAAAAAAAAAAAAATCGATAAAGAGTTTTCCACTGATTTACATGTTTTAGGGTATCCTGAATTTTAAAAAAGTTTATTTTTGGAAGGAGGATTTTGTCTGTGTTTGTGTATGTGTGTATGTATGTGGGAAATATTCTGACAATAATACCTTCAAAATGAAATTAAAAGAAATCATAACAAAACGTTATACGAGGGTTGCTATTTATATTTCTGGCCTTGGCAACAGTAAGTGTTGCTAGGCGACATCAGACGATTTTAATCGAAAGTTTGATATTTTTAAACGTAAATTCAGCAGACGATTTACCATTATAGCTTTATTTGTGTTGTTGACAGTAAATTGAAAAGTTCTTCTCTTTCAAAAAATGGAATTGAATCGTGAAAATTTTCGTGCGATTATTTTTCATAACTTTCGACGTGGATTGTCAAGACAGGTCGTCCAAAATCCGTTGTTGTGCCAGAAAAGATCGATGCTGTGCGTAAACTAATAAAGCAAGATCGTCATGTGACATACCGTGAGATTGAGGTGTCTTTGGACATTAGTATGACTAGCATCAATAAAATATTGCATGAACATTTGAGCGTAAAAAAAATTTGTTCGCGTTGGATCCCGCATAATCTGACAAACGCTCAAAAAAAGGCTCGTGTCGATTGGTGCAAGGAAATGTTGGAAAAATACGTTCAAGGTACATCAAAGGCTGTGTATAACATCTACACAGGTGACGAATCATGGATCTATGCATATGAGCCGGAAACAAAACAGCAATCAACTGTATGGGTCTTCCAAGGCGAGGCAAAACCAACAAAAGTTGTTCGAGGAAGAAGCACATCGAAACGAATGATTGCCTGTTTCTTCGGCATTAACGGTCATGTGGCAACAGTGGCATTAGAGCAACGCAGGACGGTCAATTCTGAATGGTACACGACCATTTGTTTGCCAGAAGTCATCGGAGAAATTCGAAAAAAGCAGAAGAACAGGCGAATCATTCTTCATCATGACAATGCGAGCTCTCACACATCGACTCAAACAAATGCATTTCTGACTGAGCGAAAGATCGAACTGATGGGTCATCCGCCATACAGCCCTGATTTGGCACCCAATGACTTCTTCTTATTCCCACACATCAAAAATAAATTACGTGGACAACGATTTTCGACCCCCGAAGAAGCGGTTGATGCATTCAAAACGCATGTTTTGGAGTTACCTCAATCGGACTGGAAAAAGTGCTTTGAAAATTGGTTCAAACGCATGCAAAAGTGTATTGATCATCACGGAGAATATTTTGAAAAACAATAAAACCAATTTCGATCCTACATATTTGTTTTTTCATTATTAGGCCAGAAATATAAATAGCAACCCTCGTATATGAGACTGAACAGATGAATTTACCTGTTTTTGGTGAAAGTTGGAAAATTGGAAAACTGGAAATAACATATCGAACATCGAAAATGAGACCACATTGTAATTGATCCCATCCATATCTCAAAAACGGCTCTAACCGCTTTCTTCAATTTGCTATGTAAACACCTTCAGATGTCTTTTTGTATGTAATAGTTTGTTACTGCAGGAAAATTGATAGGTGTCGAGATTTGTTAGGCCGATTTTATGTCTCGAAAGCGAGTGTTTTAAAGAAAGTTATGGATTTTCTTCAAATTCGTACTACCAAATCTTTTAGATGATTTTTGATATGTATTAGTTCGTTTCTGGTGTGCAGATGAGTTTGGGAAGTTTTCATGAAAATCGGAAATTGGACCAAAAGTTGATATCTCAAAAATTGCTGTAACGATTTTCTTCGAATTTGCTACATAAATCCCCCTTTAAATGCCTTTTTGTATACGTTATTTGGTTAGTATAGGAAAGCTGATAGGCATCCTGATTAGATGGGACCAGTTTTAGATCTCGAAAATTCTCAGAAACAGCTGTCTATAATATACGTAATAGTGGATGATGGAAGTCGTGTGGCTCTTATACACCAGATTTGTTACTATTATTATTATTTCTTTTTCATTTTAATGAGTAACTTTGTAACTAAACATCATCAATTAATAAACTAAAAAAAGGTTTTTGGTTGAATAATTAAGCACTACCCTTCATCGGACGAAATGGGAGTAATGGCTATTTGTGAATATATATAAAGAGTTAAGGGCAGTGGAAGAAATGATTGAATTCTTACACTATTCTGAAAGCACGTATTAAATCAATAAAAGGTTAGTAGCGTTCCCGGGTTCCCCAAAACCGTTTATGTTTTCTTTTTAAAACTAGTTAGCATTGTTAAATTTTACTCAGTTCCCCATCATATATTTCTTTTTATAAACTTTTACCTGAGGGCATATAATATTCTTGTTGTGGAAAATAAACTCTGCTGATCACTCAGCAGGGTTCAGACTCACTCACTACACTCATTAGGCTATCTTACTTACCAGGGCCCGACTTAGACTACCTGGAGCCCCGGGGCAAGCCTATTCTGGGGGGCCCTCTTGCAGTGGCATAAGAGTTCTTTAGGTTGCAGAATTTCTGCATACGTCTGTAGGGGTACCCCTTCCAGAAGGGGGGCCCAGGGCATTTGCCCCGTATTCCCTGCCGTTAGTCAGGGCCTGTTACTTACGACTTAACACATTTATGTTATTCCAATCTGCTGATTAATTAAATTAGGATTAGTTTTGCATTTTAATTTTCCTGCAATTCTATATTGCACTGTAAAATAATTATACACAAGATTACGGTCAGTGACCGGCAAAAAGTGTTCCAGCTGTTAACCGTAAAGTCATGCTGTAATTTTGTCATGATTTTTCTTTAAAAAATGAAAATGACATCTATTAAACGATCAATACTTTGAACGGAATTTTACAGCAGTTTGTTACTGGACATTTTTTTTTTCGAAGAAAGGACCTGGCCGTATAATTTAACAGTCAACTTTCCGAATTTTACGTAATTTTTTCAAAGAGTACCTCTAATAAAATATTCTTCATAATTCCTGTTTAAGCCAAGTTTTTTTCTACTCTACCATGTAAAGAAAAAGTCTATTTCGAATAACTTACGAAGTTTTTACAGTAAAATGTTCATAAATAATGTTGTTCATAACAGCGTCATAAATGATATTTAAAACGGATCTGACATCTGTACGATGAAAATAATAATTCACATAATGCACGTCTATGAGAAGCTTTGTCTTGTTCTCTCATGTTTGGAAAATCGCAAATTTTGGATAACTTACGAAATTTTAAAATTACAATGATGAAAATATATAGGGTTCTTCTTTCATAATAAATGATATTTCGAATTGGTCCAATTGCTTTAGAATCATTCATTCTTCAGATATTAGATATTTAGTTAACGAACTAACTAACTAATTGACTGATCTACAAACGAACACCATGTCGATTTTGTTATTACCATTTTCCCCAGACCTCAAAATGTGTATGAGCATTAAAAATACAAGATAAAAAAATTTCATGACATAATTCCCCATACCTGCAGTATGATGGGGAATTAAAATAGATATTCAATATTTTCGTACTTTTTTACATGAAATTAGAAAAAAATAAATAAATTAATAAAATAAAATAAATAATCCCCCCTCCTTTTTTTTTTTTCTTTCTTTTTCAAGAAGGAGGTCGGTTTTACGAGAAAATATTAATAAATTTTGATTTTATAGAAACAACTATAAGTGACTGAAAAAAGTTTTAAAATGAAATATTTATGCACTGTAAAAAACAGTTTCTTAAAAATGAGTTAAATTGTCTCAAAATAGCTCCGAAACAATATGTACTTAAATTTGAAAACCCATGTACTCATTTTTGAGTATTTTGACATACTCAAAAATGAGGTTGACCATTAAGAATGTTAATATTCCCATGTTTGACATGTCAATATACTCAAAAATGAGTACCTGGATTTTCGAATTGTAGTATATATTGTTTCGGAGCTATTTTGAGACAATTTAGCTCACTTTTAAGAAACCATTTTAACAGTGTGGAACATCTAACACTACACACACACACACACACACACACACACACACACACACACACACATATATATATATATATATTGTTAAATTTAATTTTTAAAAAAGAGTGAAAAAACTTTGCTATCATCTATTTATTTTTCTTTATTTCTTTTATTTCTTGCTGTTCAGTATTGCATTACGAATATTCGAAAAATGTGTATTTAAAGTAAAAAAAAAAATGATAAAAAATAGAATGAAGAAAAGTATTAAAGAAACTGAAAAATAACAGTACTTTAGCTTTTTCCATGCTAAGTATCAGAGCAATTTCTATTTTGCATATCATTGTTTAAAAAAAAGAATCTTCTCAAAAATCAACACCCCCCCCCCCCCAAAAAAAAAAAAAAAAAAAAAAAAAAAGAAAAAGAAAAACACTAGTATGTTGCGGATGTTACAAAACTTTCTTTTATATATATCTATATAAAATCGCCCCTTACAGATGAACATAAACAAAAGTTCGATATAGATTTTCAGTATAAAGATTTAAGATGGCGTTTGTTGCAAATTTAATTTACAGATACTGAGATGTAGCCATGTGGAAACTTACAGAAGGTGAGCAATAGCAGTGCTATCTTTTGGCCGATATACACCCAAACTAAATTTGCTCTCGTTTTCATAATGCCTATCTCACATATCAAGCTTAATGAATTTATATACCACAGAAGTTAGAATTTAATTTTCCTATTCGCAGGATATGTTGAAAAATAACAGTACCACCTAACGGCCTATTTGCACCCAAATTGAATCAGCGTAATGTTACATTATGTCCCTCCCATATACCAAGTTTTGTGCAATTATATACAACAGAATCTGAGGTATAGCTTTCCTGTTAATGGGAAACTCTGTGACATAATAGCAACTTCTATTGGCCGATATGCATCCAAATTGAATCAGCATAATATTTCATAATGACCATTTCACATATCAATATTTTTTTATATCACTTATTTTTTAATTTTACACAATAGAACTTGAGATATAGCCTTCCTTCAAATGGAAGAAATCACAATACAGCAGCGCCACCTTTTGAGCGATTTGCACAAATGACGATAACACGAACTAACTTCAGGGTGCAACTGCATATAAATTTATATGTAATTTTCTGCAAGAATTCTTGAGATTCAGTCGATAAGATAAATTATAGAAAAAAATTTATTACACGCACACAGACAGACATAATCTAAAAATAATCAGATTGTGTTCTACACCTCTCAAAACGCGTAAATACATCGAAAATCGAAAGTCGAAAGTTTTTATGAATCCAATACATTGTTTTATTAGACGTGGAAAAAAAATTAAACTATCACTAAATTTTACTTTAAAATATAAGTGGTAGTCACATACAGATTACTTCGATCCATAATATAAAGAAAGTTAAATAAAGAGAAGTAATATAAAGAAAGTTAAATGTAGAATTTATTGACACCCCCAAGTTTAATTTAACTAATTTTTGCACGAAAACGTTTCTTTGGGTTATTGGAAATTTATCGCCAGTATTTCGTAAACACAAATATAAATATTATGTCTTTCTACTTCTGTTCTACTTAATTTCAGAAATTCTCTTATCAATAATCCACTTGATCAAAAGTTCATTTGACGAAACACAAAAGAAAAGTTAACACCAAACATTCAAATTTTAAACGGTACAATAAAATAGAAATATAATAAATTCATTCATTCAATGGATATGAATTATACAGATATAAAACAAGACTCGAGACTTCTTTCTATTCAAGCTACGTAATTGTAAACGATGTCATTCAGGATTCTTTTTTTTCATTTAGTAATTAGAAACTGAGAATAGAAAATGAAATAAATGTCAGGATAAAAGTGAAGATAAAAGATACTTGATTGAATTTTTTCTAGAAACTGATTGCAAAACGCATTCTTTAATTTAAATGAAACAGAAAAAAAAGAAGAACTACATATAATAAAGTACCTTTTATATTATTATGTTCAGTTATATTATTCAGTTAATATAAATATTTCAAATATTTTCCCTATTTGGAAGTATAATAACGATTATTTATCTAATGTATTGTTACAAAAAAAAAAAAAAAAAAAAAAAAAACTGTCGACTTTCTAGAGTGTAGAAAGTAGTTCATATAGAAACAGCAGGTTTCAGTCAATGAATGTACTTAACCTTTAGAAACAGTACAACAAAACTGTGATTTCAAGGAGTATTCTCGAAACAGCCCAATGCCAATTCAGCGAATATTCTAGAAGCACAGTCCAATCACAGAAATACTATTCGACGAATGTTCTGAAAGCTGTCTGATAAAACAATCATTTGTTCGCCAAGAGCAAAGCAAATAGCCTTAAGAGCGGACAATACCTAATCTCACCGGCATCCTTCGCCCATGTTATTCTATGGGAAAATTTGTTTACATAATTACTCATTACCTAATGAATATTTTTCAATTCTGTTTTCACATTTAGAAAATTCATAAGCGTTAAATTAGTACTTGTTTTCAAAAAATTGATTTTTTAAAATTTTAGTATTTCATTTTGCGATTAGAAAATGAGAAAAATGCATTTTGTGAAAAATCGCATTTTTGAACTCAAAATTAAAATGTAAAAAAAAAAAAAAAAAAAAAATGAATTTTTCAAAAATGAGTACTCATTTAACGGTTATGAATTTTCTGACTGCGAAAGCAGAATTTAAAAATATTCATTAGGTAATGTGTAATTGTAGCAACAAATTTTCCCATAGTATAACATGGGGGAAGGCTGCCGGCGAGATTAGGTATTGTCCCCTCTTAAATATTCCACAGAGGAGGTAAAATGGAAAAGGATTCACGAACAAACACCAATCGCTTGGAACACTGTCTCAAAAATCTAATCACTCAGAATAGCTTTATGTTCAACACTGACTCTCGGTCGTAGATGCATCGCAATTTGGCGCAATTTTAGAAAATTCCATGTCAGTATCTAATGGAAAACTCCAGGAATGGGCTTATATTCGTCAGAGAGCTTCGAGAACTGTAAACTACTATTTTTTACCACATTTGGTCAGCTTTAAATGAACAACACATTTAAACTAGCAGACACAATTTTCTGCAATTATTAGGTTAAAAAAAAAAAAAAAAAAAAAAATCAAAAAGCGTTCTTTTAATTAAAAAATTAAATTAATTTCCTTCCATTTAATTAATTCTTTAATTTAATTTAATTTAATTTAATTTTAATGACTTTTTGACCTTAAATGTTCAAAGATTTTTTTTTTTTTTTTTTTTCACATTTTTGTGCTCTGTCTTTCAATGGCATACTTCCTAAAATATTAAATAAAATGTGTATCCAGTCCTTATAGTACATATTTATTTTGAAACATATTTTATATAATGTCATCTAAATATAAAAAAAATAACAACACGTGACATCATAAACTTTGAACAGTGAAAAATTTTAGAATTACAAACCAGTTTAAATGGTACAAATATATGTTACATTAATTTGATTAAATATCATAAGGCGATCTAGAAAAATCTTTTAATGATTTAGAGAGTTTCTAGCTACACATGTATTATGTATATATGACCAAGTTATACATTTCTGCAAAATACTATTTTTCATTGTAAATAATTCACAAAAAAAAAAAAAAAAACCTTTTTATTTTGAAGTAAGTCTCTACAATATTATAATAAATAATCCAATTAGGTAAAATACTTTACTTATTATTAATATAATTTAATTGATATTAAATGCTATAATTATACATATTTTATGGGCAAAATCATTTAACTTCTATCCATTTGATTAATTAAATTATAATAAAATTCTTATTTCCAAAGAGATTTCCCATTTTCGTTTCCAGTTTAAGCATTGTGTCGCATGAACGTTTTCATTTATTAAATTTATTGAAAGAATTTTAAAAGAACTGAATAATCTAATATTCAAGAAATTTGATTCAAAATTCCATTAACAATAATTGATGAAAGAAAAAAGCTTTTTTATGTGCTTAAAGACATTTACTATTTAAATTATCTGTATAACATATTGACATATGCGGTAAATTTTTTTAGTGGACTTACATTTTTTAAAGTATAAAATGAAATACATATATTTAAATTTTTCGAAACTTTAAACACACTCTAAAATAATAATAATAATAATAATAATAATAATAATAATAATATTTAAAAGTAGAAAATTCCTCTAAATTTCATTCAAACATTTTATATTTTTTAAAACTACACAAATGTAGTTTAAAACTGCCTCTTATTCTGTCAAAAGATTTTTTTTTTTAGGACGGAGAACTATTAGTCTCAATCTACGGATTTTTACGACACCAGTTTTACGATAGTTGGACATTTATCGAAATCGAAAACTTATCGAAAATATATTTGAATAATTTGAAAGCGATGTTATAATTTGAAAAAAAAAAAAAAAAAAACTTAATAGTTCTCCATACTAAACCAAATTCTGCTTTTGCCAGAATTTCATCAAAATCTTTTTTTTTTTTTTTTTTTTTTTTTTTTTTTTTTTTTGGGGGGGGGGGGAGGGGAGGGGGGATAAAAACTGAAACCATTGACACAGATTTCATCTGGTAGTTACATATTTTTTTCTGTTTTGCGTACGAAGAATATGCCGAGTAGTAGAATAAGATGTTCTTCCATGGGTGATAGGTAATTTCGTCACCTAAATTGTGATAGACTCTGGTTCGATTCTGGCCGGGAGAATTCCATTTAATGCGAGGATATTTACTGTGTGCCTTACGGAAAAATCTGTTGTATAGGAATATACTCTATATTGTTCTGTTACAGAAAAGTTTTATTAATATGTTGATCGCATAGCATACGGATATTTTCTGACAAATTTGTTGTCAGGATTTTTCTGTAATATAACAGGATTTTATATTTTACAGCGCAGAAGCAATTATTGAATGTACAAAGGCTAAATTAATTAATAATTAATCCAATTTTATAGAACGTATTATTATTACTATTACTATTATTATTATTTATTTATTTTTTATTCCCAATTTAATTTCTAGTTATAATTTTAAATAATATGTCACAAAGTTTTCATCTTTACTTTTTTTCCCTTCAGCTGACTGGATGAATGTTAAAAAAATTGAATTATCTAATATTTATGAAACTTATTCGAAATTCCATCAACAGTATTTGATGTAAGAAGAAACATTTCACGTGCTAAAATATGTTTAATATGTGAAGGATCAATATCACATTTTTCGCATTAGAATATTTTACTTGACAAATATTTTTACTCTGTAAAAAAAATCCTATTATAATGCAGAAAATGGTTTGAAAACATCCGTATGCTATGGGGAAAAAAGTTGACAGTTATTTTCCTTAACAGAAAATTGCCGAAAATATTCGTACAGCACAAACATCACTGAAAAAAAAAAATCTGTAACTGACATCTAGAAACCTATTTGAGACTCTAATAATAATATTTCCACGTCATCCTTATAAATTCTAATTTCCTTTGCTAGCGAGTTCTAGAAACCCCTATTAGAATTCTAGAGTGATTTCCTATGTTATCGTGGTCAATCTTACTTAAAAACTTCTGTAAATAAATACGAACACAAGATTCGAGTTTTAGTAATCATAATTTTGTTTTATGAACCCATTTCTAGAAAATCAAGAGAGAATTTATCGCAATACAAAGGATTCATAATATTTATAATGTTTATAATATTGTTTCATCATCTAGAGAAATATATACTAGAAATTCTCGATCATTTCTTCTATCCAGTTTATTCATTAATCTTATACGCCTAACTCAGAAATGTATATTTCTGGTTTAGGGAATCAGAGAAAATGACTACTGATTCGTTTTAGATGAAGGTGGTACATTTTTTTCTCAGTGTTTTTTCTTAGGGAAGCAGTAAGAAGCTCGTAATAAATAAAATTTACCTGCTCGACTAGCCATGGTCAAACCAGAATCCTTCGCTTTGTTGCCGCTCAATGACGGAATCGCATATTAGACTGTTAGTTATCACTTCCAGATCTTTCTCTGATACTAAGTTTTCTGTATGCAAGAGAGAAAAAATATCTACCTATCATATAAAATATATATTAATAGTTGAGTATTTTATATGGTTATGGGAAAAAGTGACTTTTGAGAGATTATGATGAAATTTAATAGTAATGTAGTATTAGAAAACAGAAATTATCTGTAAAACATTTTTCCCCCCACAGTGTACAGATGAACTGAAATACATATATTGGAGTTGTGCCATGATTAATAATGTTACTTGATACAGCTGTGTTTGCTGTCTCGGTGGCTTTGCCAACGAATGTTATGTGAGAAGTGCTTAGCTGGTAATCAGCCAGGGTAGCTCGATGGTTTGAGCCTCCGTACGTAAAGCGGAAGGCAAGGGTTCGATTCCCGGCTCTGGTATTTTTCACATAGTTAGCATAAAGAATCAGCCTTCCACTCCAAAATTTTCTGAAATGAACTTTCAGGTTTGATGAATAAATTTCTAAATTAAATTGAAATACATATATTTAAATATTTTACAGAAATTTAAACAGAAGCAACTGGTGACTGCATATAGATTAAGATAATTATAAGTATTTCGGATTTTATGGAAAGTACTTCTTTTATAAACTCTCAAATTTATTCCAAAGTAACACATTTTAAATATTATTTCGCAAAAACTTGTTTATCTTTTATTTACTGAATTTATTGAATGAATGTTAAAAGAACTGAATAATCTAATGCACAAGATATTTTATTCAGAAGTCCATTAACAGTAATTGATGGGAGGGAAAAAAAAACATTTTACATACTAAAAGACACTTACTAAATGAAGCACCAGTATCACTTATTTCCATATTAGATTTTTTTCTTTTTTCTTCTTTTAGTGGAATTAAAGAATTTTAGGGATGTAACGAAAAACATACATTGAAGTATTTTAAAAACTCATAGAAATTTAAGCCAAAGCAGTAGTCGAATGTACTTAAATTAAGATTAAAAAAAAAGAAAAAAAAAAAAAAGCATCGTTGTATTACAAAGTAAGACTATTATTACTTAAATAACTTTACTAGATAAAATATTTTATGTGCGTTTAATGCAGTGTAACTTATATCAATAAGTTATATATACATTTTACATTATATCTAAAAATACAATTACAATTTAAGAAAGAAATTGAACTTCATCAATTAATTTAAATAGATCATAAGGAATTTTCCCCTGATAAAATTCTCCAATGTTATCCCTAGAAGCAATTATGAATGTGTCATCACAAATGATTTAAGGAAATATTATTTATAAAGAAAATTATTTTCATCCTCCATACATTTAATGAATTGTTAAAATCTGGATAATTATTACAAAAAAATCTATTACTAGTAATTATTGTCACAAGAAATGGTTTCACATAAGTACATAACCTTAGTGAAACATTACTATTACATGAATTTAAATTAGAATTTTTTAACCAGACATAAAGATTTTAAAAGAAAAAATGAAACACATATATTTAAATATTTTACAAAAATTTAAATAGAAGCAACAAGCAAACATACCTAAACTAAAATAATTAACAGTATATCCGATTTTATGGAAAGCAATTCTCTTATAAACCCTTCACTTACAGCTTGCTGGTATTAATTTTGAGATAATTTTATTAGATAATCACGTTATTCAGTTATACTATTAAGCAATGCATCAGAAAAAAAACCTTTTGCCTGTCATTTACTCAGTGAATTGAATTATAATAATTTTCTGCTCAAACACTTTTATCCGTGATTCAATTAACTATAAACGTTGCCTAAAAAATATTTTATATTATGAGACAAAAGCTGGAGTAAACAGAGCAAAAATATCTTTTTTTTTTTTTTTTTTTTTTTTTTTTACTGGCTTATTTTTTTTCCTATTTACATTTGAAAATTTAAACATAAAAAAAAATAATAAAACTAAGATTTTAACTAACAGGAATCATAAAATATGAAAGGTAACTTTTTTATAGTTTCATTGTCTCATAGCGTTTACAAAACTATTACCTTTGAAATGTTTTTATCCGATAAAATAATTTACGAGATACATATGTAGCCTTAGGCATTGTATCTGAAAAAAAAATTTTTTTTTTCATCCTTCATTTATTTAATTAATTGCATCATAATAATTTTCTGCTCACAGAAATTTCTGAGAGATTCCATTAAGTGTAATCGGTGTCATAAAAGAACAATGTCACAGAATGTCTGCAAATGAAAACTATACTAAAGAGAGAGAGAGAATGAGTTTCAAATTTTTGTACATATCGGATTGAAAAAATTAACTAAGCATAGAAAGCTTAGGGTATAAAAAAGCTATCCAGTCTTTAAAATGTCAACAAAAGTTAAAACATAATCGAATGTGAATAATAAAGTAATAATATTTATATAAAAAAGATAATTTTTTAAATGGTTTTCTTGTTTGACAATGCTTTTAAAATAAACTTAATCAGATAAAATACGTGCTTTACATTTACAGCCTTGGGCATTGAATAAAAAAAGAAATCGTATTTCATTTTTGAATTAATGATATCTAATACTTTTTTTGCTAAAAAAAAAAAAGTTTCACACATTGTGGGAAAATACAAGCTGTGCTTAACAGAGCATCAGTTTCAAAATTTTCCATATTGATTTAGTATTTCTCGGTTGAAAATCTAAAGAAAAAAAAAGATTTGTATTTTCTGACTCGATTTTACAAAATTGTGGGTAAAATTACTTAAACTAACATTTCTTCGAGAAACGTTTTTAGATATTTTATTTATTTAAGATCAAAATATAAAAAATATTGCAAAAATTTAAACAAAAATAAATATGGAATTTCATACAACTGTATTATATAATACTTTTGTCCATAAATTTTAATTAACAGAAATCTAAGGTTTTTGTCTCGCCATGGAAGCTAAAAATGACTTGGAGATGGTTGGGTAAACTAAAATGGTTGGAGAGGGGAAGGGTCGTTGTGTCTGTATGTCTGTAACGCTATTTTTGTACAGGTATCACATGGAACGGCTCGACAGAACTGAACGACATTGGTAGGAATTTTGGTCTGTACACAGCTTAAATTTATATCTATCAACTTTTGCGAAATTTCTCCCCGTTCTCCACTAGAGGCACGAGGCAAAAACCCGTTTGTAAGCATAACTCGACTCCAGATTACTTCACGGTGAAGAAATTGTACATGGGATACTAGACTTGAGAATTTAAAAAAAAAAAAAAAAAAAAAAAAAATTCCATTTTGGAATAGTTGATTTTTAAGGGCTGGGGGAAATCGATTTTGGGGGAAAATTTCTCAAATTCCGGACTTTTGTGTAGAATTCTACCAAAAATTTAATAAAAACAGCGATGCATCTTCTTTAAAATATTTCCAAAAACCCATTTTTGTTTTTTGTTTTTTGTAATTTTACGAGAGGGCAAATTGGAGACCAACCCCCTTTTAAGCGCTAAATTTGACTCGGGAAATCTATGGGAGCTGCGGTTACGAATTTTAGTTCCTGGATTATTCCGACATCCATTGTACCGGAATTTTAGTAAATCCCCCCCTTCCCCCCCCCTTGGTTGCGGGAGGCTATGAACACGTTTCCAAACGTAACCATGCTCCAAATTATTTCAGTAAGATTAATTTTTATGTGTGGGTTGGTTAAGCGTACCCAACACGCACTATAAAGGGATTTTGTGAAATTTTTCTCTTCTCCCTTTTTAAAGGCAGGTAGGAGGTGACACGTTTACAAGCGTAATACTGTTTCAAGTTATCTCAGGCAAGCGATTTTTCGATGTGTCGATTGGTTATGCATACCCAATACACACACCTTAAAGGGATTTTGCGAATTTATTTTCTACTCCCTTCCCTCCGGGTAGGCACGTTTTCAAGCTTAAATCTGCTCCAAATTATATTAATAATGCGATTTTTGATGTGTGGTTCTGTTATACGTATCCAACACGTAATATAAAGAGATTTGAAAAATCCTGCTTTTCCACCCTATAGCAGCGGGAGGCGAAAACACGTTTTCAAACGAAACTCTACTTCAAATAATCTCAGGAATTCTTTTTTTTTATGTGTCGGTTGGTTATGTATAAATAACTTCATCATAAAGTCATTTTAAGAAACTACCCTTCCTCCCCCCCCCCCCCTTTGGGAAGGCGGGACAAAAACACGTTTTTAAGCTTAAATCTGCTTCAAATTACCTTAGAATGGCGAATTTCTGCGTGTGGTGTTGGTTAAGTGCACGCAATATGCATTTTGGTGGGATTATTTCGCGAAATTTCTAATTTACCCGTGGGGATGGGAGGGAGTAAAAAGGGGTAAGTTGCTGCCGAATGTAGTGGGGATTCCTCGTGTTGCGAGCGGGAAAACCACTGCCGAACTTTAATTAAGTTTCGACTAATTTCAGTGTTTTTTTTTTTTTTTTTTCTTTTGAGGGGGGGGGGGTAAAAAAGAATATGAAATTTTGAGAATTTATTTAAATATAGTAATCAGTGAAGCGGTAAAAAATTGCTAGTTAATAAATAAAGCTAAAGAAGAAAAATGTACTGTTTTACATCTTATAGAGAAGTATCACCTATGAAATACGCTTGTCAGATAAAATACATGATTCATTTACAGCCTTGGGCACTGAATCGGAAAAAGAAAAAAAAAAAAACTCTTTATCTTTTATTTGTTTAATTAATTGGATCATAATAATTTTCTGCTCAAAATATTTGATTTAATTAACTGTAACTGGCGTCAGAAAAATGCGCTCAAACATAGTGGGAAACTAAAAAGTATATTAAGTTGAAAATAAAACTTTTCCATATTGGCAATTCTCAAATAAAAATAAGGTGTTTAAAAATAATGATAAAAATTTACAAAATCTTATTTTTTTCGGACTCTTTCTTACAAAACGAACAGTAAAGTTTCTTAAATATATATATATACATATATATAATTTTTTTTTTTTCTCTTCTGATGACCTTAATTATATTTAAAAAAAAATGCTTAACATTTTAAAAATTTCATAAAAATTTAAACATAAACAAACTTTATAAGTCAATTCAAAGAGAAAGAGAGACATTTTCAAAAAAAAGTAATTGTCTCATAACTTATAGAGAAATAAATCGCTGTTATCTGACAAAATTCTTTACGTGATTAATTTACAGCCTTAAGTATCGTATCAAAAAAAAAAAAAAAATCTTTCCATCTTTCATTTATTCAATTAATTGGATCATAATAATTTTCTGCTCAAAGAAGTTTTTCCCAAGATTCCATTAACTGTAATCGGTGCCAAGCGGAAAAAAAAAAAAAAAAAAAAGCATTTCACACATTGCGGGAAACTAAAAACTGTACTGAACAGAGCATCAATTTCAAACTTTTCTATATTGGCTTAGCATTTCTCGACTGAAAATCAAGAGTTTTTTAAAAAAAAGAAATTTAAAAAAAACTCGAAATCTCTCTTTTTTTTTTTTTTTTTTTTTTTTTTTTCTAACTCGATCTTACAAAATTGAGAGTAAAGCAATTTAAAAGAACTTCTTTTCTGTCATAGCGTAATTATAAAACACGAAGAGCAAATGCAATAAATGTTAGAATAAAAGGAAATTTTAAGACGTTATTGAATTACTTCGCAAACGCTGATTGCCAGGTGTATCCTTTTAATTTGAATTCTACAGAGAAATTTTTAACAAAGGTAATTTAAATGGGCATTCGCTGTGCACTTCGCAAATTTTATAAAGCTCAAATTTAATTTCAGGAAAGATTATGGGATTTATTGAAGAGGATGGTCATACAGTGGGAATAAAACACTTGACTGAATAGAAACGAATTGAAATAGTCATTAAAAAAAAAGTATTTAAATAACATGTGATAACTCTTGACTGATAGATGGAAAAGTAGTTCTTTTAAAATTTCAGTCTATGCCCCGATACTTCTACAATTATTAAATTGTATGTCAAATCAGGAACAATAAATTAACAAATAAATTACACGTGTAAATATGCTCTGATAAAGACATGCTATCAGTATATCTGCTTTCATAAACTATCCTCACTGAATTGTTTTTATAGAACTTATATTTAATAAAGATGATTATTACGCTGTGTGAATAAAATAGTTAATTAAGTTGAATAAAATAGTTATTTCTTTAAAGCTTAAGTGCATCAATAAAATGTATTGCTGTCCTCTGATTGATGAAGTCTTTTAATTGTCTACCTATAAAATTTGGCAGTGTATAATACGCTGATGGGAATATCATGATATTTTAAAAGAAAAATAACGTATAATGTGTAAGTGAACATTTTCTTTTAAAAGAAACCCATAAACCCGCAAGAACTCAATCTCTTTCTCTTGACACCTTTGCAAAGAACTAATATATAGAAGTGTTAAAAAATGATCTAGTGTTAAAGATAAATAAATAAATTTTAATCATTTATGTACGATAATAATACCTGTTGTAATTAGTGTGCTGTTTTGAATATATACGTATATAAAATGATGTAAGATTGGGAATAAGACATTTAATTACTCAATAATTGAAAAAGAAATTCTGACCTTAAGAAATTCTGTAAAATTTCTGTAAAACTTCTTCTGTAAAATTAAGAATACGTTAAACTTAATAAGTAGAGAAATAATGATTTTATTAAAATTTATATTGAAATAAAGTACAGTCACTGACATAAGTGAAGGTCCACTTTCGAATCTAGAAGTTTTTGTCGAATATTTAAAGAAGTAGGGGAAGGGTGGGCAAAATGGGGTTGTAGGGCAAAACGGGGTTTTTGATAACCCCGTTTATACAGTGCTGCCAACTGCATGTCTTTGCTATAGGTTTTGCGCGCCGTATTTGATATCCATTTCCACGTGAGATACTGCTTGCAGAATCACAGACAGATACGCTCCCAAGATTTATGTACTTTTTTAATAACCTGATATAAGGTAAGTGTGATGTTTGGATATTTTAATTGTTAGGTTAGTTTGCAGTACGAACGTGATAGTTTGTATTAGCTAAAAGGGATGTTTTTTTAAGTGAATTGCATGAAAGTGTAGAACTACATTCAGTGTGGTTTATTATGTAGGCCTAGGTGTTTCGCATGGCTGCTTGTAAGGCAAAACGGGGTATCTCGAGGTGGGGTCAAAAGGTCAAATGGCAAAAAAATCGGGTGTCGGACAGTTCACAAGCCAAGAGAAGTCGCCTTCCTACCCTACTAGTAGACGTCATATCGTCAGACAGTGATCCAGACGATGTAGATGTTTCATGCTTGTACTGTCACGAAATATATGCAAGATCAGCGCAAGAAGAAGGATGGATCAAGTGCAGTGAATGTAACAAATGGGCTCATGACTTGTGCGCCGGTGTTGATGAGGACGATGACAGGTTCGTACATGAACTGTGTCAATAAAGTTTGTTAAGTGGAGAAGTACCCCATTTTGCCCTATCCCGAAGGGCAAAATGGGAAAGTTTGCAGCGTTGAATATATTCATATGCAGATATTAAAATATGCGATGTTTTTTAAATTCCATTAATGTAGAATAAACGCTAAGATTGTAAAATTGAAATAAATATTACTTATTGCATTTCTTTCTATTTATCACAGAGTTTTTGGCCAGAATAACCTTAAGTACACCATTTTGCCCACCCTTCCCCTGCTTCATGAATTCTCTTAAAAATTTGGTAAAAAAAAAAAAAAAAAATGATACCATATATATTCTAGCGAAAATTTTGTCATGAAAGCTAAAAGGGTATCAGTCAAACATTAATCAAAAACTGGGATCACTCTGTAAAAAATAAGGCTTGGTATGAGTTGTAGATATAATATATGATTTTGAGCCTTGTTTTAATTATAAATATGAATTTTAGGCGCATTAGTGGAGATATAAAAAATTCATTAATAACGTCGGCATTTTTTTTTTTTTGTAAGTTTTTTGTTTATAACATTCAGAGTTCTAAACCAAACTGATATGACTTTTGAAAACTTGACATACTACATTAGACAGAACTTACTGCAAACAGAATATAAAAATATCGAATATCTGTTAAAATATGTTTACTTTTTAAATCAACATTTTTATGAAAATTTATTCATTATGTAGTTTTTAAAAATTAATTTCATGTAAATATTTAAAATGGCTAATTACAGCTAACAAAACAAATAATCTGGTGTGACAGTCACATAACTGTCTTTTACAAGACAGATTACAGAATAAGGTGTAATAAAATAACGATTACTGCATATAAAAGTACTTTACAAAAGGTTTAAAAAGAGTTTCATTGGAGATATGCTTCTGGCTGTTGGTGGTACCGCCTTTGTCAACACCACGTTTGAATATATAGTACATACACTTAAAAATAATTTAAGACTGTCATTAAATTCAAAAGTTAGATCCAAACTATTCAGAAAAATTTCGCCAGCACCATGTTTTGAAACTTTGCCAAAGCTGATAAAATTTTTGAAGTGTCAGCTTCATATGATCTTCAAATTACCACATATGAATTTCTGCAATTATTGGTGTTTAAGTTGAGCTGATAATAATCACACACTCACACCAACCGCTAAAAACTTGACTTTCATATTCAAGAAACCTCAAAACACTTAATTAAGATTTTACAAAAAAAAAAAAAAAAAAAAAAGCATTGAAAATCGGCTATCAAACAATACGTTGTCTACAAAACATAAGAAAGTTTTTATCATTTATAAGCAGTTTTTTTTTTTCACTTGGTAAAATGTAGTAAAGCACTTTCATCAAATATATTCGACAGAAAAAAAATGTCCTCGCTTAATTTTAGATAACCTTGTATATAAATTACATAAAAATCACATACTGTACTTAAATTCGGCACAATATGAGTAACACACAACACAATTTGACATTCACTTCCACTAATTTCCATATCTAGTACTAATATATCCCACTTCTTTTGTGTTACCCTGTAATCAAATAATGAATGATTTTTATATCATATTTTATACAATATATGCTTATTTCTTTTTGTTTAATGCTGTTTAAAGATGCTAAACTATACCAAACAAAAGTTTCGCCCATAGACGTAATGTGTTTGAATTCTCTTGGATGTCGCTGTGAATGTATAACTTTTCAGTCTCAACGAAAAGACCGTATACCTATGTGACACAGCCTTAAAATACCGAACTTCCTGTTAATATTTAATATTTGTTATGAGATATGCATATAATAATACACACACACACACACACCAACCGCTAACCCCCACCTTTTTTTTTTTTTTTTTTTTTTCTAATTCAGAGGACACCAATATGTAAATTCAGCAAAAACTCGATTTTCAAATTTGATCTTAAAAAAAAAAAAAACCTTTATGATATATGGGTAAGCGAATATATATATATATACAGTGGCGGATAAAAAAAACTGCATCACCTGCGAAAAAATGCAAAAGCGTGCAAATAATGTGTTTTCCGTACATGTTTTGTGTAAAGATCATATTGTTAGGATAAAATGATGTTATAGGATTAATTTTAATCAAGTTTTACTAGACTTAATGAATTATTTACACTTAATTACTCAGAAAAAGGAAAAAGAGTGAAAAATGTAATATTTAATAAAACGTGCAACAAAGTAATTGATATACAAATTTTGCAGTTAATATAAATTCTACATAACTGCAGTCATATTACTTTTATTTACATGTGTATACAGGCATAAGGATCACTTCAATATTTAGTGAATCCTCCACGAGCTGCAATGACAGCCTTGCAGCGGTCTGGCATAGAAGATATTAACTTCTGAATGCAATCCCGGCCAATATCATGGAACCAAACCCTAATAGTGCTTACCTGCAGTTTAGTCTTAGTAGCAGGCTTCTTAGCAGCAATTTTCGTACCCATTATGTGGCAACAATTTTCAATGGGATTCAGATAGGAACTTTTACTATATTTTAGCAGGAAAGAAGATTTATGATTAAAGTGTAACTATGATATGGCGAGGCGTGCTTCTTATATTTTTACACATAGAATATAATAAACGACTAAGAACAATTACAGCTGACATACACGTACTATATACATGGTTACATTTTTAAGGCTGATCTGTTTTAGCATTAATACAAGTAAAGGGGAATTAACATTGATTGGACAATGCAGTTCACAGGTACATGTACATTTATGTGACGTCACTTACCAGAAGACCAAAGAATTTAATCAGGAACATAATAATAAAATGCACCACATTTATCCTCCCCTTTAATTTCACGCACTATACCTAATGGGAGGTTTTCTTACTCTAGTTGATCTTCTTAAACCCTGTTCAGAAAAAGAGAAGTTAGTATTTTTAAGGTTTGAATGTTCAGGTTTTAGTTCTTTATTATTTGCAGTACTGTTAAGATTTTTATCACAGTCAATTTCTCTAGGCTTTGCTGACATACATCTCCAATCGGTTGGCACTGGATCTGGTGTAATGGAAGGAGGTTCAGGATCTGGCATCATGGCAGGCCTCACACCAGACGTAGCCTTTCCATCGAATTGCAGATGTGGACTCTTGCTATCGCATAAATTGTTTGAAAATTCATTTGTTGAAATATCATTAAAAAGAAAAAAAAATGATAAATTTGAAAATAGATTATATACTTGAATATATATAGTTATTTTATAATTATTTCAAATAATAATAATAATAATAATAAATGTCGGACTTTATAAAAGTTACGGTATGACTGGATTACGAATCTACCCTAAGCACGCAAAAATGTTTTTAGTGCGATTATCATGCATATTATCACTTTATAATATGTTATAGATTTACATTTCGATTTTCTTGTATGCCTCCTCTGTTCAGCATTCAAATTTCGATTAAGTACAATTCATTTTATTTTAAATACACAGGTATGCGGTTTTTTCTAATGATGTTTTTGCATTAAAACAAAAAAACTGTTTAATTGACCAAATTCTTCTAATGGCATCGTATATATATATAATAATCTGGTGTGTCACTCACACGACTTTCTCTCACCCTGAAATTTAACACTATAAATACAGATTGTAGATTAAGGGGTATGATAATGAGTACTGGTATGTAAATTTATGTTATAACAATACAACAGCTTAACTTGACAAATAATTTTGTGTAACCCCCCCGTGTGATTATTGTACCTATATTTATATAGAATTCAAATCTGTTATTAACTTCAAAAGTTCCTTTGAAATTACCCAGAAAACTTTCACAAGCAACTTTCACTCCTTGAAACTTATCAATCTTGACCAAACTTTTCGCTTAACAAACGTATTAACTTCAAAATACCAAGTGGATCGCCTGAAGTTATTTGTTTTTAATTTAGTTTAAGAGACACAGACAAAGATTAAATGTTAAAAATTTGACTTCGGCATTCAGGAAGCCTCAAAACCTGTAAATATACAAAAAACCAAGCGATGAATATTTAATTTAAAAACTACATTATTTACCATATGGCTATTAGGAATTAATTTCAATTCCTGGACATGGTAAAATAGTATAGTAAAGCACTTTCACTAACAAAAAAAAAAAAAAAAAAAAAAAGATTGTTATGGCCTAAATATTGGCAGACCTGTTTATCTTCTGAAGATTATGTACGCACCACTTGGTATCAGTTAAATATAATCCTATATTAATAACACAGGCACAACCTGAAATACACTTTCATCAATTTTCAAGCATTGTCGCACTATAATCTACTTCTTTTGTGTAGCCCTGCAAACGAACAATGATAGATTTCCATACCATATTCTACATGAAACATGTTTTTACGCATATAAAATTTATATCCGTTTCATTTAGTTTAGTGCAGTTCATAGATGTTAAACTCTACTTACCTGCAATTTCCCCCATAGACGTAATCTATTTGAATTCTCTTGGGTGTCCCTGTATTCGAACTATTTGCTTGTTCTCAACAAAAATTTTAGTGTTGCATCCCTATATGATACACATTTAGAATACCGAATTTGAAATTTCTGCTGCTATTTGTTCTTGAGATATGCTGAAAACAGACAGACACAAACATAGACCAACCGTTAAAAACATGATTTTCGTATTCAGGGTACCTCAAAGTGTGTAAATATAACAAAAATTCATTTTCCAAAATTTGACCCAAACACAATACTTTTTCTTCCTTATGGGTACGAGAAAGTAAAAAAGAGTAATTTTTTGAAAATTAACAAGAAGAAATTTTATGAATGCGCTCTTTTTTCCTACCTTGTTTTCAACAGTTTTGCAATTTACATTATTTTTAATAGTTAAAGAATAAAAGCACATTTCAATCTTTTTCGGACACCCTGTACTACATTAATGGAAAAATCGACAACTTTGTTTGAAACTATCAGAGATTTTTGTTCAACCATTCGTTTTAAAGATATTGACGATATTTTCTTTTGAAAAATATTCACATTAAAATTTTACACAACCTGAGGTTATTTCTGCCGAACAAGGAGGGAAGCAACATTTCAACCTATACGCATTTTTTTACAGTTGATTTGTACTATTATAAATAAGATTTATTAATTTCAGAATTATTCCTTAAAAAAATTATCATTGTGTACATTTATACGAAAGTTTGACCTATACTGCCATATTAAAAATCATAAAATAATAATAATAATAAATAAATAAATAAAACAGTATGACGGCGCTATCATGTTGAACTATTTGAAATAATAGTTCGCAGGAACTAATTTAAGTCAAAGTGCATACATATAACATTTAAGAAATTCTGTGCATTCATTTTCGAGTTATATACATTCAGAAATATTCTGTCACACACATAAATGCAGCAGACAGACATTTTCTAAAAATTGTTAAATCCTGTCTTTTACCTCATAAAATGTGTTCATTTATCAAGAATTGGAAGTCGAAAATTTTTGATAATCCAGTACTTTTTTTCTATTGAATGATTGTAGAAAGTAAAAATTTTGCGTTTTATTGTAGTTTACAGAGGAGAAAATAAATAAATATTTCTAAAATTGATAGATAGATAAAAATTTCTTCTTAGTCTTAAAAAATAAAAACGAAAAATCATGCAGCTCGTATAGATTACACAAGTCTACAAAAATGATGTTGACAAAATTTGATTTGGTGATTTTAGCTGATTTTATAATTTTTGGCTTACTGAAGCCGAAAATGCAGCCAGGTTTTCTCTATCACATATAGATTTTTGTCAATAAAAGGTGTTTACCGACACAGTTTCTTACATATCACTTTTAAACATTGTTGGAATATGTTAAAAAACCTTAACAGAAACAGAAGCGTAATTACATGAATTTCCTATTCTAGCCATTAATCCTATACCTTAGCATATTCTACAGGAAACTTTTTTTAGTGTATGAATAATAAATGTCAATTTTATTATGATTGGTGCAGTACAAAGTTATTCAAATATGATTTAATAAAAAATTCTTCTCATAAAGTTCAATACAGAGATAATCTTTTGGGTGTCTCTGTACAAACCAGTTTTACTATTCATACTATGTTTTGAATAAGGAACATGCAAAGGAGAACTCAAATAATATATTTAATTTTAAGAAATTCTGAAAATATTTGCGGACGCTAGAGAGAGGACAGTAGAACAAATAGACAGACGGATAGTCAGGCAGTTAGAAAGACAGATAGATTAATTCAAATCATAATGACTTTAAAACATTGTTAGAAAGTACCTGAAAATGCTTAATAAAAACGAAAATGCAATTACAGCAATACCTAATTACAGCCTTTAATTTATTTTAATATGTGTGTATGGACTTCTAAATACTAATTATTACGTATTCATTATAAAATTTATTTTGTGCGTACTGTCTACCGTAAACTGTGACTAAGCTTTTCTTTTTTCTGAAAGAAATAGGATTGTAGTACCCCTCCTCCCCTCAAAAGGTGTATTTAGATATTAGTTTATTTATACCAATAAAAAAGTGAATATCTTACATTTTTTTTTTTTTTTTTTACTTCATCACAGATTAATATACACTTTACATATGTACATTTTATTTAATCTAAAATCGAAACTTTAACGAACGTTTTGCAAATTAAGTTACTTTCAGTGTTTAGCATAGTTTGATAAACTAAGATAGACTTTATTAAAAAAAAAAATGCTGAAATTATCGTGACACATTTAATTTAAAATTTACATGCATTGTTTTGCAAACAAAAATCCTTAAATATTTCAAAAACTATTTTTGAAAAAGAAAGAAAGAAAAAAAAAAGATTAATTAAGTAAAGTAATACATATTTATTTTTAAAATGAATACTAGATTTATTTCAGTAAAATCGATTCACGAAATACATATGAGTTTAATTAAAAGTTCTTTTTTTCTTTTTCATCTAGATCAAAGACATAACTTGGAGATACACAATATCACTATCGTCTTTTGGGTAGAACTGTGCACAAAACAACCTCCAGATGGTCGTAATTTTTAATAAAAATACTTCTCTTCAAATACAATAAGAAGCCCATGTTATGCATTCTAAATGAACAAGCTTCAATTTCTCTACAAGAAGTAGTAGTTCTGAATTTTTATTGTTATTTTACTGAAATAATTCAGATATCCTAACTCCTAGTTAATAAGCAAATATTCTTACATTACTTTTATGCTGAGCTACTTACTTCATTTGCGAAAGAGAAAATTAAAAAGGAAAAAAAAAAAAAATCTTTCATAAACTGTGAATATTTCGGCAAAGATATGTTAGAATTTTACGAGGGAGAAAGATATTTGATTAAAAGAAAAAAAGAAATTTAACAATATTTCTCAGATTCATGCGCATAATTAAGATTACCGAGTAAAGTTTATTTTGATTTTGAAGTTAATCGAAAATGCTAAATGCAAATGTTTTTTATATGAATTAAATAGAAATATAGTTAAGAAGAGAATAACATATGAAATATTTATTTATTTAAATTATATGACATTATATATGTTAATCTACGAATAAAAAGAAAAAAAAAAAGTTTTAGTTTATAATACTTGATAATTTTGAATGGGAATACTCCAAATTTAAGTTTTATTACTTGTCATAATATATAGTACTATCAACTCTAGAAGTAAAGTGCCCCGAAAGTTTTGAAAAATACACTTAAATACTGATTATTGGTGTACTTTCAAAGTCGATAGAAGCGAAAGGCCAGGTTTATACCGAAGTACACGGTTAAAAAATATACATACATATATATATATATATATATATATATATGTTAAAAAATAGAAAATTTCTATAAAAATAGAAAACTTCCTGTGAATATTTTTTTTTTAACTATATAATTTAGTTTAAAATTACATCGCAATCTGACAATAAATAAATAAATAAATAAAATAAAATAAAATAAAGATGAAAGGAAATAAATAAATAAATAAATAAATATTTTTTCGGCACTATACCCATTTATACAGAAATCTGTACCCATTTATCAAATCTGTTCCCATTTATACAGATTGACTATCATACTATACTGAAAGTTTAAATCTTTGCCCATTTTACTATAACTCGTGAAACAATATATACAGGGTGAGTTTAACATAATCTGCCAAACGAAAGGAGGTGATAGAACAGCCCATGGGGAGCATAAAACACTATAGAAACCCTGTCCTATCTCTAACCGTTTTCGAGTTATGGTAGATAAAAGAAAAAACTGTTTTTTTTTTTTTTTTTTTTTTTTTTTTTTTTTTTTTTTAATCCCGTCTGAAAACCCCCAAATTTGTGAGCTTTATGAAAGACTTACACGCAAAATAAACATATTTGGAAAGAGCAGAAAAAATCCTATCGGGTTACATCATTTACATCAGGATACCTTAATTTGACGGCGAGCTACAAGTGCTAAAATATTGGCGAAGTTTAAAATCGAGTTGTCACCAAATTCTTTAAACGGCAATTCTGCAAACACCGTTCAAGCTACAATCGGTCAAATTTACCAAAAACTTCTTCATTCCACAAGCTTTAGAATGAGCCCACAATAAACCATATCGGTGTTCTAGTTCAGGAGAAATTTAGCCTTTTGTTTGAAATACATCACTGGAAACTGCGTTCGTCGAAATTCGGCAAAAGAAATGATGGTGAGTAAATGGAACGTATGCAAATTTGTGACTATCTGCATATGGACTCTTAGTAATATGCAGATGTATTCCAACCTTCCTGCGCGCGCATCCCACTCGCGGGTACAAAAGGCGAGTCAATCTGTAACAACTCATTTGCTTGTCAGCTTCTTTTACGTTTTATTCTGCTTATTGCTTTAGCATTTTCTGGACTTTGCCTGAGCTCGGCCGATTCTTTTCACGCTGCTCTCACGTCTACTTGCTCTCTCTTAGTTCATACTTAGTATGTTTTCCTACATTGGTACGAATTAACCAAGTTGGTTCTTATTCCGTAGTACTTTTTTTTCTTCTACTTTTGTAAATTAATATTGAAATTTTATCCCTTTTTGTTTACCCTTCTGAATTTCATTTTCAATCGAAGTCATCAGAGGGATCAAATTGTCATACTTTCCAACCTGTAAACAGATATGCCTCTATGACGTTCAAATCGCTAAGCATATATGTAGTCAGGGAATGTCGTGTACGGAACAAAAAGATGCAAATTTTGCTTTTCAGAACACACAAATACAGTTGTCCTTATAATTTTGTCCATATCACACGACTGTCGAAATCCAAAATACATTTTATGAATATGGTTTCCATATATTTCCATGAAAACAAATAAAAAATGTCTTCATTTATGATTGATTTCCAGCCATAAAATTTGCATAATTTTCAGGTTAACTGTAGCAAAAACTTAGCGATTTTTCTCTTGTCCTTATAATTTTGACCACCACTGTAGTTAATCAGCACTAACTTTACAACTGAGTACATACATTAGAACAGACCACGGACTACTAACCTATTTGTTCCCGAACATCCCATCTCCACTTCGCGCTGTCACATAATTTCTGTGCTGTGTGCTCCTCAATTTGACAGTGACATGTTTAAGAAATTTTTTCATCTTTTTATGTTATATTCTTATTGTAATTTCTTAATATTTTTCTGGATGGATGGTCGGGTTTTACGTCGCACTAGTGCTGGGCAAATGGGCAATTAGCGACGATCTTGGACACACCCCTAGAGGTGGTCCGGAGACATGCCATCACAATTTTGATCCTCCACGGAAGGGATGGCTCTCTCGCTTCCGTGACCCCAAGAGGTATAACTTTTGATGGGAACATGGAGGACATTGCGGCCACGACAGATTTTACGTGCACCAACCACCATTAGTGTACACGACGGTCTTTTGCCGGCTCGAGTACCGAACCCGCAATCTTCCAATTACGAGGCCGGCGCTCTACCGACTGGGCTGCCGCGGCTCAATATTTTTCTGGAAAAATGGTAATTACATGAGTTATTTCATTTATTCACAAGAACCAGTTGCCAAGAAAGTGATTGTCGCCAAAAGATGGCGTTCATTCACCCAAAAACTGTAGTGATGTTCGAGAAATTTTCCTCCAGTATAGCGTATCCGTCTTCAATGAATCTCACCACTCACGCAGTCCAGCACAAATACAAAAGTTATATAGTATGCGTTTTAATTTTATGAAAACGTAAAATGGCTTTAATGCTATATATTTAGAACAAAAGGGGCAGAATGACTGAAAATAAAATCACTTCTTTAACAGACAGAAAACCTTTTTTTAAGAATACAGTTTTCTATTTGTGACTGTTAATGAAAAGTGAAATATGTCGTTTTTTGAAAATAGGATTTTGAATCTTTATACGATGGATCTATTTAAGTGTCTCAAAGATTGGAATTACACTTTTCTAGAGTTAAAGATCGCTGTTTATTGTTTAGAAGGTATTCTGTTACAGCATATAATTTCAACGCGTACATTATTGATGTAAATGTGCTCATGTAAAACTTTTACTAAATGAAATATTTTACAATATATAAAAAAAATTACACAATTAGATTTTTTCTATATATATATATATATATGTTCAGTAGCCCAACAAAATAATGAGCACATTTACTGACGATCGATATCTAATTTTTATATTAAAAAAAAAAATATATATATATATATATATATATATATATATATATATATAACCCTGTTTTCATTGAAAAATTTTTGCCATTCCTTTTTATTAATAAGTTTAGATGGAAAATGTGTTCTGTTTTTCATTTATTTCATTATAAAATTTTTCAATCTTTTGGACTTTCGTTTCTGTTTTATTTATCTATTTACGAAAGCAGAAAAAAAAAAAAAAATAAGATTTCTATTTCTTTATTTTATCAGCTATTATCATGTACTTCACCATAAACAATTTTTAAACCTAATTTTTATTTCTCATCTACTTAAAAAAAACTAAGTTTTTCATTTTTTTTTTTTCTTTTCTTTTTACGATTCTATTATTTTATAATAAAGCTTCAAATTTTTTTACAACTCTTTTTGTGTCTCATTCTCTTTATTGTTTGTTTTCTAAAGTGGTATATATATATATATATATATATATATATATATATATATATATATATATATAAAGAAAAATAAGTATTTTTTCATTTAATGTCTAGAGAAAGCTCATTACACACAAACACACACAGACACTATATAGTATTTGATCATTATGCAAAAAAATTTAAATAATATATAACATGGATTATTTTAAAATTATATAAAACTAAAAATAAAAAATCAGAGTTTTCAGCTTAATTGTGATTTCTCTTTATATAAAGAATTTTACACTTAATTTACGTGTATAGAAATTTATCAAACGTAATAAAGCATTAAAATACGTATCAAACAGTAAGAATACGGTAATAAAGCATTAAAATGAAAGAACATTTGTGCAGTAATATATATATAAACAGGGTGTCCCATAAATCTGCAGACATTTTAAAAAACTCATAAAATTTGAAGGATTTGGTGAAACTGAGTGCGGTTTGCAGAAAAAAGTATTTTCATGAAGGGTTTTATTTCGGTAAAGAAAAAAAAAGTTAAATATTTTGTCGATAGAAGGCGCTGCATGGACGCGTAATGAGAAATATGCAAGTCAAACTCTTGTGAATTTCACGGTTTTATGTTTAACACAACTTATTTTTAATTGTACATCCTACTTGTGCATATATGAAGCCTTATTTGCGGTGCTGACTTGGTGGATAAAGAGTTACTGGTAAAGATGTTTTCCCTCAGCAAAGAACTGCCGACTGACGCTGTGGTTAGTGGTGTTGTAAGTCGTTTGCAAACTGCAATTTGCAGTGATGACTGAGACATAGAATAGGATTTATATGTCTCTAAACATTTGCATGTAAATAAAAATAGTTTTTCATGGAAATATGTGATTTGTTCATATACAGCGCCCTCTATCGACTAAAGTTTTACTTTTCATTGTTTTCCTAAATATATACAATGGGTTGCCAAATTAATGTGGACACTTGACATTTTTTACATTTTTGGGTTTTTATGCTACTTATAATTCCTAAAAGTCGTTCTCATGTTACTGGAACGCATTTTTATTAAGTTTTATTATGCTACACATTATTTTAAGTGATTTAAACAAAAAATATTGAGCTTAGGGACATTTTTGTGACAGTCACTTCAATATATGCTGTAGAGTGCTCTCAACGTGTAATGTTAAACGCGCGCTTTGAATCCTAAAAACTGAGATTTAGTATGCATTCTGATGAATATTTAATAACGTAAGTACAGTTTAATTATTGAGATACAATTATATTCATTTTGACTTCATTTTGATAAGTCAATTATTACTTTTTTATTTCAACGTGGTCACAGGAAGTGACATTTCTCTGAGAAAAAAAAAAAAAAAAGTATTTAAAACTTTCCTCAGCATACACAACATTTCCAGAGAAAAGTCGTATATATTGTAGGGTTTTCTAAATATACTGTAAATAAAATAAAACTGAATTTTGACAAAAACCGTATAATGAAACCGTAAAATAAAAACGGAACATACATAAAACATACACCCAGAACATACAAAAATATTAGGAACATTTGCTTACGAAACAGAATAAAAAGTGCTGTTACACTAACTGAGATTCTTGAGGTGTCAGGTACCGCCAATTCGAAGAGAACTGTGCACAGAAAATTGGGAGAAGAAGGCCTGACAGGCCACCTTCCAACTCACAAGCCTAAGCTCACGGCGGCTATGAAAAAGAAATGACTCGCCTGGTCTCATGACTGTGGGGAATTAGACAATATATGATATTTATTAATAGTTTTATTGATTTCTAAGCCTTTTCTTGCAGTTAAACCATAATTTATTTCAACTTTAGGTATGTATCAGAGATGAGTCAAATTTTGAAATTTTCGACGATAAAAGCAGTTTCTTGTGGCGGCTTCCAAGAGATTAGTTCCACCCTGAAGGCAAAATAGAAAGGGTAAACATACGCTGAAGGTCGTGGTTTGGTTTATTATAAATACCAAGCATGTAAAACGTATATACATTGTTCAAGGAGCCATGAAACAGGACGAATATAACTGATTTCTAAGAACTTGCCTTCTTTCACAGCTGGAAGAATAGTTCCTAGAAGGTGAGCATAGTGTTTTTAAGCAATATTATTGCACCCTCCCGTCAAGCCAAAAGTGCTGCCAAATTTTTACAGGCTAAGAATATCGAAATATTAACTTGACCTGCCAATTCGTCCGACATGAATCAAGTAGAAACCTTATGGGATATTACAAAAAGGGAAATCGCCAAGGAAATGATTATAATCAAGAGGCAACTGATCGAAAACCTTATAAATTTCTGGCATCACAATCCTTTAATTAATGAAAGTGCAAAACCCTGCATAAAAAGCATGCCGTTGTGCATTGAAGTACTAATATCAACCGAAGGAAATGTCACCAAACATTAATGCCTTACACAATCCTACATTTTCCCCCGTTTCCATTATATTTTTACTTTCCGAACACTATAGTGAGGAAAGTATTGTAATCATGTCAAAAATCCGAATTCGAGATTTTGATGTTTCTATACGTTTTGAGGTCCCCTGAGTCCGTTTTCACTCTTTTTACGATGATGTATGTATGTGTGTGTGTATGTGTGTATGTATGTGTGTATGTGTGTATGTCTGTGAGTGAACACGCTAGCGTCTAAACGCTTTGTTCGATTAACCTGAAAGTTGGTACGCATATTGTAAGTCACCATAGTACGAACCCTATAGATTTTGGTGAATCTAGCACTTATAGTTTTTTTACAGGGACACAAAGAAAAATTCTTTATCATTATGGCCTATGGGAGCAAAGTCTTAAAAGTGCGATAGCATCTAAACGCCTTATTGAATTGAGCAAAAATTTTATACACATATTATAAATCACAAATACTCAATCTGTATTGATTTTGGAGAATCTAGCACTTATAGTTTTTTTTACAGGGACACAAAGAAAAATTCTTTATCATTATGCCTATGGGGCCAAATTTTTAAAAGCGTGATAGCGTCTAAACGGCATATTAATCCGAGCAAAAAATTTGTACACATCTCATAGATCATAGTTGAACTAACTGTATGGATTTTGGTGAATCTAGCACTTACAGTTTTTTTACAGGGACACAAAGAAAAATTCTTTATCATTATGGCCTATGGGACTAAATTTTTAAAAGTACGATAGCATCTAAACGCCTTATTGAATTGAGCCGAAAATTTGTATGAGTATTATAAATCACTGTTGCACTAACTATAAGCATTTTGGTGAATCTAGCATTTATAGGTTTTTACAGGGACACAACAAAAATTTCTTTATCATTATGATTTATGGGCTCAAAGTTCAGTAGCGTTAAATAAAACATCGTGTAATAGATGGAGAAAAATACTCAAACACTCTATTATGGTTTTCTTTCTTTTGTTTGTTTAACAACTCCTCTTTCTTTACTTTATCTACAAAACTGTTAATTACTCAATGTTCGGAAAGTCGAGTGGAGTCACTCCAGATTTTTTTTATTATATAGCTATTAAATATGTATATTAATGTTATATAAAATAATAAATACCAACAGTAGTCCATAACGTATTTTTATTTAGAAAGAAACCCACGATAACTTGATTTTTATCAGTGCCCACATTAATTTGGCAACCCACTTATATATATATATATATATATATATATATATATATATATCCCCTTTTACGAAAATAACTCTTTTGCAAATCACGTTCAATTCAGGCAATTCCTTCCATTTTTATGAATTTTTAAAATGTCTACAGACTTATGCGACACCCGGTATAATACAACAGATAATGAACTAACATAGAAAAAGAACAGGGAAAGAAAAATCAGGGTTTTAAAATTAATCCTTTTTCCGGAACACCGGTCTCTGAGACTGTTGAAGGATAGGCTTAATCTAGGGACTTGCTGGTGCATATTCCTAGAACCGAGGGCCCAGCACGTTTGGTGATAAATGTCGGATTCGCCAAGGCGAAGAGGGTGTCTAACTGAAACACTAATGCAAAGTAAAATCCACTCAGCACTCAATCTGTAGAGGATTACATGTGTCAGAACAATCCTTAGGAATGAAACACGAACTGTCACCAATGTTCATAGCGTAGCACTAGCGCAACGTAAAACCCGCTCAAACCTCAACCCCAACATTCTGTGTAAAAGATAGATTCCTCAAAATTTTATGTTATAGATTAAAACTTCATTAAAACTTTTTCAATTTACAAGATTTAAAAATAATTTTCCCAGTGATTGTAAATGAAATTGTCCTATTTTACTATATTTTCAACGTTCAAAGTGAATGAGAGAACAGGTTTTTACGTGGCGCTTGTGCCACGCTTTGGGCAATTTGCAATGGAAGATGGTCCAGAAAAGACACGTAATTAAATTATGATCCTACACATAGATGATGATTCCTCTTTCACTGTAAAAAAATGTTGTAATTTTTCCTGCACTTTCTGCGGTATATTTTCAACTATTTATGCTGTGAAATAAATTCAAGCACTAAATGCTGTAAAATCGACTTCCTGTGGACTTTAGACAGGAACATCTGCTTGTGGAAGCATAACATCTGCGTCTCTGAACTCAGATGCAGATGAACCATGAACGAGGAATGAACAACGTGAAGAGCATGGAATGAAGAATGTCCATTCATCAGAAAGGTTAGTTTTTAATTTTTATATTAACATTTTGCATTGATTAATTAAAATTTCGTTAAAACGCATTAGTTGTAAACATATTGTAGCATGTCTAATCTATTCATGACCCATATAACTTTTCTCTTAACGATGTACAATTAATTTAAAAAAAAATGTTTCTTATTAATCATTCAGTATAGTCATTTTAAAGGTTTTTCATACAATTACATTTATCAAGTTATATGCTGGCCAAGGAATTCTAAATGCGCTTTTTTATATGAACATATTTATGTTAACGTGTATAAACTTGCACTCATGAAATTCAACAAAAAATATTAATTATTTATTAAGCAAATTATCATAACAAATTGAATATGTTTATGATTACAAATTAATTTTTAACCCTAGAACACTAGTGGTACGTAAATTTTACGTGCGGTCTTCATTTAATGGTTTTTTCTGCACTTTCCCTACTATCGATACACTTGTTTGAGTTTGAGTGCTTCGAAATAATTATTCAGATAATGAAAAATTAGTAATATTGGGTGAAACAGCAAATAATTACACATATTTAAAAACAATATTAATGTTAATATAAGCAAATAAAACGACTTTTATATGAGCGCGTCAATTTTAGGTATCTCTAGTGATAGAGTATTTATGAACACGCTAGTGTTCTAGGGTTAAAAGAAGATTTTCTTAACTTGAACTTGAAATGTATTCCCTTTGACTTCAAGATAAATAATATAACAAGTATAAAAACATAGTCCTTAAGATATTATTTGACTTTTTTTTTTTTTAATAGCAAAGAATGTTCGCATGACAGTATGATGCACATAGTTTATTTTAAAAATTAAAAGAGGTATATTTCTAGGGCCGAATCAGTGCAAAAATTGGGAGCGTTTTAGGGTCATATTCAATGACTTTGACCTTGAATGTTCCTTGTCATATTCAATTTCATATTAAACTTAATTTGTGTAGAGATCCTTAGAGCTTAATTTGAAGATTTCATTAGGTCATTTTAAACGAAATTCTAATTTTACATTCCAATTTTCTTTATTTTAAGAATTTTAATACCAATTTAAATAGAGGTAGAATTATAAAAAAATTTTAAATAATTAATTTAACTAAATCAGGATGAAAGTTATTTTGTTTCAGTATAGCTTACAAATTCGCCTTCGGCGACCAGTGGGTTTGCGATCCTTCAAAAAACTCACCGTATTAAACTCCTGCTCGGTGACGTCTTCGACGTTGTTTTCCTGTTTCAAAATCTACGACCGCATGTTCACTCACCCTGCAAACACTTTTGAAAATTCTGCCTGTAGCAAATTTCGACAATCAGCCGAAATTTGGCGCCAGTTGCATTCTATGCCCGTTTTATAATCTGAACCTGGATGTTTGCTCACCATCCAAACGACCTTTGAAAAATTTGGCCAGACAACTACGCTAGTTTAAATTTATGTGTATATCGGCGGACAGGTAGCGCTGCTGTTAATTAACTGTGATCCGATAGTGGGGTTTTTGAATCCCGGAAGATTTTTCTCTCTTTTTTATTTATTGAATTTATTTTATTTTATGTATTTATTTATTTATTTTCAAAATCGATATCTGCTATAACAGATATACCTATTGAAATTAGATTTTATATTATATTTATCTGCTTTTTTAAATAATCTTACGTTTACTGTTTCCAGAATTTTAAGATTTCTGTAGAATTCGAAACACCCTCCTTTTTTTCAGGACATTTTCCAGCCATTATTCAGTAACGGTAATTTTTTGGTTTATTTTTTGATAAAAATTGCCATTCAGATTTTGAAAATATCTTGAAGAAAGACTGAAACTTCCAGCCCTGAACTTTTGTCATGAAATAAGCTATTAGAACGAGAGATCTATTTCTTTTGGACAAAGTAGAGTAAATGAAAACAATTTTTTTCTTTTTCCCTTTGGCACCAAATAGAAATAGCATAAAAGAAATTTTAAAACATTAATATATATGTAACTGCTGCTAAAGAACGAAATTTCATATTTTAAGGGAAAGAATGTGCTATTTTTATTTTTATTGATTTATTTATTGCGCTTTTTAAATATTTTGACCAAATGAAATAATAATAATAATAATAAATAAATAAATAAATAAATAAATTAGGATTTTATTTTATTTTTCTCGTTTTTTTGAAAAATCAATATAAACGAGAAAAAAATACATATATTGGATTCGTAAAAATTTTCGATCTCCGTTTTTCGATGGTTTTAAACGTTTTCGGATGTCCTGAACACGATTAGTTAACTTTTAGAAAAATTGCTAAAGAAAAAGATTTACTTTTCTCCCCCCACCTCCACCCCATACAAAATAATTTGCGTTTAAAATGCGCTCAAAAAACCCCCAAAACCTGTATCGACCGACTACTGCAATTCGATTTACCCGTAATAATCTGTATATATATATATACGGTAAACTCTCGATTATCCGCAAACGGATTACACACGTTGTGGATAATTCGTGGAGCGGAAAATAGGCGAAATCAGAAGAAAGCTTTTTTTTTTTTTTTTTTTTTTTTTTTTTTTTTATCATCAACAATAAACAGATACAAATGATAGCTAAAAAAAAAAAAAAAAAGTAAATATAAAGAATTATGTGGTTTTTGCTTTATTTGTTCTCCAGTAGAATACGCTACCAAACTCGTCAAGATTTCAATTTATTTCAAAACATTGATGTGACCGCTTTTTTTTTCTTTCACACCAGTTTTCTTGGCGGGTACTTTCTTTAATATTCAATCGTAATTAAATATTGGAGAATATTTTTCTACAAATAAAGTGGTGTGAAAATGTGGCGGTTATTCACAATTCTGTGGAATAAACTAAATGTTTGCATGTTTGCGGTACTGTTTAATTTAGAGCATAAATTAGATTACAAATTGAACCATGGCTTCATAAGTTCACTTTTTTTCTTTATGTTTTTTACATCCTATAGTATATGAAGTACAGTCAAACCTCGTTGACGTGAACTACTTTTAACATGAACTGTTTCCACAATCCCCGTCAAAAAGAAGATTAGTTACTGATAACATGAACTACTGATAACATGAACAAATTTTTTATCCCCCATGAGATTCACGTTAATGAGGTTCGACTGTACAAATAATTTTACTTTTTATAAATATTTTCATTATTTGTATTATGTTTTATATACGATACATTCAAGTTTTTAAGCTATAATGCATTTTATGTCATTTCAATTTCACGTTCAGCCTTTTTGCGGTTTATGTGCGAAACCCATGGCTCTCAATTTTGCGGATAATCAATTATGCTGTATCTATATACATGTATGTTCAAAAAAAAAAAAAAAACATTAACATCTTTTAACGCAGATTATAAACTAAGCATGTCAAAACGGAAATCAGAAATTCTCGCTGAGTAAGATAAACAAATACTGGATGAAAGTTGAAAATGAACCCGATGAGTTTATTCACTCTAAAACGCCTAAGCATCACAGTTTTCCTTCAATCAAAGACACTGACCATACCACAACTATGACTTTTATATACTGTAGATAATGAATGAAAGGCTTGCTTTTTATTTTTTTCCTCTGTCTCAAAGTGCAAGCGAATTACTATAAATTTATAACATCATTAATTTTAATGCGTGTTAGTGTATGTTTAATAGGAGACACATATAAACTTGGTGTTAGAGATTTTTACATTTTTAATTTTTTTTTAAGTTTTAAGATTAAAAAAAAAAAAAATATCTTAACTTTTTAACGGAATGACACCTTAGAACATTGAAAGAACGAGCTCTGGCATTCCATTATTTAATATTTTAATTATAATAAAGCACAATCACAATAACTATATACATCGCGCGCAGTAAACAGAACATTAGGATACATAAGAACGAATATTCTTACAGGCCGCTGCCTGCGGCCCATGTCCACAGGGGCGTCTTACACGAAAACAGCTACATCTCTCAGCGAGAGCCGACGAACTTCTGACTTCTGAAAACAAAATGTTTTCACTTCATTTTAATGATCGGCAAAATATCATTAGATATTTTGCCGAGAATGGCGACAGCGCCGTCTATATTGTTTTAAATGATAAGGAAGATGGCTCAATATCGATAGGCTATTTAATATATTCGTAAGAGTTTGAATTTAGCGCTACAACTTTAAATATTATTTCTTCCTTTCTTTTCATTTTTTTCTTTTAATTTATTCCCTTGTTTATTTATTTATTTTTACGCAATAATAACATTATATACTTTAAAAGAAAAAAAAAAAGGTAGCATTTTCTTGTTCTAAGCATTAGTTAATAAACAATATGGCATTTTTAGCAGTCATAGCTACGTTTAAAAATAAAACTGCAATTAAATGTCAACCCTTCAAAATCATTTAGAATTTCTGTAATCGCTTTTAAGAGTATTATGGCTGACACAAAGAAATCACCCCCCCCCCTCCTTTTTTTCCCGTTTAACCCATATCCTACCAAGCATTGAAAAAATGTTTTTCAATGTCTGTGTATACACACAAAATCAAAAAACTTACCAACTTTTCATTAGTTTAATCGGTACAGGCTGTCCTAAAAGGAGGACAATAATTTAGGACATTTGGAAATATAAGGAAAACAGACCATCTATATATATAATAATAACAGGAGACTTGGCGTTGGAATATTAAAACCCGAATAAACAACTACGTCAGAAACGCCAAAGAAAAATATTTGAAATGCATACAGCTGTTTCGGTAGCCTATAGCGTACCGTCTTCAGTGCAAAAAGGATTCTGAATCAGGAGAAGTGCTCGTATAGTGCTCATATAGTGCTCGTTCAGGAGAAGTGCTCGTATACGAGCACTTCTCCTGATTCAGAATCCTTTTTGCACTGAAGACGGTACGCTATAGGTTACCGAAACAGCTGTATGCATTTCCAATATTTTTCTTTGGCGTTTCTGACGTAGTAGTTTATTCGGGTTTTAACATCTATATATATATATATATATATATAATTGTTTTACCAGTACAAAGTGTAGAATATTACTAATAATATGTTGAAAATGTAATGAATAAATCTTTAAAAATCGTCATTTTAAAAATTAAAAAACATATATTAAACGTTAATTTAAACTAACGATAAAGACACATATGTATTTATTGGACTTTTAAATAATATATCGTCTTTAATTTGAATTAAAATATCCAAAAGAATTTATATAAACATCACTTATGCATGGTGTCCTATTTTAGGACGAGGGTGAAATATGGGTTAAACAGTTTCACACACTTTTATAAAAAAATTATTAGTCTTTAAGTTTACATTAAAAAAAAAAAAAAAAAAAAAAAAAAAAATGCTGTGAGATATTATAGTGCATGAATAAGAAATACTTGCCTATTTCTTGTATTTACAAATAAAAAGGATTTTTTTTTTTTTTTTTTTTTTTTTTCAAGCATGTCAAAAAGTAATGGATTCAGGTTTCATAATGGCCTGGCCTTAGTATATATATATCTATATATATATAGATATATATATATATTTTTTTTTCTAAAAAAGGAATTCTGAGTATAAATAATAACCAAATGAACCTAATACAAATTTCCAATATTTTATTCAGTGTCTATTTGTGGACTAATTTAAACATTTCGGTTATAATGTGAGAATTGAAGGTGTTTGTCTGCCCTTGGGACCTAGGTTCGAGGGGAGTACACTCAATAGCAGTTTTCCTGTGAGTTTTGGAGAAAAAACACAGAAAATTCCGTACGGCTGTGCGAATGGACATGACCTGGTTTTGAACTAGCTTTCTACGAGTCGGGTCGACTTGAGAACATCATTCAAAAAAAAAATTTGCAATTGAAAGCATAAATTTGTAGACATATTTATAGCTCTTTAACTGATTTTAGACAAGTGTCGGAACTCCGTGTTTCTATACGCGGATACCCACCTGAAAAAAAAAAAAAAAAAAAAAATCCGTGTAAGCATGACAAAAAAATATCCGTATACGTTTTCTTTTCTTCAACAAATCGAAAACTAATCATCTATAGAAATTGTATGAAAATTTTAAAGTACTGTATTAAAATTTTTATTTACTATTGTTAATATATGTATATATATATACACATATAAGAAATACAACATAACCTTGCTTTTACGTTTTGAGAATTTAAATTATTTCTTAATTTACATTTTTTTTTTTTTTTTTTTTTTTTTTTTAAAGATATCTTTATTTTCAATGAATTTTAATCCTCGCTTTTATGTTAATGAAATTTTGAATTTTCTTCCATTTACATTTGTATATGCAGAAAATATACAGGGAATACTTGTTGTAATTTAATTAAAAAAAGTAATGTAAAATAAACACATAAAGAATACGAATGCCATCAAGGCAGATTATATTCTTTATCGCCTTCTCTAGAACAAATAAATAATGCACCAAGCAAAACTGTCACCGGAGGAAGCTAAGTTGCTGATTATGGGAATTTAAAGTGATCAATGACCCTTAAATAGCAGATGTTAAACTGTGAATCACATACATGCTACACAAATTATTATAGTAAAGTTAAACATCCACATTGGAAAAAAGCAATAAAGAATAATACATAATTTTTCCCCAGACTATAAGTATTAAACAATAAATTACGAACATTTAAATTGAAGTGCATTTTTTACTTTCTTCTATATTCAATAAAAGAATTGGATTTATAAAAATTTTCGACTTCGAGTTTTCGACGGATTTACACGTTTTGAGAGGTCTAGAACACGATTTTATCATTTATAGAAAATGTCTGTCTGCCTGTGTGTGTGTGACAAAAATTTTGTGGCGACTGTATCTCCGGAACTACTGTTCAGAATTATATATGAATTTATATGTAGAGGCACCTTGACCTAAATTAGAGCCCATCAATTTTTGTCAACCGATCAACAGGTGGCGCTGCTATCAGCAATTTTCGAGATTTAGGAGGAGGCTATATCTCAGGTTCTATTGAGTATAATCAAACAAAGCTTGAAATGTGAAAAGGCTATTACGAGACATTATGATGATCCAATTTGAATTCTTATCTGGTTATAAAAACGTACTTTTTAAGATGCCATTTATGGGCAATAAAAATGCATACTTTGGATTTTTAGTGTTAGTTGTCTCTTAAGATGCAAATCGTTTGCATTCATCCTGCTAGATAATAATAATAATAATAATAATAAAAAAAAAATATTCGCATTTAGTAAAATATAGGAAAGTATAAAAGAAAGTCTTGTGGTGGCAACAACATACTAGTTTATTCTTGAAGTTAACAATTTACATAAATCGTTAAAAATTATCATTGATCTATTTTTCAGATTTTTTAATTTTTAAACTAAACAATTAGTAACATTTCAAATTATTTTTTAAATAATTTACCAACTGTATGACAGTGAAAATTTACCTTATTTTATAATTTAAAAAAGTTTTGTATGATTTTTAGATGAATAAGTAATTTTTATTTAATTTTCGGGTTTCGGGTCGGGTTCGGGTCTAAAGACAGCGGGTTTGGGTCGGGTGCGGGTCGTAAAAGTTTCTCTACTGTGGGTTCGAGTTGATATAAAATTCATCTGTCGGGTTCGGGTCGGGTGTGCAGGACTCTAGGTTAGACCATAAAATTTCATAGCAATGAGTGAAAAGACAAACTATAAACAGAAAGCAACCTGATAGCTACGAAGAAACCGAAACTAATTACAAAACGCTTATTCTACGCTTACGTCATCAATAATCGATTGTAAAATCATACGATTATTAAAATAAATCGAAAGCAAATCACTCGATTATCAAAATCATTCGATTATTCCCATCTCTACCGCCTACACCCAGTGATGCCAGATGGCCGAAAATTATTTCCCCAAACAGGTCTTCAAAATTTCCCAAATCAGGGTGGTTTTTTTTTTTTTTTCGAAAAAATCCCCAGCTTGATTTCTACTAAAGAAGAAAAATAAAAATTTCTTCAAAAAAAAAAAAAAAAAAAAAAAATCAAGCAGATTTTTCTATGATTTAAGCTCAGATTGTTCCCCAAATGAAGGCAATTTTTGAAAAAAATCCCCAAATAACAATAAAGCTATTGAAAGTCTCTAGTCGTAGGGATAAATCATTATGTTGCCAACATTGACAGAAAGTTGAAGAACTCCCCAAAATAGTCCCACAAACATTTGGTCCCCAAAATTGTCCCCAGAAGCCTCGAAAATCCCCAATCTGGCATCACTGCCTACATTGTAAAAAAAAAAAAAAAAAAAAAAAAAAAGAAAAACAGTATTTTGCAACAAAAGGTGCTGCCACCGCGGCTGCCAACACAGTTGCTGTAAAATTTACAAGCTGCTGCTTTTACGGTGCTGTAAAATTTACTGCACTTTGCTGTGAATTTTTCAAGATGTTGTTTTTAGTAGTGCTGTAAAATTAACTGCACTTTGCTGTGAATTTCACAAGATGCTGTTTTAAAAAGTGTTGTAAAATTAACTACATTTTGTTGTAAATTTTACAACACTTTTTAAAACAGCATCTTGTAAAATTCACAGCAAAATGCAGTTAATTTTACAGCACTACTGAAAACAGCATCTTGTAAAATTCACAGCAAAGTGCAGTAAATTTTACAGCACCATAAAAAACAGCAGTTTGTAAATTTTACAGCAAAGCACCTTTTGTTGTAAAATACTGAAAAATTTTTTTACAGTGTTTTTGATAACACATCTTCCCAACTACAGGTATTAATTTCACACATGGAAACTTCCGGTACGATAAGTGCATTCAACTGAAGTTAAATATGAACATTTTTTTTTCTTTTATATATACGAAAAACCAAAAATATGAAAATATGAACACATTAAAAACAATGATGCTTTTATTTCTGTGCAGCAATATTTGAAAAATAAAATCAAAACAATGAACAAAAGCGTCAATAAATACAGCTACATTGCTACACATAAATCACAAATTATACGAAATTTAGAAGCGCAGCAATCACTAACACGCACGAATATACGCTTCACGCACATGACAGAAAAAAATGAAAAAATAAAATAGAATAAAATAAAACTTTTATTTTTACGTGACAGATGAGACCTATAGTTACAAACGACTTTTGTCTAGATTGATCCACATTACGATTCACAGAAACAAATGCATAGTATTTTGCAGACATAGACATCACAGACTTCAGAATTCAGGACTTGAGAACACGGGACTTGAGAATTCAGAAGGTAGCGCCTTACCGATCGAACCGGTAAAAATAAAAATCACTGGCTACCGCTATATCGGTGTTCTTGTAACTTAAAGTGCACGAAATTCTGTATCACTAACACACACGTACGTCTGCTACCAAACTAGTACTACTACTTCTGACTACCACAAGAATTTTATCTATGTAATTTTACGCAAATTCAGGCAGTACAAATTATTTATTAAATGTTATTTATTAAAATTATTTTCCATGATGAATGCAGACGCTATTTATCTCACAGAATTATAACTCTAAATGTTGAAAGAAAGTTAATTTTGTGCCGACATCAGTAGAAATGCAATTTTTTTTCTTCTTTTTTTTCGTTAAAAATGAAAAAAGTCGATAACTTTGTTTTAAGTTATCACGGATCTACGCTTCAAACATTCGTTGTAAAGGTATTCAAAAGTTTTTTCAAGAGATACTCATATTACAAATTTACACCCTTGGGATGGAGGGTACATCCCTCCGAGGGTGAGGGAATTTATATATTATATTAATTTAAAATTAAAATTGTAAAAGTGATAATTCACATTAATTTTACAATCACACGTTAAAAATAACTCTCATTATGTACGTATATACGAAATTTTGTCCTTTACTGCCATGTTAAAAATTTAGAAAGAGTGAAATCACGGCGCCACCTGTTGAGCAATTGGTTCCCAAATCTAATCATTATTTGTTTAGGTCAACGTCCAACTAAATACTAAGTTTGGTTAAATTTCGTTTATTGGTTCGTGAGATACAGCGTCCACAAAATTTGTGATACACACATACAAACATTTTCTAAAAACAACTAAATCGTGTTCAGGACATCTCAAATCTTGTAAATCCATCGAAAACTGAATTTCGAAAATTTTAACGAATTCAGTGCTTTCTTATTATACATATATGATAAAATGAAAAAGGTTAATTGTTTGGGTTTAACGTCGCACTATTCCCTAACAACACATTGTCTCCAAAGAGCATCCTGAGGACGTCCTATGGATGAAAATACATCCTATGGACATATTCAGAATGTATTATGAACAAGCATCCCTAACAGCACATCTCATCCACAAGACATCCTCAGGATATCCTATGGTTGAAAATACATCTAAGGGACAGCCTCCGAATGTATTATGGATAAGTGTGCTGTTGGGGATGTTGACAGGCTTACTGTGCTATGGATAATTGCCGAAACGTCAGTGGAGGCCCTATGTTGAGACTCAGAACGGTTTTGGGTTCTGTCTGTGTGTTTGTTTGTCTGTCTGTCGGGCGATAGCGGCAGCAAAAATCTCGCTATTGACTTGAAATTTGGTATACATGTTCATGAGCCCCACGGACTCAGCTTTACAGTTTTGAGTGTATATTCCATTTGAAGTTCGTGTACAGGGACACGCCAAAGTTTTTATTATCATTACGGTCTGTGGGAAGAATTTATATGTACCGCGATAGCGGCCGCAAAAATAATGCTATTGACTTGTAGTTTGGTACACATATTTATGAACCATACGGAATTAGCTGTATAGTTTCGGGTGTGTATTCCATTTGTAGTTCGTGTGCAGGGAAACACCAAAATTTTTCTTATGATTACGGCCTATGGGCAGAATTTGTATGTACCGCAATAGCAGCTGCAAAAGTGCTCCGATTCACTTGTAAATTGGAACACACATTCAGACTTTGTACAGAAATAGCTATATAATTTTTATGTCTGTATTGTTTATGAATTCTGTACAGGGCGCGCCAAATTTTTTATCACTACGGCACATGGGGGGGAATTTCGTTCAGATGCATTTTAACATCAGTACTTTGGAATCAATAAAACGAAATTAGCTTACATTAGGGAGATGCTTGAACTAACGTTTTCTGAAGAAAATATTTGCTGTTAGGTTTCCTAATTAATGTACAGTACAGGACAAAAGTGCATTGTTGTTAGCAACTTTGTTATTGTTACTTGCAACATTGTTTGTTACTTCCAACATTGTTATTGCAAGTTGTTTCTTACAAAAGTGTTCTGATAATGCCACGTAATCATTCAAATTATGTCAAATTTCGAACAATTATTCATGAAAAACGTAGAAAAGCGGAATGATTTTTGCTGGTGTATACAATGAGTATACAATCCTCAGGAACATATCTGTTTATGTAGCAAGTCAATCGAATCAATATATATCTATATATATAACTGACTAAGATATGTCCTTGGACTCTGTTTGTATGTGTGTGGACGCGCGGAGTATGCCTCTAAAGCTTCCTTCTCGTCTTCTTCTTTCTATTCTGCTTTCTTCTCTTTCTTCTTCTTCTTTTTCTCTCTTCTCCTTCCTCTTCTTTTTTCTGTTTCTTTTCTGTTTCTTCTTCTTCTTTCTTCTTCATCTTTCTTCTTCTCCTTCTCCTTTCTTTTTCTTCTTTCTCCTTCTTTTTCTTCTTCTTTCTTCTCTTTCTTCTACTTATTCTTCTTTCTTCTTCGTTTCTCTTTCTATTTCTTTTCTCTTTCTTCTGTCTCTTCTTCTCTTTCTTCTTCTCACTTTTCCTTCTTTCTTCTCCTTCTTCTTTCTTCTTTTTCTTTTTTCTTCTTTCGTCTTCGTCTTCTTCTCCTTCTTCTGTTTTCTTTTTCTTCTTTCTCTAAAGCTTCCTTCTTTTCTTCCTTCTTTCTTATTCTGTCTTCTCTAAATCTTCCTCTGTTGCTGGAAGAAGTGTAGCTTCTAAAAATGGTTTCATTAACAAACTTTGATCTATTGGCACGCAAACAGCATCAGGCAGAGTTTTGTACATTTCGAGTTTAGCTTTGAAAATTTTCCCGCATTCTGAATTAGGTTCGTTCCCGAACCGGGGCTTTTCTACTATATTATAATGAGGAATAAATAAAAATGACATTTTGAATAATGTGTGATGCAAATAGGACGTTGAGGCTCCTGATCTGCAGATCCACTAGTTAAAAAAAACAATGGTTTTCTGAAAAGCCAAGGGGACCCAGATTTCCTTGAATCCAAGCACACTTAATTTCTTAAGTTTTAAAAAAAAAAAAAAATAGGGATTTTTTATTTATCAACTTTTTAATGGACTTTATGCACGAGTGGCAACGGCTGCGGGTATTTACCGATTTAAGAGGCTGGTATTGGCTGATAGAGAAGCAAACAAAAGTTTCTAGCTTAACGATTAACGAAGAAACTTTTATATACTTGCAATGACGCGCGGTGCATAAGGTCCATTGTATAGTCTTCATTTTCTTAGAATTCAAAAAACAACAACATAATTTTATTTTTGTAATAATAAGGAAAGCGCAGGTGACATCACGCACGTCAAAATTGTTTATTTATGATTCTATTCAGGGCAAAACATTGGCATTTTCACCAATACGGTTTGTTCTTTTTCCCTTAGTGAGTGGCAAACATTGATTGACGGAGCGTGTGTTTGTATACATGACCTTTCCTTATTTTGATGCTTCTTTTTTATAATAGTACCTTAATTTAATCACTAAAACTAGAGAAAATCGAATAATTTTTTTAACCAGATGGTCCAATCAAACAATATATCCAGTCGTTCCTATGACTCCCCTTCGTAGAGGATCAAAATCGTGATGGCATGTTCCCGGACCACCTTTAAGGGTGCGTCCTGGATCATCGCCAGTTACCCACTGCGCAGTACTAGTTCGACGTTAAACCCAACCAACCATCGTCCCTATGATCCATCATTGTTGAGAAAGTAAATGTACGACTGCAAGAATTTGCAATTTGACTGCGCGGAATTTTGCCAAATGTATTCAGTACCACATTTTTTAAAAAGCGGTCTGTGAGGCCGATGTTCCCGGTGAATACGATAAAAACATGTTCTGGTCAAAGGGTTAATTGTGATGCGATACTACTTTTATTTACAGAATATTGCATTGAACTTTGCTGTAGAGAAACTTGTCGAGATGGTATGAGACATAAAACATTTAAATCGAAAAACGATTATGCAGGTTTAGTACATTTTCTAAACTATTCAATCTATGGAAAAAAAAATGACTATGTAGTTTCTTTTCTGTAAACATCAAAATTAATGATATAGGAAAAATATTAATAAAACACTGATATTATTATTATTTCCATACCAGATATTTATTGATACGGGAAAAATGTTGGTAAAACACTGATCAAGATTGCTTTTTGGAATATTTTATTCGTATATTGTGAATAAAATATTCCAACAAAACAAAAGTTAACTTAATTTTAATTTAACAAAATTATTGTTGCAGGAAAATTACCGATAAAACACTGATCAAGATTGTTTTTTTGAAATATTTCATTCACATATAGTGAATAAAACATTCCAATAAATAAATAAATAAATAAAAATAAAAATAAAAGTTAACGTAATTCCAATATAAAACTAGTACGTTGTGGCCATCAGAAATTTTTCTTCTATATCATTCTATGTAAAAGTGCTACTTACAGTTTAGCATGTACAAAACATTAATATAGCGTCTAAAATAAAGATTTTAGCTATAGATTTTGGTGCAATTTTAATCAACAGCTGCTTGGATGTAGCCATGCAGTATGCAGAAAATCACAGAAGGTGTTATAGCTACGCCACTTATCTTCTAATACACACCCAAACTAAATCAACATTCGTTTTCATTATGGTTATCTGACTTATCGAGTTTGGTGCAATTATATGCTATAGAAGTTGAGATTTAACTTTCCTGTTCAAAGTGTAAATTTGAGTACAGCACTGCAACCTATAAGCCGATCTGCACTCAAACTGAAATAGCATAGAGTTTTCATTATAGCTCTTACACATACCAAGTTTTGTGCAATTATACACAATAGAACCTGGGATATAGCCCTTTCCTTAAATGGTAGAAATCACAGTATAGCAACGTTACTTGCTGAGTGAAATTCTCTGAAAGTTGGCAGGCTCCAATGTATGTCAAAGTGCAACTACATATTAATTTACATGCAATCCTGTGCAGTCATTCCTGAGATTCAGATGGAGTAAAATGTTTGTTACACACACAGATATCTATATATATAAAAGAAGACTCCCTGAGGGGGTGATCTATCAACGCCCAGACCAAACCCCTGGACCTAGAAGCATGAAATTTTGTGACAATGTTCGTTCTATGACGTAGGCATCCACTAAGAAGCGATTTTACAAAATTCGCCCCCCAAGGGGGGAGGGGGGGCAAAACGTGATTTCACAAAATCCTTCATATCTCAAACAAAAAAAACAGATATCCGTAAAATTTTTGCTTTAAAATATAGCTAACACAAATGTCTAAAAACCAATTTCTGGAATTTTCAAAATTCGGTCCCCAAGAGGGACGGGGGGGGGGGGGGGACAAAACGTGATTTCACATGCGTAAAACGTGATTTTTGCATAATCCTTCATATCTCAAACAAAAAAACAGATATCCGTAAAATTTTTGCTTTAAAATATAGCTAACACAAATGTCTAAAAACCAATTTCTGGAATTTTCAAAATTCGGTCCCCAAGGTGGACGGGAGGGCAAAACGTGATTTCACATGCGTAAAACGTGATTTTGCATAATCCTATATATCTCAAACAAAAAAATAGACACACGTGAAATTTTTGCTCTAAAATATAGCTAACACAAATGTCTAAAAGCCAATTTCTGAAATTTTCAAAATTCGGTCCCCAAGGGCGCGGGAGGGCAAAACGTGATTTCACATGCGTAAAGCGTGATTTTGCATAATCCTACATAATCTCAAACAAAAAAACAGATATCCGTAAAATTTTTGCTTTAAAATATAGCTAACACAAATGTCTAAAAACCAATTTCTGGAATTTTCAAAATTCGGTCCCCAAGGGGGACGGGGGGGGGGGGGCAAACCGTGATTTTACATGCGTAAAACGTGATTTTGCATAATCCTATATATCTCAAACAAAAAAATAGATACACGTAAAATTTTTGCTCGAAAATATAGCTAATAAAAATATCTAAAAACCAATTTCTGGAATTTTAGAAATTTAGCCCCCAGGTGGGGCAACAAGGGGGGGGCTATGGGGCAAAAACAAATGGAAATACAGTTAGGCCGTTCAAAATTGGTACAGACAGGTTTTAAAGGCCTGCAAGTCGAATGGGGATATTTTAAAAAGTTTTAAGTTATTAGGAGGGGCGTGAAGGGGGGGAGGGGAGAGGGGGGGCAAAAAAAAAATAGTGTTATCGTTCAAAATTGGTATATAGAGGTTATCGATACTTTCAAATCGATTGCGGATATTTTCGAATTTTAAAAATTATTAGGAGGGGCGGGAAGGATGGTGGGGCGGTAAGGGGGGGGGCTATGGGCAAAAAGAAATAGAAATACAGTTAGGCCGTTCAAAATTAGTACAGATAGGTTTTAAAGGCCTGCAAGTCGAATGGGGATATTTTCGAAAGTGTTAAGTTATTAGGAGGGGCGTGAAGGGGGGACGGAGAGGGGGGACAAAAAAACAAAAATGGAGTTAGATCGTTCAAAATTGGTATATTGAGGTTTTCGATACTTACAAATCGATTGCGGATATTTTCGAATATGTAAAATTATTAGGAGGGGCGGGAAGGGGGGGGGGGCTACGGGGCAAAAACTAATAGAAATACAGTTAGGCCGTTCAAAATTGGTACAGATAGGTTTTAGAGGCCTGCAAGTCGAATGGGGATATTTTTGAAAGTGTAAAGTTTTTAGGAGGGCCGGGAAGGGAGGGGGCGGAGGGGCAAAAAAAATAAAATAGAGTTAGATCATTCAAAATCAGTACATAGAGGTTTTCGATACCTACAAATCGATTGCGGATATTTTCGAAATTTTAAAATTATTGGGAGGGGCGGGAAGGGGGGGAGCGGTGGGGCAAAAAAATAAAAATAGAGATAGATCGTTCAAAACTGGTTCTTAGAGGTTTTTGATACTTACAAATCGATTGCGGATATTTTCGAATTTGTAAAATTATTGGGATAGACGGGAGGGGGGCGAAGGGGAAAAATAATAGAAATAAGAGTTAGATTGGGAATTTTTTCCGAAGGCAGTGAGAACCCGGTGCGACATTTTTCCTAATCAGATTTTGTTTCTCTTTTTTTTTCACGTGATAAAAATAATTGCAATTTTGAGAATTCATTATAGTGATTCATTTAAAAATAGGGACCAGCGAAGCGGGCGTTGCCTGCTAGTATGTATATATATAGAGAGATAAACATTTTTAAAAAATGGTCAAATCGTGTTCTAAACCTCTAAAAACGTGTAATTCCATCGAAAACCTAATTTTTTTATTATTCTCTTTTTTTTTTTTTTTTAATATAGAAGAAAGTAAAAATTATGATACGGAACAATGTTGATAAAATACTGATGAAAATCGTTTTTTGAAATATTTTATTCAGAAAATGTTAAGTATAAATGTGAGTTCTGGTGCGTTATACAGTATGTAATTATGCCATTAAAAATATTATAAAAATTTCACATCTTGGGGTGGTATGCTTAATTTTTATACAGCTTTAAATATAAAAATTATTTATTCAAATGAAGCTCAGCTCTCTGTGCTTACCATTGTATCTAAAATATAGTAAGATTTTTTAGAATGCACACTTTTTAACATATTATTGTACTATGCGCTATAAATTTATCAATTCTAGTTTTTTCAATGTTTTTAAGCTATTATTATCATTATTATCATAATATAGATGAGAAGGAAATTTTGAGTAAAAGGAAACAATACTAAATGTAATTTGAAAGAACGAATGAATGTATTTTACCATGTTTTTATTAACTTCTATTCTTGTTTGTTTGTTTGTGTGTTTGTTTGTGTGTTTTTCATGGACAAATCTTGCAATCCATTTTTAACTAACTTCCCGACTAGCTAGATATTTGAAATTTTCAGGACAGCTCACAACATGGTGACAATACATTTTTCTAATAATTTTAGTCAACTATTGCAGGTCCCGCTGTCTTCGGCAGCGCTTACATGATTCGACAGAAAATTTATTTCACTAACTTCCCGACTAGCTAGACATTTGAAACTTTCAGAACAGTTCAGAACACGGTAAAAATACATTTTCTTAATACCTTTAGTCAACTGTTTCGGGTTCCTGCTGCCTTCGGCAGCGTTATCAGTACAAAGCTTGCAATCGATTTTTCACTAACTTTCCGACATAGCTAGACATTTGAAACTTTCAGGATAGCTCATAACACGGTGACAATACATTTTTTAAATACTTTTAGTCAACTGTTTCAGGTCCCTACTGCCTTCGGCAGCGTTTATATGATTCAACAGAAAATTTATTTAACTAACTTCCCGACTAGCTAGATATTTGAAACTTTCAGAATAGTTTAGAACACGGCGAAAATGCAATTTTTAAATATTTTTAACCAACTGTTTCAGGTTCCTGCTGCCTTCGACAGCGTTACCAGTACAAAGCTTGCAATCGATTTTTCACTAACTTCCCGACTAGCTAGACATTTGAAACTTTCAGGATAGCTCAGAACCCGGTGACAATACTTTTTTTCATACTTTTAGTCAACTGCTTCGGATCCCTACTGCCTTCAGCAGCGTTTATATGATTCGACAGAAAATTTATATAACTAACTTCCCGACTAGCTAGACATTTGAAACTTTCAGAATAGTTCAGAACACGGTGAAAATGCATTTTTTTAATACTTTTAGCCAACTGTTTCGGGTTCCTGCTGCCTTTGGCAGCGTTACCAGTACAAAGCTTGCAATCGATTTTTCACTAACTTCCCGACTAGCTAGATATTTGAAACTTTCAGGATAGCTCAGAACACGGTGACAATACATTGTTTTTAATACTTTTAGTCAACTGTTTCAGGTCCCTATTGTATTCGGAAGCGTTTATATGATTCAACAGAAAATTTATTTAACTAACTTCCCGAGTAGCTAGACATTTGAAATTTTCAGAATAGTTCAGAATACGGTGAAAATGCATTTCAAAAATATTTTTAACCAATTGCTTCGGGACCCTGCTGCCTTCAGCAGCGTTACCAGTACAAAACTTCCAATCAACTTTTAACTAACTTTCCGGCTAGATAGCCATTTGAAACTTTTATAATAGCTTAAAACACGATAGCAAGGAATTTTTTTAATACTTTTATCCGATTTCTCCGGGTTCTCGCTGCCTTCAGCAGCGTTTATATGATTCAACAGAAAATTTAAAAACATGGTGTATAAAAGTTCTTTTTATCTTATAATTATTTTATTAATATAATCAATTCTACACGCTTTTTGACAACGTATATAATTAATTGTAATAAGGAAAAAAATAATTTTGGTACATTTTATATTTTTTATATCATCGATATTATAGATTTGTTCAAGTAATTGCACTTATTTTAAATAAGTAACTTTCTCTTATATGTAAGAAGCATTTTTGCGATTCTTGTATCTAACAAAGTTACCTACACGGTTAAAAATTTCAACAGAAAACTCTGTGTAATCTATTATCTTAAGTCTTACGTAAAATTACAGAGAAAAATAAACGGAGATGTTAAAAAACTTATTTTATACATTCATGCTAATGACTAATAATAATTTAATTAATTATTGGTGAGAAAATATTTGTGACTTTGAATGCTTTTTCTAAAGTAGAAGCAGTCATTTTTAATTTTAATTAAATAATTAAATAATAAAATTAGGTAAAAATACAGAATAAAGATTGAGAAACTCGATTAGCCACTTTTACCTAAGAATTACTGTAAATTTACAGAGACTCTGGATAAATATTTACATTAAATTTACAGAAATTTTTAACAGTGTAGAATTAATTTATTTTGGCATTTTCAATTAAATTTACTTAAAAAAATAATAATAGGAGTTTTAGGAAAATATTTAAACCAAAAACTATTCTTCCAATACTTTTAGTGTCGCGTAATAACCGCCAATAAAAGTTGCAAATGTTAAATACCGCGAGGGTGTGCGCATTACCCCCTCAGGTGTGCATAATTGATTGAAGTAACAAACATAGAACCGATGGCAGTATTTCTCACGAAGTTTTTTGCCGAAATTTTTCAAAGCTTTAGAAATTTGCTTCTATTATTCCTTTCATGACAACTATGTTAACTCCTCTGTCACAAGAGACACTCAACACAGAATGCTCCGCGCACGATACTAACTGATTAGGAAAGCTTTGCTGAATATGAATGGCGCATTTTACCACCCCTTCCGAAACACAGCTGGCTATTTTGCACTTTCCCCCCTAACCAAGAGGAGTTTAATACAGATGTATTATTACATACTTGTTGAAGGACCAGATGTATTAGAGATCACCAAGCGATCAATTATGTATTATGAAAAAGATTTTAAAGTTTAATAACTGAGAACACATAAGTTTTTTTTATTTATTTTATTTTTTTATTTTTTATTTTGCAACAGCTGTCTACTATGTGACATTTTTGACTTATGTATTACAAATTATAAAAAAATTTGTAATTTACGAGATTTAAGAATGCATATCTACTAAGAGAAAAAAAAAATCATAATTGCATACAAACTGTCTTCTTATGATATATCAACTGAGCTAGGATGTTTGCTAAAGAAAAAAAAAAAAATCAGTTGTTTAGTGATGTATATATACAAGCATGTGTATTGTATATATGTGTGTTGTTGTCATTATTTTCAGCGCAAAATTCTTTTTGAAATACCTGCCACGTGTTTTATAAACATGTTTTGTAAACTCTAAGAATGTATAACTATTAAGAGAAAAAAAAAAAAAAAAAAAAAAAAAAGATAATTCCATACAAACTGTCTTCTTACGATATAACATCTGAGCTAGGATGTTTGCTAAAAAAAAAAAAAAAAAAAAAAATCAGTTGTTCAATGATGTATATATATATAAGCATGTGTATTGTGTATATGTGTGTTGTTATCATTATTTTCAGCTCCAAATCTCCTTTGAAATACCTACCACGTGTTTTATAAACATGTTTTGTAAACTCTAAGAATGTATAACTATTAAGAGAAAAAAATCATAATTGCATACAAACTGTCTTTTTATGATATATCAACTGAGCTAGGATGTTTGCTAAAAAAAAAAAAAAAAAAACTTCGGATGTTCAATGATGTATATATACAAGCATGCGTATTGTGTATATGTGTGTTGTTATCATTATTTTCAGCGCCAAATCCCATTTGAAATACCTACCACGTGTTTTATAAACATGTTTTGTAAACTCTAAGAATGCATAACTATTAAAAGAAAAAAAAATCATAATTGCATAACTGTCTATGATATATCAACTAATCTAGGATGTTAAAAAAAAAAAAAAAAAAAATGAAATACCTAGCATGTGTTTCATAAACATGCTTTTTAAAACTTTTATAAGATAATTAAAACCATTGAAATTTTTTTAGTTTCCTACTAAATGGTAATTTCATAATTTTTCGTTTCTTACAGTATTTTTTTTCTTTTGGAGTAGTTTTTGAATGAGGTTATTAAATTTTTTGCATTAAAAAAAGAAGAAGAAGAAGAAAAAATAAATAAATTGGAAATTGATATTGTGTTTTTTAGAACAGTTACTAATGTCATTTCATGATATAATAACAAAGATGTTCTTTATTAGGTAATATTAAGGTTGTGGTGCTGAGATCCATGTACAGTCTCTTTTATATTTAATTTTGAACATAATTCATATTTATTGTAAATATTGGAGAAGCTATATCAAATTTGACGCGTAGTTATTATCATTGTATTATAAAAAAAAAAAAAAACTGTGCGAAATATTGTTTATTGTCTATTTAACAATTAAATGATTAAAAAAAAAAAAAAAAAAAAGTTTTTGATTAATATTTTTTTATATTTTTCACTCTTAAAAAGCCGTTTCAAAAAGATTTTGTGCTAAAAAAATTAATTAACATTTCCAGTTAAATAAATTTTCAAAATAATTAAAATTTTATATTTATCATAAGCACGGTGTTTAAAAAAAAACTAAACAGCATTAAAAAAGAAAAATTCTTAAAAAAAAAAAAAAAAAAAATTAATTACATTAGCATTTTATTTTCCAAGACGGTTTGTTCAGTTTCTTTGTGATATCACTTTTTTTTCTTTTAATTCATTTATAATTAAACAAAATAAAAAGAAAGAAAGATAGAAAGAAAGAAAGAAAGAAAAATCTTTCAGACGGATTCTGTTGTTTTTCATAATCCCGTCAGCAGAAGACTGTTGTTTTTAAATCTTCCAAAAAGAAATATACCACTAATACAGAAATTCTATTGTAAGATTTAAAAAAAAAGAAAAACAATAATCTTTTAAGATATTGTTCTATTATGCTTAAGGGGATAAGTACAATTTGTTATTTTTGAAATTTTTGAAATAGATGTATTAAATTTCCTATTATTTTTTTCATCGCAAAAAAGAAGAAAATAAATCTAATAGAGCATATGTAGAAAAAGAAAGTTTCATAATATTGATTTTTTTTTCAAATGAGAAAGAATTAGCATATTGTTGTCCTTACAAAACTATTTTTTGTATCATACTTATAACAGCGCCCTCTTCTTGTTAACATGCATAAAAATTTAATCATAGCTACCCATATAAAGTTTTTATATATACAGTTTGAAAACATTTCAACCAATGGATGCTGAGATGTACTTATTTGGAAATTCACACAGGTGGTCAATAGCAGTGCAACTTGTCGGTCGATATACAGACAAATTAATCAAGCATTTGTGTTTAGAATGATCATCTCACATACCAATTTCAGTGTGTTTTTTCTCTATAGAAGCTGATATATAGACATCACATAGACAAGACAAAGCATACAAATTAAATCCATTTAATTTTTCATAATAGACATCTCACTTATCAAATTTGGTGGAATTATATACAATATAAGTTGAGATATATTGTCTTCACTTAAATAAGAAAATCACAGCACAGCAGCGCAATTTTTGCACTATTTGAAATATAAAATGATAGACACTAATTTGTGTCAAGCGCAACCTTATGTGCATTTGAGGTAGAGGAGAGCCACAATTTTTTTGTCATATAAACACAGACAAATTTTTTTTATTCCTCATAGTATGATAGTTAGACATGCTTTACAGTTTGGAAATTCTTCAATTTTAAATTATTGCTGACATTTTTTTCCTCCTTTAACACGAATTTTGGATGAGGTGACTGTGACAGATTTATTGTCTCAGTAGTTTATAGATTTATAGATTACAAATTAATAAAATATATTTTTTGCTTAAAATTCCATTATGAAGCAAAAGTGAATAGCGGAAGAAAAGGATGGTTACACTGTTTTTTTTTTTCTAAACTATAACACGATTCTAGTTATAATAATTTCTAAAAGATAGTAACTTTTCTTTTAAAAAGTCGTGTTTGTAGAAAGATAAAAAATTCAATGATTTTGGAAAACAAATAAAATAAAATATTGTACTAAAAATTCCCTTTAGATAGAAAAAGATTCAATTTTAAAATACAGCTTTTTTTTTTTTTTTTTTTTTTTTTTTTTAGGACTGATGGCCTATTAGTCTCATTCTGGGATTTTTGCGTTGTCGATTTCGATAGTTGGACATTTGTCGAAATCTAAAATTTATCGAAAATATAATTGAATAATTTGAAAGCGATGTTATAATTTGAAAAAAGGAAAAAAAAAACTAATAGTCCTCCGTCCTAAACTAAATTCTGCTTTTGCCAGAATTTCATCAAAATCTTTTTATTATTATTATTATTATTGAAAGAAAAAGAAAAGAAAATTAATAATAATCAGTATCGTTACAAGCGATATCGAAAAAGTTTTTTTTTTAAATAATTTTGAATTAGGAAATAAAAAGTGCGCTTGAAATAATATGAAATAAAAATAAGTAAAAAAATGAATTTAATGATTTAATGTTTTTGTTTTTCGGGGGCTGCTCATGCATATAAAAAATGCGTATTAAAACGAGTCGGAGAAGGAAGCGAAATAAGTATTGAGTTATATTACGATAAATACGATATATAATATGATACGATATATTAGACCTATCGTCCAGGGTTAGTAGGCATTTTCGTTGAAAGAAATAGTTTGTTCGTTCGGTGCAACTTGCACATTAGTCCCGTGAGGTACAACTTTCACATTAGTCCCTTGAGGTACAACTTTCACTTTAGTCCCGTCAGGTACAACTTGCACATTAGTCCCCTTTAATTATATATATATTAATATGTAATTGTAACTTTACAGTACTGCAAAACAAAAATGTCAATAAATAATTTTAAAATGAGTACTTCAGCAAAATGTCATGTTTTTAAGTTTTTCTTTATAGCTATTTACACAAAAAGAATTGGAAATGAAAATATATAAAAGGCTTTAAATTAATTTTTGAAAGTATTTGTATTCTCCCTTATTTCTAATGCATATTTAACACCATATTTTACTTAATTTTGTTTAATAATTTCAATAGTCTCTTTCATAAAAAATGTACTTTTAAGAAAACTGAGAGGTAATATGAGTTTAAAAATCATTTTTAAGATTAAAATAACATAAAATTCCATTTACTATTTGATAAGGAACAAATCATCTAAATTTTACGTCCATATGTTTATTTGTTTAATTTGAAAACAAGAAAGCAAAAAAAAAAAAAAAAAAAAAAAAAAAGTTTTTGCTAAATGTCTTAAACCTAGCAAAAAAATATCAATCTGTGTACGATCCCTTATTTTCAAACCTCATTTATAAAATCACTTAAAAGAGTTCACTCTATCGCCTAAACATAAAATATTCACGTTATTCATATATATATATATATATATTTGTTAGTTGTCCTAAACATTTATTAAACTATATATATATATGAATTGTTAGTGTTTGTGCTTACACAGCTTCGCACAAATGCTCGTCATTCACAAACGATTTACTATTCTATTTTCTAATTATAAATTAATATATCTAATAATTTTTGTCAATTTACCGGAAATTGACATAGTTAGAAATCTTGCGTGGGATAAATAAATCTACACTGTTTTGTAATATTTTTAAAACAAGCTTTTATATATCTTCATGAATATGAAAGATATCTTCACACAAATGAAGACAAACTTTGCATGTGTGCGAGAGAAGAATGTTCTGCGGTTACAAACTATTTAGAGCAGGCGTAGTTAACATATTTATACCTAATGCACACTTTTGTAAGTTTGTTAGAAGTAAAATTTTCTAACCGCCCACCGGTTCCCCAAAAACGATGATTTATATAGTAGTAAAGTAACTTTACTTTATAAAATTTATAAAACAGAGTTATAATAAGTTAAATAGACTTTTTAATTTGAAAAATATTATGTCCTTATTATTATTATTATTGGAGGGGAGGGTTCAGAGGGGCTCCTCCTGACAAATATATACAGTCGGCAGCAAAATTATTGAAGCACACATCCCCATCTTTTATAGATTTTGTTTCAGTTTGATCGCTATTTTTATCATCTTACTTTTTAGTTCCCCATCATACTATATGGTATGGGGAACTTAGGTAATCGTGAAAAATTTCGACCTAGGTTTTTTCACTTTTTTATACGTTTTCAGGTGTGAGTAATCCGAAAATGATAAAATTTTTATGGTGTCTGTCTGTAGGGTGTCTGTTAGTGTGTTAGTCCATTAGTGTGTTAGCCCGTTAGTGTGTTAGTGCGTTAGTCCGTTAGTTTGTTAGGCTGTTAACACGATATCTCACGAACAAATGATCGCAGAGAGGTCGTGTCAGTTTTAAAATATTACTTTCGATACTGGCAAGAACACTATTTATTTGCAACATTCGAATTAAAAACTTCGTAAGTTATGAGAAATTCATGATTTTCTTAACATGGGAGAATAGGACAAAAATTCACTTAAACGTGCATTAAATGGAAACGTTTTACTGTAACAATGTCAGATCAGCTTTAAAATATCAGTTTTGATGCCGGAATGAACATCAGTAACTATAAATATGCTACTTTGAAAATTTCGCAAGTTATTGGAAATTTACGAATTTCTTAACATGGCAGTATAGGGCAAAATTTCATATAAACGTCAATTTTGACAGATATTTTCATCGTAAAGATGTCAGACTACTTTTGAAATATTATTTAGAACACTCGCATGAATATTAATGACTATGAATTTTTCAATATAAAAATTTCGTAAGTTATTGGAAAATTACGAATTTCTTAAAATGGCAGAATAGAGCAAAATTTCACATAAACGTAACTCTTGAGGGATATTTTCATCGTAAAGATTTCAAACCACTTTTTAAATATTATTTTGGATACTGGCATGAATATCATAGACTATGATTTTTCCAATTTAAAAAAATTCGTAAATTATTTGGAATTTACGATTTACTTAACATGTCAGAAAAAGGCAAAATTGAGCATAAATTTCCATTTTGAAGATCATAAATACATTAGACAACTTCAAAATTATATTTATGATATTTGTTTGAACATGATTGAATACAAATATTATAATAGGAAAATTTCGTAAATTATTCGTAATTTACGATTTTATTAACATAGCGAAATTGTAAATTTTTCATATAAATATGAATTTTGAGGATTATTGCATTGGAAATAGTAGCATGAAAACTAAACAACAGAATTGACCCTGATAAAATGAATTAATAGATTAGAATAAGATAAATATATCGAAGTGAACGGTGGATAGCCTATTAGGCGGGGATTTCATTCTGTCACTGTATCAAGTTGTTATTCACTGTCAAATTCATTTCTTTTAACATGATTATAATACGTCTCGTACTAGAAATTTATGAGAACATAAATATCCCTTTGCGGCGCAAGACAATTCGGATCATTTAAATTATACTGCCACCGGAAACTAAATTAAACTAAAATAAATTTTGAATTTTAAGGTTAAAAAAACAGGCCTTTTCTGATATGTTATAAACATAAATTTTTGCTAAAAAATTTCCGGGATGAATTTTTGCAGCTGGATCTTAAAGTTTGCGTCCTCGCAGCGAGGACAACGTGCGTTAAGGGGATATGATGGGGAACTGAGCAGAGTCCACCTATGCCAGCTAGTATTATAAACAGCATAAGACTAAGATCATGACTCGATAAATATTTACTTAACAAAACAATATTAGCTGCACATCTTTTAAGAAGGAATTATTGCTAGCGCTTCAATAATTTTGCTGCCGACTGTATATATATATATATATATATACATATATAATGCTTATTATTTGAAGTTTAAAAATATCGACACATTAAAAACGTTTTCCAAAGGCTATTAACGCCCAGCGTCCTATTTATAGAACAGTTTTATTTTATGAAATTCACATAAGAAACCATATTTATCCTAAACTTCTACAAATACCCAGTGTCTTATATCAAGAGTGACTGTGAATTCATGAAAAAATGCCTAAAATTTTAACGAGAAAGAGTTTTTGTATGGGTAGAGAACATATAATTTATTTCAAGGAGATTCAATATTCTCATTATGAAAGATATTAGTTTTAATTAGGTTTAGCAGTCATATAAATTTGATATTTTAGTCTTTTTTTATGAATTTAACAAACAGAAAAACTAGAATTCTGGTACCATGAATGAAAAAAATACCTGAAATCAGGTAAATTACCTGAACAAAATCAATCCTGCCTATAGGGAGCTGTTTCCTGTTATGGGCATTCTCTGGTTATGGGCACCCCACCATATTTTTTTAAAAGCAAGAAAATATGGTGGATTTGAGTACTGTCTAACTTGTTTCGTGGTAGTACACAGTTTTTGTGCTAACATCGAAGTGACTCATTTACTTATTAAGTGCTTAAACTCATATACTTAGTAAGTGCAAGCAATGAAAAAAAAAAAAAAAAAAAAAAAAAAAAACCCTCAAAAAAGCAATACAAAAGTAATTTGTAAATATTTTCAAAATGCGATGAATCGAAGTGAATTAATTGAAAAACGTAGGTGTGATGTATATTCATGCAGTATATTCATTATTTTTGTGATGCAATATCGAATTCAGCCAAAATGTGGACCGAAAATTGCTTTTTCTGTCACTATAAAAATGGCTGACATTCCCGGTTGTGGGCACATTCATGTAACTGGTTGTAGGCACACTTATTTTCTTCATTTAAAGCGTGTGTTTGATTTACAAATTGTAAAATATGGTCGTTTTTATCAACGTAACATATTTTATAAGTGTTTTTATGTATTGTTAGGCTTAAAAAGAAACGGATTTTAATGCGCTGGTTAAAACCATTTATGAGTAGTTAGGGGGTCAGAAATTTATAAAATCGACAGATCGAACAGCACATGTGTCCTTCCGGAAGAGACCTAGAAAAACTAAGGCAACGCCACCTGTCAAACTGCCATCCAAGTGCACTAAAAATAGAAGTGTCCACAATCTGATGATGATGTCGACTTCTGTATCAGCTGTTTGAAGCACTTGCTACGCTGTTTAATAGGAATGAACTCAACCAAATGCAACGAGTGTGAACGTCTGGTGCATTTCAAGTGGGCCGATATACATGCGAATTATTCTACTTGCAAGTATTACACTTCTGATTTGGAGGACGAAGAAGATGACGAATAAAACTCTCATGTTATTTTGGCCACTGGATCCTTACAAAATGAATAAATTTTGTTATTTTCTGGTTGTTTTATGCTTGCTTTTATTATTAATTTCTTTTTTTAGTGGATTTTTCACGTGTGCTCACAATTGGGTACACAATTTGTTTTGGCCAAAAATTACCACTTCAAAAAGCTGATGATAAAACTTTTCTGGTTGACGGAATCAATACAATAACTTTACCAAATGTTGGCTAAGAGTTCTAGCTAACCATTGTTATTCATAATGTTTGCATTATATATATTCTATCTAAAGTTATAAGGCAAAATCAAAACCATGCCCACAATCGGAGACATTTTCCTGTATGGAATACTAATTATCTTGAGTTGTAACGATGGGACTGGAATTATTTCTTTAGGTTAGCTTAATATTGATGCCTTAAACACAGTTCAAAATAATTTAATTTATTTTTATGCCTTAAATTAAGTTGGGCGTTAACGGGTTAATGAGAAGGCATTTGTGGTTGTTTTGTTATGTGATTTTTTATAATTTAGCTCTGAATAATCTATTATTTATTTATTTATTTATTTATTTGTCATATAAAAGTTATTTTGTTGTTTTAAAAAATGAACACGGCAAACGACACGGAATTTAAAGTCAATAAATAGGCTTTATAATTTGAAAAATATTTGGTTGGGGAGGGGGTTACCCCCTTGAAGAAAAAAATAATAATAATATTTATTATCTGCAGTTTTACAATTCCTTCCCACGATGACATTTAGGGTTGTTTTGTTATGGATTTTACATAAAATTCTGAGAATTTTACATAAAAACTTCTAAAAGACACATATTGAAAGCACTACGTTTACAATAATAGATGATACAACCTGCTGCAATATACAAAATTGCGTCCAATTTTAAAAACACCATTTTGGTGAGTTTTGTGCGCCATGTTGAAAAAGTTGCAAAGCTGTGGATTATACATTATGTTCGAAAACATGTAATAATAATGCATTTTTCTATGCATTTCAATGTTTTTAATGAGGCAATCAAAAAAAAAAAAATATTTCGATAAATTATAGAAGAATTTATTGTTATATCTTAAAATATTCAACGAAACGTGTAAAATCAAATATCTTCACATTACTTTGTCACCCACCTGTATACGTACCATATCTTAATAATAATGAATACAGCAGAAATACACATTTTAGTAAATGCAATAGAGGGGGATTACGGAAATTATGACTTTTACTAAATTTAAATAGATTAGGTATAATATTTGTGTACAAACTAAATTTATAGAATAGATGCATGTTTAAAAGTGATTACAGGGAATACCTGATTTTGACAGATTTGGTCTCTAAATTTATTTTGATGACATATGATCCTGACAATATATGAATATTATTATTGATCATGAAAGTTTGTGTGAAATTAGGGCAAAAAAATTAAATTAAAGAGAGTAAAATATAATTTGCAAAAACTTTTAAGGAATCGAACAACAAATTTTACACACATACCAAAAATATATTAAAATTTAGCTACAGCATTAACACTAATAAATCTTAATTATTTGTTGAGATACATTATCATGTATAACAGTAGCAAATCATTTGACGTAATGACAATACAGATAATACCAAATAAAATGCTTATTAAATGCAATTGTAAATTTTCACAGACGATAAATTGATAGAAAATATTACATATATCGTAATTACTGAACATTAGGAACTTCATAATGAAACATTATAAGTTAGAAAAATTGGTAAAAATCATTTCTTGTCCATATAATTAGGCATTACTCCTCTACGGGTGAAAAGTAAGCACTAATTCAATGCGAAAATGCTTTTGTGTTTCAGTTTGCAACAAAAATCAACTAATAATAACAATAAGAATAATTTTTTTTAAGAATAATTTTTGGAAACATGTAAACATGATGCAATTTATTATTCCGTTTTTCATTTAATAACTAGAAAAGACCCGGTTCGGGAACGAACCGAATTCCAAATGCGGGAAATTTTTCAAACTCGAAATGTATAAAACTCGGCCTGATACTGTGTGCGTGCCAATAGATCAAAGTTTGTAACCAAACCACTTTTAAATTCATGAAATCAATGAAGGTGGTGAATCAACGAAGAGTTTACCCACTTCGCTGGTCACTATATTTAAAGGAAACTCTTTCCATATATATATATATATACATATAATCATGAAATTGCTCTAAAGCCTGCTTTGGTTCTTCGTTGTTTTCGGCAGCGACCCAGACTCGGGTGCCGCCTGTCCCTATTGCCTGTGACAATAGCTTACCAGTGGGCTTCCATTTGGGTGCTTTTCATATAGCAGTTTCGAAACGGACAGTATCGAAAAAAATGAAAGTAGCAATTTTATAGTTGAATCCCAGTTACATATGAACAGCACTATAAATGATGCACATAATATTTTCTTTTATGTTATTTTCTATATTTATTTGATTTATTCGATAAACCATAAAATTACAACAATTTCACGCCAAATATAATATTACAATATGCTATGATCGGCTACATCTATCGCATGAGACAATTAACTTTTTGTGGGTATAATAGTAGTTTAGTTAGTTAATAGTAGTTGGTATATAGAAAAATAATTAAATATGTAAACCTGATGAACCCTTTGGCAATTTTTGAATTTTTATTGCCATTTTAGACAAAAATACATAATTCATAAGATTATTTTTTCTATTTCTTTCTTTTCTTTTCTTTTTCCTTTCTTTCTTTTCTTTCCTTTTTCCTTTCTTTCCTTTCTTTTCTGTTTTTCAATATTTTATATTTTATTTATATTTTTGATGCGCTACTTGGGTTAAAGTGGCATCCCTTAAATTAGAGTTCTTGGGAAAAATGTCCGATCTATTTTAGCATCAAAAATTTTAAAATTACCCAGGATTATTAATAAGAAAAGCTCTTTACAATAATGCTGAATTAGCTTTCATGCCAAGCGATATTCATCCGTGCCAAAAACATACTGTTTAAACAAAACAAAACAGAAAAAAAAAAAATCTAAAATTGAGGTAATATTAAAAAAGGTTATGGTTGATTTTTTACTTCTTTTCATATTTTCATATGCATGAGGAAATTTAATATTTTATAAATTTTTATATTTTGCATGAAAGCATATTTCATTTTATGCTGAAAATAATAATAAAAATAAAAACTCGTAGTTTTTTTTGGGCGACAATGAAAAATTTAAATGTCCAGTTTTAAAGCAATTACCGATTTATTATTTTCATATTTTAATTAATTTTAAAAACTCTAGTTAAAACTTCGTTACAAATAAGGTACCAAATGAAAGGTGCAATTTTTCTGAATCCGTTAGTTTAAACAGTTTATCGATCGGAAAATTAGATTTTTTTAAAAATTAACACTAAAGTATGAAGATTTGGTGGCAACTGCGTCAACATACAGACAAACAGAGTTCAAGGAAATCTCTTAGCCAGAGATATCTACCCCACACAAATATATACAGAGATTTCTCAATTATATGCATACAAAAAAGCAAAATATATTTTTGGAAAGGGAAAAAAAAAAAAATAAATAAATTATAGTAGTATTTAGCACATTTTTCATGTCCTTATAAAAATAATTTCTTGTGTAACTATAAAAAAAATAGCAAAAAAAGATAAAGTAAAATACGCGTTTCAAAACAGCATAATCATATGTACCCCGTTTTGAAATTCTCTCTAAAAGAAAGAAAGAAAAAAAAAAAAAAAAAAAAAAAAAAAACTTTCACAAATCCTGTCAAACTTTTTTTCCCCATAAAAAATGACTTTTAAACTTGCTCCAATAAGCTTTTTTCCCTCCTTCTTTAAAGAAAAAACTTTTTCAGCCATAAACATTTTAGGCATTTCCCTTTATAATTATAATAACTTTGCATAAGTATTAAATTAATCTTGCGACAGCTCTAGCCTATTTCATTTTCCTTTTTGCATTTTTTAAATTCCGTGTTATAAATGTATGATTATATATTTTTAAGGTTATGCACATCAGTGAATTTTTATTGATATCTCTCTGAATAACTAAAGAAAGTCAGATATGTTTGTTAGCGTCGAAAGTTGAACTATGAAAAATGAGTAATAAAATAGATTAATATTTTAGAAGCGACCTTGAGAAATGAAGTCCACTATTGTGTGTTTGATAAGATAATAGCTATTCTTAGCCTATGTAAAAAAGTGCAGGTATTGATATACATAGATGAAAAATTGTTCTGCATTTCGCAGTTATATTGAAATTCCAGATTCTATGAGCATTCAACACGTATTTTGTGATAGAAAAAATATTAATGTTTGCAATAGTGCTATGAACGTTTTGAAAGAAATGTAGAGTTCAGTCACATTCCTACTTTATCCTTTTCCATTTAATTCAATGGTAATCTTGTCGCTTCGTATTATAAGACTATTTTATTCGGAAATGAAGTTCATGAATTCTAGTTTTTGAATTCTACACCGAGAAATAAACTATACCTCCTCCACCTAGAACGAATAAATAGTCATTTTCTGAATCACTAAATTAGAATTTACGAGACATGAGTCATATTTTAGGCGAGACGTAGCTAACCCTCGATGATAGCTTCAGGGCCCCTAACCCAGATCCTTCCCCAACTTCGGTAACTTTTTTTAGTCAATTTTCACCTTATATTCCTTTCGGTATTTTCCGTTTTCTTCCCCCCACAAACTTGTGATTGTGATTGTGAGTTTTTTTTTTTTTTTTTTTTTTTTTTTTTCATCCCAAGCTATTTTTTATGGATTTTTGAATCTTTTCCCCCTTTCTTTTACATTCTAAAGTAGGTAAACAAATAATCTAGATAGACGAAATGATCGATAATTTCTTTTCTGCACTTTTTCAGATGGTGAAACAATATTATGAATATTATGAATCCTTTGAATTGCGACAAATTCTCGCTCGACTTCCAGGAATTCAGTCATAAATAAAGATTATAGTTCTTAAATTATTGTTACTAAATATTATTGTTAATAGATTATCGCTATTAAAACTATTAGATTATAGTTACTAAAACTCACCTCTTATGTTCACATGTATTTGGAGAGATTGTTAAACAAATTTGGCCCCACGATAGTGTAGGAAAACGATCTAGAATTCTAACACAGGTTTTAAGAACTCACTAGCAAAGAGAACTAGAATTTACAAGGTCATAGAACTATTTTTAATAGAGACATAATTTAATTTCTCGATGTCAGTCACAGAATTTTTTTCGGTGCACTCTTTTAATACCTTGTCTTTTAGTTTATCTTGATGAGCAAATCAAAAGGATAATAATAATAAATTTAAATACTAAATACTTCTTTTTGAGATTGAAAATTAGAGCACTGGGTTTATTTAATGAAATAAAATGTTTAAATTTAATTTTTTAAATAACTGCTCACTAAAACAAAAAGCGACATATTAAAAAAGTGGAAATAATAATAAAAGAACTCGAAAAACATCGTTTTTGAATGAGATAATAAGAAGCAACAAAAATCCCATAAGATACCATGGGAAGGGAGAAATCTGGATGATGTGCAATCTTAACATTTTCACCGTCATAATAAAAATAACTAGTATCGCCCAGTGGTCGAAACTCGACCATTTTTTTTGCAAAGCGAGGCAAAGAAAAGTTATTGCCTTGTCCTAAACGGAATGCAAATGCAACACAGCTGCGGCAATTGTTTGCCGATATTCACTCTAACTGAATCAGCAGAGTTTTACTTAATATAACTATTTCTCTCTGTAGATGTTAGCCTTTCCTGAAAGGAGAGAAAATCGCAACGTGAAAACGCCCCTCGTTGGGTGATACAGGCCAAAAGCTAATCGGTACCATGTCAAACCAAGGTCCAACCAAGTGCCAAATTCTGTTAAATAAATTCGATTGGTTCATAAAGTACAGTGTTTGAACAAAAAAAAAAAAAAAAAAAAAAAGATATTTTTCAAAAATGGTCGAATTGAGTTCGGGAAATTTCAAAACGTGTAACTTTATCGAAAACCGAAAATCTAAAACATTTCTGAATCTTATATTTTCTACTTATATATGCAGAGGAAAGAATAATAACTCCACTTCTTAAAAAATAAAAATAAGTAGTCAATTTCACTTAATTAAAATGCAAGGAAATCTCAAAACGTGTAAATTCGGCAGATAATTTCCGTTATTTTTCAATAATTTTTTACAAAAAATCCAATGGACGATTAACGTAGAAAATCTTTTTCATGACTCCATGGACAGACAGTGACGTCATCACTTCGCTTGCGTATAGTGATGCTACAAATTACTGTGTCTATGGTTTTATTTGAGCTTTATGAAATTGCCAGATTTAACAACTTTCTACTTTTAGGTATTTTTTAATGTAAAGGAATATGTGTATAAAAGGGAAAAATGGGGGAAAATGTATAAAAAATAAATGTATTTTTAAATACCTTCTTGACATCGTAAGAAAATAATATTTGTATTCGCACCTTCCGGCTAACCATACCTTTCGTATGATACCATTTTCAACCCTCTACTCCCATAGTTAATATGTTAAAAAGGGACAACAAATTTTATGCTTGCCTATTAATATATAGTAAAAAATAAATGTATTTTTAAATACCTTCTTGACATCGTAAGAAAATAATATTTGTATTCGCACCTTCCGGCTAACCATACCTTTCGTATGATACCATTTTCAACCCTCTACTCCCATAGTTAATATGTTAAAAAGGGACAACAAATTTTATGCTTGCCTATTAATATATAGATAATAATAATAAATATATAAATACTTCAAGTAAAGTATCTATGCAGCCGTTTTTTTTAGAAAACACATAAATGTGTATTATACGAAAGCACCTCAGAGCTGGAGTTTAAAACTAATTAGTACAAAAATGTAAATAAACACCATAAAATGCAAGAGCTCGCACAACTGTTTCGGCTCGAAAGAAATACGAAATGTCATTTGACGTAAGCACTCCACAGCAACTAATGTATATTTTTGTCCCGTACATCTCACGGGAATTCAAATAATTTCTTACCACGTAATGAGAACGTTTAACTTTTCTTGCAATTGCTATAATAGTTAGTTTATTCCTGTATAATTTGTGAAGGTTTCATCTTTTTAATTTAGACAATAATTATGAACGCCCCATAAACACATCAACACTTAGTTTGAGAAAGAAATGCAAACTCTTATCGTTAGATGTTAAAATGATACGAAATCCCGAGTGTAATCAATTGCCCATTGCGCAGTATTAGTGCGACGTAAAACCCAATACACCAACCTAACAACCTGATTGTAATCTTGTTTAATAGTGCAAACGTGCTAAAATTTGCTTATCAGGTAACTTTATACATACGGACCTATCATTTTGAGACACTTTTTAGGTTACAAATCTAGAAAAAAAGTTGCATTATAGTATAACCACGTTTTCTACTCCTAGCACTGAGGACGAGTCGAAAATCTTAAAGGGTTTCCAAGTTGGCCAACAGGTTTGAATTTAGTAAACATCCAGTCATTCGGTATTCCCTTATCGCTTATTTTCTCTCAACGAAAAGCTTGTCTCCCTTATTTTACTAGTGGTTTCGTTGAATCCGCACTTGCGCAGAGGCTTCCATGGTCGCAAGAAATGTAGTTAAAGAGTATGTTTTATGTACCGTTTTATGGGCATTTTATGTAAAACTTATCCAACATTAACTGTACAACTATAGTTCCACATTTATTAGTCCTTTTCTTTGCGCAAGCCGTTCTATTTGAATGGCACTATTATTCTAAGACGCCCTTTTATATAAACTGGAAATGATTTTACTGTAAATGACCGCCAACTTTATTTATTTCTAAATACAGCTTCATGCGCAATTGTCTAAAATCGAAGCAAATCGCTTTGCACCATTCATGTACATGTAATATAGAAACTTAAAGAGAATCTAAATTTCTGTGTTTTTTAACAGTAAATTTAGCTTTTAAAAGCCACAGTTATTCGTAATTTCTTAAGGGATTCGGATTGAATGAAGAAGGTGGTTAGTTTTTTAAATAATAGACTTTCTACAATTGACATGATGCTTGCGTTGATTTGACACTGTTTGAAAGTGTAAAGTCTTTCTTAATATCCAGTTTTTTGTGAGATATTCGCTATCAGCATGTGGCAATAAAGGAATAGTCGATGTATCCTGACCATAGTATTCAGCATTAATTTCAGCTCTTTATAATAATTTTCTGATTTAATTTTCCACTCTTCGAGTCTATAGCCTAAATCGTAACAGAAATTTAAAAGCTTTTTACAGTTCGAAAGTTTTTATCCATCATCTTCGATAGATGATGAATAAAGAACACCATTTTTAGCGTTATAAGATTATTCAGTACAAAATATGATTTAATTTAAAATCATTATTTTGCTAACTTTTTTTCTTTTTTCACACATCAGAAATTTTTTTCCGGTTTGTACAATAATTATTTTTATTTTTAATTCTTTCTATTTTTATAGACAAATAATGTATTAGATTCTTAAAAATTTTCAACTTTCAAGTTTTTGATGGATTTACGTTTACAGATGTACTGAACACTATTTGACAATTTTTAGAAATTGTCTTCTTTCTTGTGTGTAGGACAAAAGTTTTGAGACAACTTATGATAAAAAATTAATGTTCGAAATTTCATAAATATTTATGCTTGATTGCAATTTGTCATAATTTGATTTTTATCAAAATTTGGTGCATATGTATAACAGATGCTGCTGCTATGGTATAATTTTCCTCATACACAGGAAAGCTATGTGTTAGTTTCTATAGTTTATAACTGCACAAAACTGAGGGGACCTATACGTAAAGCAATGCTGATTCAGTTTGAGTACAAATTTTCAGACAGATGGCGCTGATATGCTGAATTTTTCCACTTGTTCGAAAAAAAAATATTTTAGATTCATTAGCGTATAAATCCGCCAAACGTGATGTGTAAGGCAGCATTATAAAATATATATATATATATATATATATATATACTGATTTGATTTGGATGTAAATAAGCCCACTGGTATTATTCACCTTTTATTATGAATTTCAATTTGGCTACATCTCAGTACATGTTGATCAAAATTGCATCAATCTACAAATCTAAAAACCTTATTTCAGGAAGCCATTCAATTTCTGTTCTTATTAAATGGTAGGTGGTGTTGTGACATAGAATGATATAAAAGATTGTTTTATGATGGCCATAACATACCAGTTTGTGCTACATTTAAACCGTGTATTTTTCTTCCGGACTCTCTACTTATCGTAAATGGAAGCCAAAACCAATAGTAGGCTAGAAGTAAATAATCTCCATTATAACTCGTTATTAATTAACTCATTAACAATAAAAAGAGAGTCAAAACCCACGGTCTTTATTTATGACAACTTGCATAGTTTAATGATTCACATTCTGTTCATCAGCATTTTTTTTCCCGAACACTATGATTTCTTCGTATTTTTTCAAAAATGTTTTCCATCTTTTGTATGAAAAACTGAAAAGAACGTGGTTAACTCTACACAGGCTTGTCATTACAGCTAATTTATCTGCAATAATTTATTTACAGTTCATAATATAAATGTCCTATTAAAACGAAAGCGTTTAAATCGCTTAAAATTTTTATCCTCGGGTTGATTCGACCTTTTTCTTATTTTTGGTCTTAAATAAAACTATATATAAAAAATTATTGCTTTTAGAAAAAGCCGACTGCTGTAAGTAGGGCAAATTATTTAAATAAGAAATCAAATTTTATTTTATTTTTTGGAATTTTACAGAATCTGATATCGAACTTTTAACTTTTTTCTTATTTAATAAGGCGTAAATTTTATATTAGTTTGTGTACAAGGAATAATAATTAAAAAAAAATCTGGACACCACATGACTTCCTTATACAACCAAAAGAATATACATATAGTTATAAAAACATTGACATTTTCCTGTGAGGTAAACGATTTTTAAATAAACATAGGCATGTTCCAGTCCAAGAACATCCCTTAAAACAAAAACAGAACAAGAAAAAACTGCTACTCCAACCAAAAAAGTTACGGTAATATGATTATATATACCGCCGAGACAAATACAGTAGTTTTTTCAGGAATAGTACTCCACGGCTTATTACAGAATCTCTCATTGACAAATGTACAGCTTAAAGTTCAGTGAAAATCATTCGAGTATAGACGGCCCAGTTTTGTTCTCTTTGGCAAAAATTAGTAGCGAGAAACGATTAATTTCACAAAACAATTTAGTTAAACAATTCAGTTAACCCGATAGTACTATCACCGCTACTTTAGAACGTAGAAAAAGACGGTAAAAAAGGCTAAAAACCCCATAGAAATAGCAAGGTAAGAAAAGCAAAAAAACTCACAATGTCAAGTGTGTTAAAAAAAAAAAATTCACACCGGAAGTAATAAGGGGACAGAATTGACTAGAAAAATACATTGACCAGCGGGAACCGGGCGGGCTGGGGCATGGGTCCTATCGTCCAGGATTAATACGACTCGCCTAGTATAACTCTTAGGGTTAGCTAGTTGGTCGATTTGCCGCCCATCCTTCAATTTTTTCCAGATTTTTTTATTCAATAGCCACCAAAAATCTTTAGAAGTGGCATTTGATATACATAAAACGCGAATAAAATCGAAGAAACGTCGATCACATCACTTCTTAAAATTATTGGTGACAGTTAAATAAAAATTGCGCAATCTGTAATAGGTGGCGCTGTCTATAGCGACTACTAACGGGTTAAAATTCAGAAAACATTTCTGGCTACCCTGAAACAATATTTGCCGCAAAATTTTATAGCTAGTTTCGCCAAGCGAAAGCAGAATTTTGGTCTTGACATCGAATTTGGCGAATTGGCGACCGAATTTGGCAAAAATTTGTAGTTTAAGTTGGCCAAGCTCTAACTTCAATAAGAACAGAGTTCTGGAAAAAAAAAAAAAAAAAACATTGGTTTATAGTGCAGAACTAAATTCTTCAAAGTTCTATTAATGACTCACAAGAGCTATTAAAAAAAAAAAAAAAAAAAAAAAAAAAACTGCTACTTTCTATATGTAGTAAAAGTGGAGATAGATGAAAGTTTTTTTTATTTCCACGAAGGTGGGCATTGACTTTAAACTCAAATTAGGCATCCAAATGTGGCGAAAAGTGGTAGTACGTGATTCCCAAAATTTGTAAACTCTAACCTCAATAGGAGTCTAGTTCTGGAAATTTTGTAATGATGCATTGATTTCTCACGCAAAACTACCTTGAAAATTCCATAAACTACTCACAATGCTCTCGATGAATTCAAATTCCATTCAGACTTCCAAATATTCGGTTGTTCCTGATTTAGCGAAATTCATGCTTTGTAGTGTATTCAACAATGTTTATTTTATTTCTTTAGTAAGAATGACTATTTCATTTTATTGTTTCAAGAATCAACTGATAATTGATTTTTGAAGTACAAAAAAGATATTTATTAAACTGTTTCTGAATATTAATTAAATAAAGTGCATTCGTCGACTAGAACCTGCTTATTTTTTTAAGAATTACTTTTTACACGCTAAAATGTCGACAAATTTTTTTATCAATACCATTACAGGCTCTATCTACGGGCTGAATGTTCATTAAATAAAATGCATTTGTCGACTAGAACCTGTATATGTTTTTAAGAATTTCTTTCTGCACGCGAAAATGTCAACAACATTCACAACAATATCATTCCGGACTCTATCTATGTCTGTCTTACGTCTGTCTAAGCGCTGAATATTCATTATAAATAAAGTGAATTCGTCCACTAGAGTCTGCTTGCGTCTTAAAGACTGTTTTCCACACGCTAACATGTCGACAACTTTTTTTTTATCATTATCATTACAAACTCTAACTACGGTCTGAATATTCATTAAATGAAGAGCATTCGTGGACCAGAACCTGCTTCTGTCTTAAAAAATTAATTTCTGCACGCTAAAATGACGACAACTTTCATAACAATATCATTACGGGCTCTATGTACGGGCTGAATATTCATTAAATAAAATTCATTCATCGACTAGAACCTGCTTAAGACTTTAAGCATGACGTTCTACACGCAAAAATATCTTCAACTTTCATAATAATATCATTACTCGCTCTATCATCACCTTCTTTTAAAATCTCTATGATGGTAGGTCATATATAATGGCCAAAACTTTCGTATTTTTGGTCATTATGAATATAATTTTACTAAATATCTCCAAAACGGATTGTCACAGAAAATCGAAAAAGCGAGGTGCACCACTAGATTTTATGACAAATCTATATACCAATTTAAAACGTTCTACGTCCAACCGTTTTTGAGTTATGCGAGATACACCCCCCACACATGCATGCATACTTACATGCAGACGTCACGAAAATTCGTGTAAAGTCATTCATATCTCTGAAACAAGAGCTCGTATTAAAACCAAAGTTGCAAGTGTACAACTAGACATCATGACAGTCACACAAATAAATTTGAAACTTTCTACGATCATTCTTTTTTTATCTATGCGAAATTTAAAATCGATTTCGCAAATCGGGATTACTATGCTTCCTTATACTTTGTATAGGGAATTAAAAAAATATCGGATACATTATCATTTATGAGAGATTATGAGCATGTTTTGTTTTAATACTGCATAAAATATGTTTTTTATACTACATAAAACATAACGAACATACCGTATGTCCTTCAGGTGTAGACAAACACATCTCATGTAAAAAAAGAAAATGTACGGTTACACATGGAGAACAAAAAAAAATTTTTTTCATTGTGCCTAAAAATTTCAAACTGATTCTGAGCATTTTGGAGCTGCTGACTCCGAAAATGACATGCATTTCCTTCCAGCAGTTCCCATTTATGAGATATTATTAATACTATCATTATTACTATTATTATTATTATTATTACTATAACTATTGTTATTATTATTATTACTTTTAAAATATAATTAAACTCAATGGATGATACTGAGGCAGCTGCGTGGTCGTCATTTTGTATGGTAATGAAAAATTTCTTTGAAAACTATAACGCTCCTAACTTTAAAGATCTAGTGGAGAATATGCTAACTACTTTTTGTGCACTTGGTTGTGCCATGAGCATAAAATTACTCTACCTGCACAGCATAAGCTACTAGGGCTGATTTCCATATTGTTAGCAGTATGGTTACTTTGGCATATAATGTGGATAAGCTAAAAAACTAGAGCTGATGGGGCAAAACCGAAAACATTTTTGGAAACAGTGACCCAAATATAACCAGTGATAGGTCGGTACTGTTAAGCATCGAAATCATTGTTACCTAGTGTTATCGTTATATATTCGTTTACAGGGACCCTCAAACAAGTGTGAAGTTATAATAAGGTGTATCAGTGATTAATTTTCATTTTTTTTTTCCTTTTTAATATTTATTATTTTACACTTTATTCCAGTGTATTATAATATTTTTATACTGTACAAAGCCTGACGAGAAAAACATACATTATTCAAGTGTACAAAAATGCATGCTTTATGTTAAATTCGAATCAAAAAATTATTTTTCTTCTTATTTTTAATTTTACGACAAATATAACTTCCATTTTCAACTTTGCATTTAAATTGTGCATGTTGAAAATGAAAAAATAGAATAAAAATAAAATGAATAAAAATAAAATAACTAAATAAAAATTAATTTATTTTTTATGCACGCCTTTACGCAATATAATCTACAAATGTAACATATATATATTTCTTTTGTTTTCAGTTGACAGTAATAAGATATAAAATGATCAATTTAAACCTTCACAGATTATCGCAAATATAAAATGATGGCATAGATTTAAAATGACGAATAGCCATAGCTTATACCATTTCTTGACATTTTATATTTCTTTTTAGAAAGAAAAACAATTGAATATAAAAACGGAAAGAATGATAAAATCAGAGAAAAGACATTGGCAATAAACAAAATTTTATGTCTATTGATAAATGAATACATTTCAGGCAGAATAATATTTTGCATTGCAAAACATATTTCTTATGAAAAATAATGTATTACAAAGTATAATTTATAGCGAAAATCTCTAGTAACCGGGCTATTTGTCTAGAAGAACATCGTCATTTTTTATCTCCATCTTTCTATATCTTGCAATCTGTTGATATCACTTTAATATTTAAAAATGTAACATTAAGATAGCCATTACATTAGAGTAATATTTCGAATACCTTTTCAATTTGTTTGGAATAAAATAAATAAATAGACATATAAATAAGCACTTTCATCAAGTGAAAAAATATGAACATGCGTAACCAACGCTCGTGCGTACATTTTTTCATCTGATGCAGTGTTATGCGTAAGAAAAATAAACTCAAAACAGTTGTTTGTTGTAATGATTTCGTGTATCAGAGCTCATAAAATTAGATTCATAGTCATTCATAAACAGTATGTCTGTGTATCTTTCGGAAATATTCAATGCTTATTTGTCCTTTAACCCTTTCAGTCGCAGTGTTCCCGCTGATGGAACACCTAATTTTAATTCTCAAGTGCAAAAACTCATCCCGGAAATTTTTTAGCAAAAATTTACATTTATAACATACCAGAAAAGGCTTTTTTTTTTAACGTAAAAATTTTTAATTTCTTCTATTTTAATTATGTTTGTAAATTCCAGTGGCAGTGTAATTTAAATGATCCGAATTACCTTGCGCTGCAAAGGGTTAAAATACTCCGAAGAAATTGAAATGTTGGGATCTATGCAACTTTTACGAGTTTTTGTTGTCGATAATGTTTACTTATAAAGTGGTTTATTTATTAAATTAAATATTATTTGAACTTAATAAGGTTTACTTGCAGATGTTTCAAACCGAAAATTTCTCGAAAAGAAACAATGCTATTTTTTTATTTTTTAAATATTTATGACCAGCTATGTGTCTAAAAGCCATTTTTAAAATTAGTTTAGTAATTTTTAAAATAAATTAAGTAGTGAACGTTAAAGCGTTAATGGACCTTCTACTAAGCTGGAATCATCGGACTTTTTCTTAAAAATTCGTTAGAATTTGAGTGAATCTACAGAAATATCCTTTGTAATTTTACATCAAGGATCATTAGATACCTTTAATGCTATTGAAGGTTGCGTTACTTTTTAAAAACAAAAATGTCCAAAAGCCCAAATATTGTTTTATGTGCTGTAATTTTTCACGGCACATGTTGCTCTTTTCAGTTCAGCCGAAAGTTAAAAAAAAAGTTTTAGAACAAGTTCACGAATATGTTCAACAGTGTCGTTGGGAAAGAGGGGAGAAGTTAAATCAATTTTTTTTTTCAGTGGATAATCTTTCAGAACTTACAATTTCTGTTTCAAAAAATAATTAAACGCTAAGTGCAACAGCTGTTTGCAAAACGGTTCGGCTTAACCCTTTCATCTCAAAGCATCTGTTGCATTAGATATTAACCCCTTCCGCTCCAGGCTAGCTGTAGTGTAAATGTCTGAAATACCAGATTATAATTTTGAAATAGTATCGTATACTTTCTTTGGACGTATGCACGTACGTCCATGGTATTAATGGCCATTAACACTAGGACGTACGCACGTACGTCCCTGGAGTGGAAGGGGTTAATCCTCAAAAAAGTTTTTTTCCCCTACACAAGCTGCTTTCCTGCAACTATAATAGATTTGGTTATCCTTTCTTTAAAACAGTTGTTATAAGCAATAAGTAAATGAAGAATGATTTTATTCTGTTCAGATAAATGGACCTGTAAAAATATAGTAGAAAATGATGCTGTAATCTATTGCCTGACTTAGGATTTCATTAAAAATACTAAATGAATTACAATTATAAATTAATATAAATATAAAATAAATTAATTAAGCAATTGCAAACAAAAATCGAGACCTCTCCGCTGCAGATTTTAATAGTTTCTCACCAAAGCAAATTTCCCAACAAGTATAAGAAAGTTTTTCAGAAATTACATGTAGTATATACTTTTATCGCGTGGTATTTGTGTGAATGCATGTGTGCTTGTATGTATGCGAGTTTATGTAGTTATATATACATAAATGTGTATTTGTATATACGTGATATGTGTGTTGTGTGTGAGTGCATGTGGCCGTATGTATTTGCGTACGTGTGTGTTTATGCGAATACATATGTGTATTTGTGCGTGAGAAGGTGTGCGCCATGCATCGGGCTTGTGAGCTTGTGTGTGGGTGCATCCATACGTATGTATCTAGATGCATTTATGAATATATCCAATAGAAAGGCAAAATCTATTATTGTTACAATAATAATTATTATTATTTTACATTTTCATCCTGAAAATCACGTTTTAATCAACATTATTTCCGGGTTACAGTTGACAACGCATTTTTATTGCTGCCTGAAAACAATAGCATTTTTGGAGGAAGAAGAGGAATGCTAATAATTATTATATCTTTTAACAATGTATAGTTCATTCTTTCTCTTTTTTTTTTATATTTGTCTTTTTTCAATAATGTAATTTTTCTTATGATAAAATAAACTACATACAAACATATATTTTTGGTTAAAAAAATTATTTTTGCGCGTTTATTACTTTTCAATTTCTTTTCCATGAGATTTATATAATTTAATTTAAACTGCAGGGTATATTTTAAGGTAATAAAGTTCAATTATTAAAAACTGGTCAGAGATTACACAGCGAACTCTTCGGCAGTTTACCACCCTAAACAACTAATTTCTTCTGCAAACATTTGTCATCATTCATCGGGATGAAAATAAAATGTAAATAGTGGCACTAATGACTACGGCTGTAAAATGGCTCAAATGATAATAATAATAATAAATATATCCATAATACGTATTTAATAGAGTGCTTAAATATTTTTACACGATTATTATTTAATTTCATGATCACACGGAAAGAAAGATAATTCCGACATCACAGTGCATTCTGTGTATATCAATATGTGCATATTATGGTCTCTGCCTACTGTGAATACCGAATTTAAAATAGGTTAGAATTTTTCAGTCTAGAAATATTTGAGTGTGGCATTATAATAAATTTCAAAAAATTTCATAAATGTTTGAAAACTTCATGCAAAGAATAGTGCTGCACCCGTTTTTGAACCTGGAAAATGGACACAAAATTGTAAAGTGAATAAAATATTTCAGATGTATATTTCCGTGTAAAATCCTTATGATATTAATAGCATCTCATAATTTATCCGGCACTCATAATTTTCTTTATATATATAATATATATATGTATGCATAAGTGTATATATATATATGTATATAGCATACGTATATATATTGTTGCAAGTTTGTAAATAATTCTGTTTATTTTTGCATAAATTCTTTCAAAGAGGCTTAGTAAGTTGATAAAATGTCAATTTTCTGCATTTCCAAGTCTTTTCGCATTAAAACAGCTTAATTTTCGCTTTAAAACGCATTAAAAAGTTCCAATAAGGCAGGTAATGGATTTGGCGCCAAATTTGGTGACTTTCCCTCCTTGGCGACTTGTTTGCCGACCTTGGCGAGAAAAATTGTTATTATCGATATACCAGATATAGAAACGGAAATATGATTGGCTAACGAGTTATGAGAAATTTCCCGAACATTCAGGGTTCGACGGAGAAGTATGAAAGGAAGACTAGCGCGCCAAATCAGTCAGTCTGAGATTAGCTTCCGCCAATGTTGCACTGCTACTGAAAGAGCTTTGAGCCTCTTTGAATGAGTCTTGTTTTATGTGTTATTGCTATACACTGTACTGTGGATTTGCTATTGACAACTGTTATTTAAGCTGTGTTTATTTGTGGAATTGAAGTTGATACCTAGTTTATAAGCCTGTATTTTTCTGGAACTTTCTGTAGATAAAATTCCTGAATTTTTCAAGTTTCGCCTCTCATTCTCGAACAACTTACGAACCCCCAAGTACGCAACAATATTCTGTATTTACACACACACACACATATACATATATATCATTTATCTTCTTATTAATAGATAGATAATTATTAAATCGCTATGTAAACTGAATATTAAAAATATAACTATGCATTTAAAGATAAAACTAATGGCTATTATGTTGGATCTTCATACATAAATAAATAAATGAATAAAATAAAAATAAAAGTTTTAGTTATTTACTTTTGAATATTCTGAGTCTTTGGAAAAAAAAAAAAAAAAACTGCTTAGTGAGAAAAAAAAAAAAAAAAAAAAAAAAAAACGTATCAGTCGCAGTGAAGGACATGTAATGTATTACAACAGATTCTATGTTTACAACAATACTGTCATAATTCACTGTTCACTAATACTGTTACAATTGTATAATAAAAATATGGTGATTAAATCAAAAAGAATGAATCATTATTTTGAAATAACTGCTGAATCCAATCAATAAGGAATGTTCTACATTTTTGAAAATTCACTATATAGAAGATTTTTGCAGCACTCAATTTTAAAAATCCAAAACCATTCCTGGGGATTATCGAATTAATTTTATTTTATTTTATTTATTTATTTTTTATTTATTTATTTATTTATTTTATTTATTTTATTTATTTTATTTATTTATTTTTATTTTTATTTTATTTTTTTGGGGGGGAGGGAGGGGCATCTTTACGGAGAATCAAAATTGTGATTGGATGTCTCTTAATTAATTACAGACTGTCGCCTACCGCCTATTGCCTAGGTCTATTGCAACGTAAAACATAATCAACCTCAACTTTAACCTCAATAAACTGAATTCTATAAGAGTAATCCGGTGAATATAGTAAAACCCATGAATGCTGCAAATGCAATCTTTCCATCCATACGCGCTTAAAAAAAAAAAAAAAAAATCCTGTTAGAAAATTTCTGACCTCGAAGTTGTCAGAAAACATCGCATATTGTGCAAAAATCCATTGATAGGAATTTTCAGTAATACATCAACAGAGAAAATATTCTTGAATAACGGATTTTTTCCGTAGAGTATATTGTAAAAAAAAAAAAAAAAAATGAATTCTGTGCAATTTTCTTTAATAACCTTTTAACATATCAAATTTAATGTACTTATATACTACCCTTTACCTTCATGGGAAAAGGGCAAAATTGTAATATTATTTTCTTTACACTTTTCTTTACACGATACTAAAGCGGTGATTTAATTTTCTTCTTTTAAATTAAAAAATATTACTATGCATGTGCAGAAAAATTTAAGTAAATATATATAGAGAGATAGTCACATAGTCAGGTGTTTTCTAAAAATGGTTAATTCGTGTTTAGGACATCGAAAAATACTTAAATCTATCAAAACACTAGTTCAAAATTTTTACGAATCTAATCTTTTCTTTTACTGAATGTAGAAGAAAGTAATAACACCAGTTTTAAGAATTTAGTTTCAAATATTCAAATTTGAAAAGAATTTTATTAGAAAAAGGAATAACTTGGTTTATTATTTCTCCAAATCTAATCTGAAAACACGTGATTTAAAGCACAAATATTTTTGAATGTCAAAAACAAATATTAAATCATTGATAGAAAACGTTTTTATAAAAGTATTAAATTGAATTGTCTAAAGATTTATCATTCTTAAACTGGTACAAGACGTAAAAAGGAAATGAGATTTTTTTTTTTTTTTTTTTTTTTTTTTTTTTTTTTAAGGATTACTATTTTCGAGTTTAAACGTAAATTCTCTAAAAATGTGATCATATACTTTTCTTTGAAATTGATGGAAATTTTTGTAAAGAACATGTTTGGATTCTATCTGTTAGCTTATTTTTTATATTATAATATTATTTAAGTATTATTATGGTATTAAAGAATTTTGATGTATTTTAAATTATTTCGAAAATTCCTTATTTTGGAAATTATTATTGTTTATTTATTGAGGGGCTTTTTCAGTTTTTATTCATTTTTTTTTTTTTTTTTTTTTAATTTTAAAAACATGAAATTTCAATTGCATCAACTAATTCTGAATACAAGAATTTCTTTTCTTCTAATAAATTATTGGAAAATCCCAAAACAATCTCGTAAAAGTAATACAGGAAAAGTCAATTATTAATTATTACTTAAAAATGTAAACTTCTTATGTGAGTTTTTTAGAAATTCTAATTAAACAAAGCTATTATTATTATTATTATTATTATTATTATTATTTACAAGTTTCATACTTTTTGCTATTTATGGCACATCTAATGAAAACATAGAGTTGAAAGAATTTATCATTTGTACAATATTAGATGCATTTAACTGTATTTGAAGTAATTTTTATTCTTGAAAATGTTGCAAATTTCAATTACATTCACCGTTAAAGTTCATGATATATATATATATATTTTAAGTGTATTCCAAATTTTTCACTATCCGTTAATATTCAACTATATTTCTTTATTTATCCGTGTATCTTAATGGAAAAGGAAACAGTGTTAAAAAGGAGCACAGCTTATAGAAGTTTGAAGACTAGCAAACGGTAGTTTCGGAACTCTTAAAATTCCTTCGCCAGAGCTAGGGAATTTTTTTTTAATTAAATATTAAAACAGGAAAAACTGTTCTTTCTTGGCTAATTTTTAGACCACACTTGGTTATCAAGTACTAGGGTTTTAAATTTTCATTCTTCTAGTTTCACAGAGAAAAAATTCCGTGAATGACAGCTAGAAACCAAATTGTAGCTCTAGTAAAAACATTTCATGTTACCTCATAAATTCTGGTCCCCTTTGAAAGCGAGTTCAAGGAACCCCGATTAGGATTCTAGAGCGTTTGCCCATATTATCGAGATCAAACTTATTTAAAAATCTCTATAATTGAATGTGAACACAGGAGGTGAGTTTTAGCAACTATAATTTGCGTTTATAACCCAATAAATCAAGCAAGCATTCCTCGCAATACAAAGGATTCATAATATCAATAATGTTCACAATATTGCCACAAAGTAAGCTTCCTTCGAAGCCGCCGTGGCGTAGAGATACGTCCTTGGACTGTCACCCAGACGGCCTCGGTTCGATTCCAGCCGGGAGCATGAAAATTTAAAGACTCTAAATAATTATTTCAAAAGTCTTATAATTATCTTTGCATATTTAATTTCCTATTCCAGCAGTTTCTAGAATATTCTAATTTATGTTAATCTTGTATTCTGGAATATTCGAATATTGTATATAAGCAACTTGTTCCTCAGTTTGAGTATGTTCTCAGCCGAGTGTAGCTGTATCACAAGTTTGTTCTGCTAATAAACTACGTTTGTTACTTCACTTCGAGTGTTCCCTTTGGCTCTTCACGACATCTACGTGACATTTTTGGTGGAGGCGCCGGGTATTGGCAAATAGAAGTAGACGAAGCTGATCGAGAGAAGACGGCATTCATAACCCCCGAAGGCTTATACGAATTTAAAGTTATGCCGTTTGGACTCTGTAACGCACCTGCGACTTTCGAAAGAATGATGGACAATTTGCTACGCCATTTAAAATGGACTGTGTGTCTTTGTTATTTAGACGACATTATAGTATTTTCAGAAACTTTTGAAGAACATCTCTCCCGACTAAGGCTTGTTTTGAAATGTCTTCAGGAAGCTGGTCTTGTGCTCAACCCGAAGAAGTGTCTATTTGCGGCCAAAGAAGTAAAAATACTGGGTCATCTTGTTTCTAGTAGTGGCGTCCGTCCAGATCCCGACAAAGTGAAAGCCGTAAGCAATTTTCCAACTCCGAAGAATGTACATGATATACGAAGCTTTCTTGGACTTTGCTCATACTTCCGAAGATTTATTAAGGGCTTTTGTTATCTCGCTGAACCCTTGCAGTTGCTTCTGAAAGGCGATGCGAAGTTCCATTGGGGTCCTGAAGAGGCCGAATCTTTTAACAGTCTGAAGTCAGCCCTCACTTCTGATCCAGTGGAAACTGAGACGCCAGAGAAATTTCTAGCTGTGACTACGAGTATGAACCTTGCGATTGAACAGAAGAAAGACAAAGATCTCGCAAAAATTATTTTGTCGAATAACTGCACCAATGCGGATAAAAAGGAATTTGAATTAATTGACGGAGTACTATGTAGAAAGAATTTTGACCCTGATGGAAAAACGTGGCAGCCAGTCATCCCCAAACATCTACAAGCGGACATATTAAGAAATTTCCACGACGCTCCCACCGCAGGACATCTTGGTTTTGCGAAAACTTATGACAGAATCCGCAAAAGGTTTTACTGGCCTGGGATGTACAGAAATGTCGTTCGATATGTGATGCACTGTCGAGAATGTCAGAAGAGAAAATACGTTCCTCAACGACCTCCTGGACGCTTAGTTTCTATCCCTCCAGCTATAGCACCTTTCCATCGCATTGGGATCGATTTTCTAGGAAGATTTCCGAAATCTACTCGTGGGAACAAATGGATCATAGTCTGCACTGATTACTTAACGAGATATGCAATAACGAAAGCTTTACCGATCGCTGAAGCGGAAGAAATAGCGAAGTTCTTGCTCGAAGAAATTCTCCTAAGGCATGGAGCTCCCCGAGTAATTATCACGGATCGTGCAGCTGTCTTCCAATCCAAACTTGTTTCCGCTCTCGTCGAATTGTGTAATATCGATCATCGTATGACGACAGCATATCACCCTCAAACAAATGGACTGACCGAGCGGTTTAATAAAACTTTGGCTGACATGTTGTCCATGTACGTGGATACAGAGCAGAAAAATTGGGATGAAATTCTACCATTTGTTACCTTTGCTTACAATACCGCTAAACAGGAGACGACGGGTTTTACGCCTTTTTATTTGCTTCACGGACGTGAAGCTGAAACGACACTGGACACAATGTTACCATTTTGCCCTGATGATGTAGACGACGATCACATAGCCAAGATTATTGCCAGAGCTGAAGAATCCAGGCAGCTAGCCCGAGTGCGAACTCTGAAAGCCCAAGATAAAGACCGTCGACGTTACGACTCCAAACACCGAATGATTTCTTATGCTCCTGGAGATCTCGTATGGGTGTATACTCTAGTCCGAAAAGTCGGCCTCTCCGAAAAGCTTTTAAGAAGGTATTTTGGACCGTATCAGGTTTTACGTCGTTTATCACACGTCACCTATGAGGTTCAAGATTTTAATCCTGCGTCGCGAAGAAGAAAACCAAGAGACATTGTCCACGTATTACGTATGAAACCCTACTATGATCCGGACAAGCAGATTGAGAACGAAGACACACAAAATCTGAATGATGCCGTTCAATCTCAAACGAACGGTACTTACAGGGGACCAATGACGCGTTTGAGGACTAGAGCTCTAACCCAGAAGTCTTAAAAACAGCGAGGCGCTGTTCTTTGAGAGGAGGGCAATGCCACAAAGTCAGCTTCCTTCGAAGCCGCCGTGGCGTAGAGGTACGTCCTTGGACTGTCACCCAGACGGCCTCGGTTCGATTCCAGCCGGGAGCATGAAAATTTAAAGACTCTAAATAATTATTTCAAAAGTCTTATAATTATCTTTGCATATTTCATTTCCTATTCTAGCAGTTTCTAGAATATTCTAATTTATGTTAATCTTGTATTCTGGAATATTCGAATATTGTATATAAGCAACTTGTTCCTCAGTTTGAGTATGTTCTCAGCCGAGTGTAGCTGTATCACAAGTTTGTTCTGCTAATAAACTACGTTTGTTACTTCACTTCGAGTGTTCCCTTTGGCTCTTTACGACATCTACGTGACAATATTTTTTCACCATCTAGAAATGTATAGACTAGAAATTCTTGATAATTTCGTCTATTCATTTTATTGGTTTACGTAATACACATACCTCGAAAATCTATATTTCTAATTTAGGGATTCAGAAAAGGACTACTTATTCGTTTTTGATGTAGGGGGTATATTTTTTCCGTCAGTGTTCTTTAATTTATTTTTACATTTTTTATTTTATTTTGTTTTATTTTATGTTTTAACATTTATAAAAAAAAAATCCTCTGGCATTCAAAGAATTTTAGAAGTTCCAAAACGGCCGATTGTTTGTCTTTAAATTTCTTTAATTTGTTCTCCTTTTTAACGTTGTTTTATTTTCGTTTAATATAACTAGCACAACGTATCTCCTCTTTTTTGATATATGTATCTGTTTGGAAAATTTTCTTACTCTGTCTATATCTGTCTATCTACTTTTCTCTAGATATATTTAGTGATTTTGTTCTATTAAAATAAATATATAGCGTTAAATTCGTTTAATATATATATATGTATATATATAAATGATAGATATCGTAATAAAATTTAATCTTAAAATTTAGCAATTAATAGATACAAAACAATACCAACACACAAAAATATAGAACTGAATTTAACTTAGAGGAAAGACTGACACAAAATATGGCATAATAATACTGACATAATAATTTTTAAAAGCTTTGCTTCAAATAAACGAAGCTGAAAGAAACTAAGAAAACAAACTTGAAATAAATTGGTTCGTTATTTCTGAAAATCTGATATTAACTTGTATGTTGCACCCATCCCAAAACTTTATACTATATTTTCCTATACTATTTTATGCAACACAAATTATTTATCAAATTTACTTTTTATCAAAATAATTTTCCACGATGAATGCAGACGATTTCCATTTCTGAGGATTTCAAATTTAAATATCGAAAGGATGTCAATTTCTTGCATCATGGACGACATCTGAACTTTTTTCCTTAAGGAGAGCTTCTCTTGAACACACACACACACACACACAAAATAATTAAATAAATAAATAAATAAAAATAACTTAATTTTAAATTATCACAGATATATGTTTCAACCTGAAGGTATTCACGGGTTCTTTTAAAAACATGAAAATTTGCATCTTCTTGGTGTAGGGGATGAGGGGTAATCGTCCTTTATGTACGGAAAAAATTTCCTGGTTAACTACCATTGTTATGAATAAATATTTTTATTGTCACAATGACTGATTGGAAATAATTCTCATTGTGTTGATTTAAGAGAAATTTTGTCCTATACTGCCATCTTAAAAAATATGAAAAAACTGAATTTAAACTCTACTTTTTGGGCGATTTTCATCAAATATTGATAGACACTAATTTGTGTCACGGTGCAACTATATATAAATTTATATGGAATTTTATACATTAGCTTTCGAATTAGAACTGCCATAAAATTTTTCTTACACACGTGCACAAAGCTTTACAGACGCACAGGCACGCAGACAGATATTTTCTAAAATTGGTCAAATTGTTTTATGTAAGTCTCATAACGTGTAAGTCCATCTAAACAGGAAGTCGGAAATTTTTACGAATCCAATACTTTGTTATACTGAATACAAAATATGTAAACATTTGTAGAAGAAAGTAAAAACATGCCTGTACACAGCGTAAATGTTTTTTGAATGACAGAAACAAATTTTACATTATAGGTAGTGCAAGTTTTTATAATTTTTTTGAATTAAATTGTCTAGCAGTTTTTAATTATTAAACTGATAAAAGTCTGGAGAAGAAATGAAGAAAAGGATTTTTTTTTAAGCTATTTACTTTTCCCAAGTTTAAACAAAATTCTTTGAAAAAACGATCATCTCATTTTTCGTTTAATTGATGAGATTTTTTTTTTTTTTTTTTTTTTTTTTTTGAGGAGAGGGGGGGGGGGGAATTAAGCAATTCACAAGTTAACCTAATTTCCTGAATTATTAGAGGCGCTAAGCAATTTGTTATTTTTATGTACTTTAAACTATTTCAAAAACTTTAAGCGGTTTTTAAAATGATTTTTCTCTGTTATTTGAGTCGAATTTAGTTTTTTTTTAATTTTAATTTAATAAATTATTGGAAAATCAAAAATTCCAATCTCAATAATTCATTAGAAATATAAAATATCATTTGAATAAATTTTTATCCTTGAAAAATACCCAATAACAGCGATAAAAATTTGGATTGAAATTTTCTTTTTTAGGTTATCTTTTTTTTTTTTTTTTTTTTTTTTTTTTTTGCATTAAAGGTTAGTGGACATTGAACTAGGGTTTAAAGAACAGTAATATGGGCTATTCCATGACATGTGCTTCTCATTACAAAATTAAATAATAATAATTTTTTTTATTAAATTGGTAGAATTATTTTTGCTACATCTTTAGAAAGCTAAATTACAACGTATTATTCTAACTCAATATCAAAATAATTCTTATTTAATTTTATAAACTTAATTTTTCAAATTTTGTGACGGGTGGATTGGCTCACACGTCAGTCGATACATAAAAATGTGACCTTCCCATTTAGGTCGTTTCTGCTCAATTAAATAAAGAAATTAGGATTTTATTACAGTGTGTTTTACAGCTTCAAAATATACCCAGAAAAGAATTATACAGATCTATTCCTATATAAAAAAGTAGAGTTAATACTGTTTTGTTAAATAAATCCTTCTCGAATCATGTTCTTAGACTGACTAAGAACATGATTAGACAAGGATTTTTTTTAACAAAACAGTATTAACTCTACTTTTTTTACATAGAATTTTTGCTAGTGTTCGGATATTTTTGTTACCGACTGTTGGTTAACAATTAGAAGCGACATACTGCAATCTATATTAATAAAATCAGACTTTTGTCTGTAAATTTGTCAGAAACGAAAAAATTTTGTGATATCTTCACGTTTCACACACCATGAAAGCCGGAAATGACTTCAGAAAATTTTGCCTGTATGTGTGTGTGTGTGTGTGTGTGTGTGTCTGTATGTCATTTTTTTTTGTCCGGGCATTACTTGAGAACGGCTGGATGGAATTCCACGGTGCTTGGCAGAAACTTAGATCTTTACCTAACTTAAAATTATATCTATCAATTTTTCAGAATATCCCCCACGTTCCCCCCTGGGGAGTAAAAGACAAAAACACGTTTGTCCGGGTATCACTTGATAACGGCCGGACATAATTCGACAGCGCTTCGCAGGAATTCAGGTCTTCACCCGAGTTAAAATTATATCTATCAACTTTTAAGAAATTCCCCCACATTCTTCCCTGGGGGACAAAAGACAAAAAACACGTTTGTCCGGGTATCACTTGAGAACGGCTGGACAGAAATCAACGGCGCTTCGCGGGAATTTAAGTCTTTACTCGACTTAAAATTATATCTATCAACTTTTCAGAAATTTCCCCTACGTTTCCCCCCTGGGGGTCAAGAGACAAAAACACGTTTGTCCGGGTATTACTTGAGAACAGCTGGACGGAATTCAACTACGCTTCGCAGGAATTTAGGTCTTTACTCAACTTAAAATTATATCTATCAACTTTTCAGAAATTCCTCCACGTTCCCCCGTGGGGGCAAAAGACAAAAACACGTTTGTTCGGGTTTTACTTGAGAACGGCTGGACGGAATTCAACGGCGCTTCGCAGGTATTTAGGTCTTTACCCAACTTAAAATTATATCTTCCGAAATTACTCCCCTTTCCCCCCTGGGGGAGGCAAAAGACAAAAACACGTTTGTAAGCATAACTCGGCTCCTAATTATTTCACAGTAAAGAAATTGCACATGGGGAGACTAGCCATGAGTACAAATAATACATTATCTGCATTTAGGAATTTTCGATTTTAAAGGAAAGGGTGGGGGTAAATATTGAAAATTCCTGATTTTTGAGTAGACCTCTACCAGAAATGGAACAAATACATTGAAAAAAAGCTATGCAACTTCCTTAGGATATTTTCAAAAACACTTTTTTTTTTGTGTGTGTGTGTGTGTGAGAGAGAGGGGGGGGGTTGCGTTTTTTTTTTTTTTTTTTTTTTTTTGAGGGGGGTTACGAGGGGGCAAACTCGAGACACACCTTTTAGCGCTAAATTTGTCCTGAGAAATCTATGGGATCTGCGATTACGAAATTTGGTGCGTAAATTGTTTATATGTATCCGACCCTCACTGTAACTGGATTTTACGAATTCCCCCCCTTACCCACTTGGTGTCGAGAGGGCTATAAATACGTGTAAAAACACGTTTTCCCGTTTGAATTCGCCTTAAATTATCTTAGATTGGCGAACTTTGGCGTGTGGATGTTGATTAGGTGTACGCATTATGTACTTTGTCGAGATTTCACAAAACTTCGAACTTAGCCACTAGGGAACGGGGAGTAAGAATCGGGTAAGTTGCTGCCGAAGGCAGTGGGAACACGAACTCCTCACGTTGCGAGCGAGAAAAAATCTCTACCGAGCACAGCGTGAACTTTAACTCAGGTTAATTAATAATGATATGGGATTTTGACAACTCATTTCAGTATTGTGTCCAACGAAGCGTCAAAGCCTGCTAGTTAGAATATAAAAATATTAATTATCTAATGAAATATACGCATTTTTAATAAATAACTTTCAACTTTTAACGGCCACGCGTTAGATTTGGCTAACAAATTATGCAAATGAAATTTTGTTAACGCTTTCGCTAGCACTATCAAAAATTATTTAGTAAAAATATTTCTGGTATGCAATATTTTTTATTCTTGGAATATATTGCGTTTAATATATTAAGTTATGTTTCTTAAAATGGCTTTGTATTGTGTTTAACATCTGCATATTAGAATTCTCTAAGTCTAATTAAAAAAAAAAAAAAAAAAAAAAAAAAAATCTCTACTTTTTGTTTACATGGGATAAAAAATGAAATATAAATAGTCCTTATTTTTTAAAAATAAATAAATATAGTTTTTTTGAAATGTCTAGTTTTTGCGATGTTCAATTAAATTCATGTTAAAAAATATATTTAATTCAAAATAAAAATTTTAAACACAGACAAAAAAAAAGTAATCATCTAAATGACATTACTTTTCCATTTCCGGAAAATAAAAAAACACAGTTGAAAAAAAAAAAAAAAAAAAAAAAAAAGAAAGAAAGAAAGAAAGAAAAACCTAAATCGAAGTTTTGATAATAGCAGGCTTCCTTTTATTAAACTTTGAAATATCTGTGTTTTCTTTTCAACTTTCCGCTACAGATTTAGGGAAAAAAAGCGAACGTTTAATAATGGCTTTCTCGTGATTTAAATGTTTAGTAAAGCGCACGGCTCTTACATCAAAAAGAAAAAAAAAGAGAGAGAGAAAAGAAGAGAAATAAAATATAAAATCCATCTCAGAAAGAAAGGGAAAAAAAAAAAAAAATCCCCTGAATTAAATCACCTCAAGATTTCTCTTCTTCAAAACGGTGGAAAGGGCTAAGGCAAAAACAATTTTCCCATCTCCGAAATAATGGATAACCATTTATGGAGTTCTAAATTCTGCCGATGGAGGCACTGAGAGGGTTATGAGGGTTTCTAGGATTATATATAGGTGAGATTCCTTTCCTTACCGATTCCCGCATCGTATTTATGGGAAACATTGCTCACTCCATTTTCCCCGCGGAATAGGCGAGAGAAAGACTCAGATATGCAGATGGGGAGACGTATACTAAACTATAACCAAATGTATTTTACGCTATGCAAGCATTCATTTTAGAAGAGGAAATTGTCCGAAGGAGTATTTGTCCGAAACGATAATTGTCGGCATCTAAATAATATCAACCAACTGTATTTTAATGTAATGATGCTTACTTGCCATAAATAAACGTTTTATATCAATCGCTTTTAATCTTTTATGTTATAAAGGAAAGACCCTTAAATATTTGTGAATTCTCTGAAAAAAAAAAAAGCCTATAAGTTTGTGTAATCCAGTTAAATGAGAGTTTGTATTAGAAATTATAAGACTTAAATAAATTATCTATTAAAATATATCTACAATAAACTTTCGCTTGATGGTAGGATAGGTAAATACCTTATCCTGGAAAACTAAAATTCACGAATATACATTCGAAATTAGGAAAATTTGATGAAAAAAAAAAAAAAAAAAATATATATATATATATATATATATACATATACACACAATTATATTATATATCTATATAAATCCATGTGACTGCATATGCTTCATACTGTGAGAATTGTTATTCGTTCATTTATTTATTTATTTTGGAAGATCATTTGACTTTTCGAACTCGATTCTTTTTTCAAGATTCTTCCTCTTATTCAAATTAAATTATTTTAATATATGTTCAGGAGTACGCTAGAAATTTGCTATTATAGTCACTAGCGAACGAATCGTAAATTGGTGCTCAACGGTAGAAATGGTTTCCCTTGAAAAGTTTTTTTCACCGTTCTGAGCATTTCTTAATTCAAAATTAATTTGTCGAAACAAGAGTTTTAATTGTCATCGTGGGTTTATTTTCTCTCTGGTTGTTTGCTCCTTCTGTTTTGGTTTCATGTCAATTTATCGTAATGACAACATTATTAAAATTCATTTAACTCTCTATGAATAAAATTAACGAATAAAATTAACGTTATTTCATGTTAAATTAAATTGAATAAAAAAATCAATAAGTTAAATTAATTGTTTCAATAATTAACAAAATGTCTTCCACAGGTAAATTTAATTTATAGAAATTTTATTTTTATTGGTCTACGCAGTTTCCGGCATCTTAAATCTTCTGTTACTCTGCTCTTAGTACGTTTTAAAGAATTATATATATATATATTGTGAGCTGGGATTCTCCATAAAATTCTGCAAATTCTCGCGACACATCGATATATAATAAAATAATAGATATAATTAGATATAATTAAATTAAATTTATAAATATATCGACTACAATTGAAGTCCGAAAAATGCATTTTGTTGTTACATGTGAATTGTATACTACTCCGATTCAAAAAATTAGAATAATGAAAAGAAATATGGTCAAGGGAAATGAAAATCGAATTTATCAAATAAATAATCAACAATATCAAATATAAAGTACTATAATATGAATCTGCATATTTTGCAGATTATAAAAATGTAAACACATTACAATGAAATAGAAAATATATTTAAATCAGCTAACAACAAAAAATTCAAAATATTAGAATACTTTCTAACATGGTTCAAAAAATTAGAATAATGAAAATATATTGAACATAATTTAAACTCTACGTATTTTTACTTGCTAATCAGTACTTTGTTGCATCACCCTTAGCTTTAATGACAGCTCTTAAACGTTTTGGCATGTTTTTAACTAAAGGTTCACAATCTTTTTTATCCAAATTCGCCCATATGCTCTTTATACTAGAAATAAGTTCTTTTTTGTCTCTAGGCGCAACTTCTTGAAGTCGTTTCTTCATAATTCCCCACAAATTCTCGATAGGATTTAGATCGGGTGAGTTTGCAGGCCAAGGGAGTACAGGTATGTCCTTCTCTTTGAGCCATTTAGTTGTTGATTTGGAAGTGTGGGGAGAAGCTGAATCTTGCTGAAACAAGAAATCGTCATCACATAAATCCTCAGCTGAAGGAATCATGAAATGTTCAAGAATTTCTTGATAGACTTCTGAATTGACTGTTGTGGAAACAATACACAACCTGCCTGGGCCTTCAGCAGTCATGCAGCCCCATACCATAACAGAGGTCGCAAATTTAAACGAACGTTTTAAACATTCTTTCTTATAAGCTTCATGTTTGAGTCTCCAGACACGTATACCTTGATTTCCGTGAGACACACAAAACACACTTTCATCGCTGAAAAGTATCTTTTTCCAATCGTCGTGATCCCAAAATAGCCTTTGTTTACACCATTTAACTCTAGCAGCCCTTTGCTTAGATGATAAGAATGGCTTTATCTTAGGCACACGTGATCTAAAACCTAATTTGCTAAGTCGTCGTAGTGTTGTAGATTTGGAGACATTTATACAATTTCTTTCCAATTTCTTTCCATTTTCTATGCACATATCTCACACTCCGAAAACGATGTTTCTTCACAATCTTTTTCAATTGCCTTTCATCTCTTCTTGAAGTTACTGGCTTTCGACCACTTTTAAAGTGTTTATTTTGAAAACACTTATTATTAGAATATTCTCTCAAAACTCTACTCACACTTGCTTGAGAGCATTTCACTTCTTTTGCTATAAAAATTTGTGTTTTTCCTATTTCGTGCAAGTACACAATACGATATTTCACAGCCTCAGATAAATCGCTCTTTCGTCCCATATTAAGCAAATACTACGCTACAATCAAATGCCAAACGACTTTTCATTTTCAACGGAACACATTTTATAGTCCCACAGATGTTAATCCCGCAGCCGTTCTCTCAACTTATAAGAAAAATTTGAATATTCTAATTTTTTGAACCATGCTATCGAGGTATTCTATTTCTTTGAATTATTCTAATATTTTTTAAATAGTTAATTATTAATATATCAGATAAAAATAAATATTTATGTTATATTTATAAATGCTCTGAAGATAATTAGATACTTTTAATATATTTTTTCCTGGACGCAGTATGCAAATTGACGCGTTAGCAACATCAAACTCATTCTTTTTTACATTATTCTAATTTTTTGAATCGGAGTAGTACTATTATCACAATTAAAAGAATAGGGTTTAAAAAGAAATAAAGCTTTTATTCTCTGCTGTGAGATGGAAAAACATGTTGTTGTAAGCTTTCTATTTGGACTTTTAAACAAGTCCTTCCGGCTCATTCGGAAGGGTAGGTTAATTTCTTTTTACTTATTAAGTAGCCGCCTCAAAAGTCATTGTGTTGGAAAATTAAGTGGCCACCACTTGGATCAAAATAGCGGAGCAAATTGCACAGTGAACTAATTCAAGTTATTTGAGGGATAAGTCCACTGTCCAACTTTGGTTCAAATAAATTCAGTATATGAAAAGTTAACACGATAACAAAGTCTCAAGCGGCAGCTACCGACTGCATGCAACTTGGAAACAAAACTGTGGAGAACATTTCTCATCGAAATCATAGACATTTGAATGATAAATCCATTTACAACTTTGGTTTGAATTGATTAAGTATTTCAAAAGCTATCGTGACAACAAATTTTTAAGTGGCCGCCACTTGGAAACAATATAACGAAGCAAATTGCCCAGCAAACTCATCCAAGATAGTTGAAGCGCAACTTCACTGTCCCACTTTGATTCGAAACAGTGCAGTGTTTCTAAAGTTATTGTTATGACAAATTTTCAAGTGGCAGTCTAAGTGGCTGCAGTTTGGAAAGAAAATGGTGAAGAAACTTAATTGCGCAGCGAAATCATCTAAGATATTTGTATGATAAGTCCACTGTCCAATTTTAGTTCAAACTAATTCAGTATTTCAAAAATTATCGTGATAAAAAATTTTCAAGTGGCACCGTGGTTTCAAGTGATCACCACTTGGAAATAAAAAAGAAAAATGAGATTCCCAGTGAACTTATTTGAGATATTTGAATGATAAATTCACTACCCAAATTTGATGCGAATTGATTCAGTATTACAAAAGTTATCATAATGACAAATTTTCGAGTGGCAGCCACTTGGAAATAAAATTGTAGATCGAATTACCAAGCGAAATTATCCAAGATATTTGAACCATAAGTTCACTATCCAACTTTTGTTTAAATCAGTTTAGTATTTGTATTTTAAAAGCTATCATGATGACACATTTACAAGTGGCAGCGTGATTTCAAGTGGTCACAATTTGGAAACAAAAGGTCGTAACAAGTTGCCCAGTAAACTCACCGAGATAATTATATAAAAAGATCGCTGTCCAACTTTAGTTCGAATTGAATAATATTTATAAAGTTATAATGTTTATAAATTTTCAAGTGGTAGCCTTATTTCAAGTTGTCTCGCTTTGTTTATAACATAAGCACTTTGTTAAAAATGGCGGATAAAGTTCATTAATAAATTTGGTTGTGACCTTTATATAGTCAATGTATACATCAAATTTCAAGTAAATCCTGTCTTAAATAAGCTTTTTGCAGTGTGAATTTCAAATTTTCAAGTGACCTCCACTTTAAAACAAAATGGTGCAGCAACTTGGTTAACAAATTCATTCAAGATATTACCATGTTTTTATTAACTTCAATTCTTGTTTGTATGTTTGTTTGTTTGTTTGTTTGTGTGCTTGTCAGGGACAAATCTTGCAATCGATTTTTAACTAACTTCCCGATTAGCTAGATATTTGAAATTTTCAGGACAGTTCACAACACGGTGACAATACATTTTTCTAATAATTTTAGTCAACTATTTAAAGTCCCGCTGCCTTCGGCAGCGCTTATATGATTCGACAGAAAATTTATTTAACTAGCTTCCCGACTAGCTAGACATTTGAAACTTTCAGAATAGTTCAGAACACGGTGAAAATGCATTTTTGTAATACCTTTAACCAACTGTTTCGGGTTCATGCTGCCTTCGGCAGCGTTATCAGTACAAAAGCTTGCAATGGATTTTTCACTAACTTTTCGACTAGCTAGACATTTGAAACTTTCAGGCTAGCTCATAACACGGTGACAATACATTTTTTAAATACTTTTAGTCAACATTTTCAGGTCCCTACTGCCTTCGGCAGCGTTTATATGATTCAACAGAAAATTTATTTAACTAACTTCCCGACTAGCTAGACATTTGAAACTTTCAGAATAGTTTAGAACACGGCGAAAATGCAATTTTTAAATATTTTTAACCAACTGCTTCGGGTTCCTGCTGCCTTCGTTACCAGTACAAAGCTTGCAATCGATTTTTCACGAAATTCCCGACTAGCTAGATATTTGAAACTTTCAGGATACCTCAGAACACTGTGACAATACATCTTTTTTAATACTTTTAGTCAACTGTTTCAGGTCCCTAATGTATTCGGAAGCGTTTATATGATTCAACAGAAAATTTATTTAACTAACTTGCCGAGTAGCTAGACATTTGAAACTTTCAGAATTGTTCAGAATACGGTGAAAATGTATTTCAAAACTATTTTTAACCAATTGCTTCGGGACCCTGCTGCCTTCGGCAGCGTTACCATTACAAAGCTTGCAATCAACTTTTAACTAACTTCCCGGCTAGCTAGCCATTTGAAACTTTTATAATCGCTTAAAACACGATAGCAAGGAATTTTTTTAATACTTTTATCTAATTTCTCCTGGTTCTCGCGTCCTTCAGTAGTGTTTATATGATTTAACAGAAAATTTAAAAACACGGTGTATAAAAGTTCTTTTTATCTTGTAATTATTTATAACATAAGTTCACTGTCAAAATTTGGTTCGATTTGGAGTGTTATTTCGGAAGTGATCGTGATTTTAAATTTCCAAGTAGTAGACTGATTTCAAGTGGCCCCGCTTAATTTATGATATCCTCCACTTTGTTAAAATTGGCGGATAAATTTCATTAATAAACCTGGTTGATACATTTAGATGGTCTATGTATAAATCAAAATTCAAACAAATTTGGAATACGCTTTTTACAATGTGAATTTGAAATTTTCAAGTGGTCCTCACTTGAAAACAAAACGACGGAGCAACTTCGTTAACAAACTCATCCAAGATATTTATAAGATAAATTCACTGTCCAAATTTGGTTCTATCTGGAGTATTATTTTTGAAGTTATCATGATTTTAAATTTTTAAGCGGCAGCCTAATTTCAAGTTGCCCCGTTTAAGAAGATATCCGCCACTTTGTTAAAAATGGCTGATAAAGCTCATTAGTAAACTTGATTGAGACTTATATGGGGTCTATATTTACATCAAAATTCGTGAAATTCCAACTTTAAATATACTTTTTACAATGTGGATTTGAAATTTTCAAGTGGCTGCCACTTGAAAACAAAAAGGTAGAGCAACTTGGTTAACCAACTCATGTAAGATATTTATAAGATAAGTTCGCTTTCCGAATTTGGTTCTATTTGGAGTATTATTTCGGGAGTTATCGTGATGACAATATTTTCATTATAGATAGATATATACATATAGATAAACAAAGTGATTGCAATAGGTCGATTTCTAAGGAAATCAACCTAAAAGTCAGTCAGTTTAGAAAAAAAAAATCTTATAGGAAGATAATCTAAATAATAATGTCAATATGATATGCAGGAAAGAGAATACAAGATAAACAGCACAACTTAATACCAAAAAATGTCTGCTTACAGTATGGTGACCTATGTCCAAAATTCGAGGATAGCCCATATTTTGAAATCCTTTATCTAAATTTTCATAAAGGGTAGAATGGAAATTATTTATCATGATTATTATCAGTTAAGTTCTCATTTATTTAGCATAAACAAATTAATTTAGCATAAACAGAGCCCTCTGTAATTGTGTAATTGTAACAGTTATTAATGCTAATATATTATGAAGATGCTCTAATATGGTCACTATAGCTTACAGCAGTACCAACTGCCAAAAGCGACCTGGAATAGAATCCGCGGCACCGTCCGTAGTAGCTTCAAGAGCGAAACATATCGGCCACTGGTGGGGTTCGTACTTCGGTCTTTATTGTTAGATTGATAAACAAAAATATTTGGGAAATACATATAAAATGTAAAAATGAGATCCCCCCCCCACCTTCCCCCATGGAGATTCTGTTTTAATTTTCGTTAAATTAAGTGTTCATTCCTCGATCTCTTTGCAATATATATATATATATATATATATATATATATATATATATATATTTTTTTTTTTTTTTTCAGATTTTTTTAAAAAAATATACATTTAAACATTGAGAATATACTATAATGCACAGAGAGGTTCAAAACTGAATGTACAAGCTTCGATGGAAAAAAAAAAAAAGGTGCCACATAGCAATGTATGACAGGAAACCTCAACCTCATTAGTTAGGAGGTTAAATAAATAAATAAATAAATAATAATAATAATAATACAAAAATGTGAAAACTAAAACGTCTTTTTACCAATAATTTGTACTGGGGTTATAAAAGTGCATTTTAAGTACCTCCAAAAATTTTCAAATTTGTTACCAACTACAGTTATGCCTACTAGAGGACGTTGTTTGCAGCATTGCAGTTGGAACCAGGGTTCTCACAAAGGGGAATTTGAATACCATTATTTTTATATAGAAACTTTAGACATGAGTACTCTTTAATATCCATCGATATCTATTTAAAAATATTACTATATATAGAAACTCTGGTAACCAAATTTTGCTTTGTGAAAACCCTGGTTGGAAGATTTATTTAATTTGGAAAGAAAATAGAAAAATGCCTTAAATAAATAAATAAATAAATAAAATAAAATAAAATAATTATGATAAAACATAAACTTTGTTTCAAAATTCTACGATATATTTAATAACAATACACTTGTAGAACATACATAGTTAGTCATTTAAAGTTGAGAATGCGCACGGAGGGCACGCAGCCTTTGAAATGGCATGTGTGCAACTCCTGTAGCATAATGTTGACGAGTACACATACTGTACTAGAGCAAATTATCGGCAAATAAAAAGTATTTCTATCCATTATTGGCTTGCCATTGTTTCATATTCGTACATCCTCTAACGTATCATGTTACGCTTTCCGGCCATACATTATTATGTGATTCACGTTTTCCATCCACCTTGAAATTATGTATGTTGAGATTTGAATCACCCTGTATATTTTACAATAATTTCACACAAAAGGTTTATTATATTCATTATAAATTGTAACATTTAATTTGGAAAGAAAATAGAAAAAGGCCTTAAATAAATAAATAAAATAAAAGAATTATGATAAAACATAAACTTTGTTTCAAAATTCTACGCTATATTTAATAATAATACACTTGTAGAACATAAATAGTTAGAACAATTTATCTTAGAATTTAATAAAATTCAGTGACAGGTACTATATTAAGTTTCATGTTAGCTTCATTTTTATTTCCAAAACCGTTTTTCTTCTGTCCAGCAACAAATGAACTAATGAAAAATGTTTGACTTTTTTTTTTTTTTTTCCTTTCTCTAAAAATATCGTTCACTTTATAAATCTAGAGAAAAATTTTGTTCATTTATTACTCATACATATTGCCTGATACATTTAAAAAAATTGCTTTTCAAAACATCTTTGTTCAAGCTAAATTATGTTCAAAAGTTTCTAAAAAATACTGCAAGTACAAGTTATTTTTTAAAAAATCAGCTTTTGAATAATTTTTACATAGTTTATTATTCATTACTACATAAATTTTCGAGGAAAATTCCATTTATTTGAAAAGCGAAGAAAAAAAGCGCTGTACATATCATTTTATTATACTTTTTCGAAGTTAAATATGTATGTTATAAATGATTTTTTAAGAGGATACTTGTCGATGATAAATGGAGTGGGCGTCAAATAAGGGAGTTTCTCGAAGCAGCATAGTTCTTTAAACATTGAGATTGAAGGAAATAAGGAAATAATAATAGTAAGTAGAGTATGTTACGGATGAATGTTGAAGTTTGATGCTGGTTTTTGTAATTTGATGGATGGATTCTGGGAAAAGATGGGATTTTTATGCACCGGAATGTTTTTCGAATTTTGGTTAATGTTTTTCATTTTAAAAAGGTGAAATTTTTTTAATATTTATTATTCTTGTGAATTAAATTACCTGTAAATGAAAAATAGAAAATATTTTTTATTTATTTATTTTTTTTTTATGAGCATATAGAATTTTGAATATCTTTTACTTTTTATGAGTTCACTTTTTCTTTTTGTGGGACGAGTTAGGTGTCGAACACACATTCATTTGTATATATAAAGAAGCACTGTAAAAAAAAAAAAAAAAAAAAAAAAAAGTTGTATTGCAGAAAATTTTTGGCAGCAAAGTTGTCAGAAATGACAGAATTTTTCGCAACAGAAAAATACGAAGTATATTTAACACAACAAATTTTCTTTAACAGGTCATACTGTAAAAAAAAAAAAAAAAAAAAAAATCGCGCATTAAAGAATATTCTACAGTTCTACAAGCTAGGATCGACTCACAAGATTGCAAGCAATGATGTGGAACGGAAGCACAATTATGGAAGCACGGAAGCACAGCTATTACTTAGCATTTCTCAATCTTGCTTTGATACCATGTTCTTCGTATACATAACAGAAAAAATATTTAATCACCAGAAATAATCTGGATCAGTGGTTACAGATTTTATATGATTACGCAGAAAATATTTCTTTTTACAGATTAAGATGTAATTTTGCACTAAATTTCTAGTTTTAGAAAACAGAAACTTTGGGTAGAAAAATTACGGAATTTATTCTTTTTTTTTTTTTAAACAGAAATTCACTATGTATGTGTGTGTGATTGCTTTTACAATGTATTATGTTGAAATTTCATATTATAATATATATGTATGTATGTATATATGTATGCATATATGTGTGTTCTGACTTTTAAGATTTTGAGATGAATTTCAAAAATTTGTCAGCTTTTTCCATAATCTTATAATTTACTGATAATAGACGGTAATATCTTTATGCTTTTCTTTTGAAAAGATTCATGTGCTTTTGTTTCTTTTTTTATATCCTGTTTGGAAATTCCTGTTTGGCAGTTTCAGAAAAATTTGAATAATAAAACGAAATTTTAGGATGATTTTAACTATAATTAAATTTTCTGTAATGATACATAGCATTCTCCCCCCCCCCCCCCCCCCACACACACATACAAGAAAAATGTTGACTAAAAGTTTTTTTTAACATGCCTGTATATATTTTTTCTTTTGTAGTATATTTTAAAAACAATATTTAAAAAACATCTTGCTACCATGCAGTCGGCTGTTATAGATTTTATGAGAAAATTTAATTTTGAAATACAATGCGCCGATCGTTAAAATAGGTGAAGACTAAAGGGGCCGTTATTAAATTAAACAACATAATCTTGATGTAGATGTAAAATTTATTTTAAAAAGAATAAAAAATAACTAGGAGAAAAACAGAGAACGATCTCACAGAATAATGCTCCAAACGTCACATACTGTGCTAGCATGGTCAATCGTGATGGACACTATTTGTTTTCATGACATTTTGTGATTTATTCTGTTAGAAATATCTATTTGTTTAGGATTTATGTAACTGCGTTGTTATTCGCAAAACCGACAAAAAATCATAAGGATCTGAATTCCATTCATGCTTGTTAACTTTTCCCTTTTTTAAAAACTAATTCGGACTTTCAATTTAAGAATATACTGTTTACATTTGTTTTTTAATTACTAACTTGTTAAAACATGTTAAATCAAGTTGACTCTATCAAATGCAGAGCTAGCTATATAGTTTTTTGTTCTTTGTACCTTACTTTACAATTAATTTTAATATATTTGTTTCATATTTACACAATGTACTGCGTATCAGTAATTTTAAAAAGTAGAACTTTTCATTTTTAAGATCACTGAAATCATATCATAATTTTATTTGCATAAACATAGAAACACACACACACGCATATGTGAATTATTATTATTATTTGCTCTTTTTAATCAATTTAAAAAAAAATTATTTATAAACTTAGAACATAAAATTTTACTACAAGTTCAACCTACGTAGCTGCATATTAAGTACTGTTAATTACAAAAATGTTTCCACTAATAATGGTTCTTTTTGACAGAATATTTTATGTAGTAGGATATTTACATACAATTCAAGCTATTTTCATATGTGATTTGTACTATATTAGAAAATTTTTAAACCCTGCTTAGTGAATTAAAAGAATAGAATACGTTTTCGCATAACATTCTTTTCACAAAAAATTTTTTTTTTCTTAATATGTCTGTTATTTTTAGCACCTACTTCATGAGTATTTTCTTTTATTTATTATAAATAAAATAATCTAATAAAAATTTATAAATAATTTATTTATAATAAAAAATAATGCTAAAATTATAAAAGTGTGACTTACATTAACTTATTGATGATTGAGGTTGAATGGGTTTTATGTCGCACTACTGCTACGCTATGGGCAATTAGCGGCGGTCTTGGATTCACGCATAAGCATGGTCCGGAGATATGTCATCACAATTTTGATCCTCCATGTAGAGAACTATCTTATTGGAAAATTTAGACATTTTTAAAACTCAATTTTGTTCTGATTACCTTATCAGTAAAATAAATGAAAATTCTAGGTAACTAGTGTACATAAAAGTTCAAAATTACAGAAAATAAAATTTAAAAATCATCATAAATTATTATTAATTTTTAAGTTAATTAATTTTGAGTGAATTACACTACATAATGATTATTTAGAATTTGTTCGGACTACAGTGTCATACACTTATTATGTACTTAGAAAAATCAAAATTTTTGAAAGTTAAATAAAATCTACAGTCGAAATTAGGTTCTGGTTATTTCTGTATGTAATGTATATATCAATATTTGATATTTATATTCATGTAAATATCAATATTTGAAACATAATCTTTCGAATGCCATGAAACAATTTCAATGAAACTATTATTATCATCATCAGGAACTAATATCCAGGAAGGAACTAATGTTGCCAACATTGAACTCACTTGTATGGATGATCTCATTGCGCTCTATTTAAACGTCACGTGTTTTCATATTTATTTTTGTCAATTGTTTTGATTTTAAAGATCCATCGCTGCTTTCACTACAAAATGTTCAACTTTCATGAAATAATGGCATTTCTATATTTTCCAATAGATTTCAATTTTTCTCTTTGTTCTTTTGTTTTCTCTTAGCTGCTGTTTTTCCCATAGAAGGTAATAAAAATAGGGGGATCCGGACATAATATCGCGGGACAAAATATCGCGTCAAAATAATTATATGATTCATTTGAAAAATTTGTATTTGTGTCATGTGTGATCTCTGGTGGGTGCCACAGGGCCTTATACATATAAATTGATTACTTAAAATAAATAAATATATAAATATAAATATATCATAGAAGAAATTTCATTGTTTCATCTATATTTCATATTAAATTATTTTATCATTTGCTTTTCACCATTCAAAATACATTTTAAAAATATTGCACATCGCGGTTCACATCAAGACTGAACACTGTTCACAAACCTGAATTAAATTTTTAAAAATAAATATGCACGTTTGAATTCATTATGACTAATCTTGACAAAGTTTATAAATATAGACTGATAGATATAAATATAATTTTTGTGGTGGGTATGTCTGTATGACAGTGCTCTGACTAAGGTATGTGTTGCCATGAAATTTGATACAGCATTATTAGTAATTACCAACTCCTTTTTGCTTTCAATTTATTTATGTAGGCGATATTTTGTCCTCGCGAGATTTTGTCCCGCGAGTTTTTGTCCCCAATCCAAAAATAGGAACAATTTAAATTTTATTAACTTAATTAAAACTTATGTATTATAAGAGACTGACTTTTAAAATGTTTTTTGATTAATTCTATATTTCTGATATGTACAATATTTATTATACATAAATTGTGACTGACGTTATGTCCTAAATTTCCTTTTAATTCTATAAAATATTTACATATTTCTACTATTTCTATAATAACATATGTATGTTGACTCCAAGTAAAAAACATCGAATATTTTTCTCACAGAAAATTAACAAGAAAAAAAAAAGATAGATAGAAAGATAGAAAGAAACTAAATTGATTTCTGTGACTTACAATACATCCAGATCTAACATTTCCAACATCAAAATAAATCTAGTTTTAATATACGATACGTTATTAACCCCTTTCTTCATATCGGTCTAAATATGATCCAAACCTGAAATTAACTTAAATTTACCTTGCTATTTCATAAACCAACGTACCAGTTTCTTACTAAATTTTTTACAAATAAAACGTTTTGTTTATAGAGCTGCAGGTAAATTTGATACAGTAATCCAAAGCACAATGACATTTTTTTTTTTTTCAATTTATAGGGGAAAAAAAGAAAAGCATGAGGCAGTTAAAGTTATTTTACGTAAGTATACAAATAATTCTAAAATAAAAATAGTTTAGAAGGGGTAAAATATATATTTATCTTTAGAATTTTCTTCTACACATTTGACTTAACCCTTTCTAACGCAGAGTAATTCTGCTCATTTAAAATCGACAGCTATCGGAATTTAAGAACGATATTAGACGACAAGAAACAAATGAAGTTTTCCCTGTAAGTTATAAAAGTAAAATTCTTTAAAATTTTTCTGGGGTATGTTTTCGCACTTAAGAATTACATTTAGGGGTTGCTGTAGCTGCAACATCGCTCTTGAAAGGGTTAATCACACTTTCAAGCTATCTGAAGAAGGAGCCAATCTGAAATCCTAGTGTTGTCACAAAAGGAATAAAGAAATGTTCATAATATGGAAACCTTAAAGTTTGGTTACAGTACATCACCTAAAATAAATTCAAAACTTTCGAAAAAGAGAAATATATATATATATATACATAATGACTTTTATGGTGATATTTACACGGGATTACCCGTTAATCTTTATACGCTTTATAAATTTCTCAAAAGATACATCGGATGAACTCATACTTTGAATTGCACGGCTGTCCCTTAGACCCGTAAGCGTTTAAAATTAATAGTCGTTATTATTCATAAATTTTAGTAACGAATTTTGAAGTAACTGAAATACATCAATACACAATTTATCGATTATAGAAATAATTTATTAGGTTATTAAGCTTCATTATAAAATTAAGAAAACTATTGGTAATCTATATAATATAAAAGAGTAAACTCACTGATTCACTGATCACTGACTCAACAAAGCTGCGGCTATTCTATGGTAGATACAGTCACAACTTTTGGTGAGCACGTTGGTTTCAGGACCCTGACGCCCACTAAGACGAAATTTTCCGAAATACCCCCGTTCCCCCCCCCTGGGGGGGAAGAAGGCAAAAACACCTTTATAAGTATAACTCGGCTCCAAATTACTTCACGGTGAAGAAATTGCAGATGGGAAGACTAGACTTGAGTACAAAAAAAAAAAATCTGCGATTTTGGAATTTTGGATTTTTAAGGGGGGAAGGGGGTAAAAATGATTTTCGGAGGCAAATTTAGTAAAGTACGGATTTTCGGGTAAAACTCTACCAATAATAGCTCAAAGATATAAAAAAACGCCAAGCGTCTTCTTGAAGATATTTCCAAAAACTCATTTTTGTGTTTTTGCGATTTTCGATTTTGGGATGGAGTTACGAGGGGGCAAATTCAAGTCCTCCTTTTAGCGCTAAATTTGTCCGGGGAAATCTATAGAAGCTAAGGTAATAAATTTTTGTGTGTGGCTTATTTACGTGTGTCCAACACCCATTGTAACAAAATTTTGCGAAAGTTCACCCTTTCCCCCTTGGGTGTGGTGAGGAGGAATAAACACGTTTCCAAGCATAACTTTGCTTCAAATTATCCGAGCAAGATTAATTTTTATGTGTGGGTTGTTTATGCGTTCTCAACACGCATTATAATGGGATTTTATGAAATTTCCCCTTCTCCTCCCTTTAAAGGGGTGGGGGGGCAAGAAAAAAAACGCTTTTAAGAACAACTCTGCTCCAAATTATCTCAGAATAGCGATTTTTTGATATGTCGATTGGTTATGCGTGCTGAAAACACACACTACAAAGGGATTTTGTAAAAATCCACATTCTTCCCCTTGGGGTAGGGGAGGGGGGGCAAAATCATGTTTCCAAGCGCAACTCTGCTCCGAACTATGTTAGGCGATTTTGTATATGTGGGCTTGTTATGGGTTCTCAACACGCACTATAAAGGGATTTTGTGAAATTTCCCCTTTCCCCCATTCAAGGGGGGGGAGTGGGAGAGGGGACAAAAACACATTTTAAAGAGTAACTCTGCTTTAAATTACATATATACCAAGTCTACTGTTTTTGGCGGGAGACTTCAAACTGGAAAAATTTATAGCTAATTTTGGTAATACTAATCATTGAAAGTATATATAACGTATTCCATTTAAAAATACTGGTGTCAATTCTGATTTAAAAATTTAAAAACTTGGCAGGTTTGAAATTATCTCAGGAAAGCGATTTTTTGATATGTCGATTGGTTATGCGTACTCAACACACACAAACTACAAAGGGATTCTTTGAAATTCCGTGTTATCCCCTCCCTTGAGGGTTGGGGGGTGGTGGTATAAAACATGTTTCCATGCGTAACTCTCTTCCAAATTATCTTAGAATGGAAATTTTGATGAGTGGACTTCTTAAAAGTATTCAACACACACTACAAAGTGATTTTGTGAAATTTCATTCTACCGCCCCTTAGGGGGTCGGGAAGGGGACATGTATACATGCGTAACTGCAGTAAATTATCTTAGGAAGGTGAGTTTCGATGTGTGGGTCAGTTATAGGTATCTAACTCATAATATAAAGATGTTTTGCGAAATTCCCTCCTCCTTCTTTCCTTTAAGAGCAGGGCGGGGGTGGGTAAAAAACACGCTTTGAAACATAATGCTGCTTCAAATAATCTCAGGATCCCGAATTTTTAATGTGTTGGTTAGGTATGTGTATGCAACATGCACTATAATGGGATTTTGTGAAGTGTGGCGTGTAGGAAAACTTAGATTTTAACTGATTTCAATGGGTTTTTGTTGTTGTTATTATTATTATTATTATTATTAATGGTATGATATTTTGAGAATTCATTTCAATATAATGACCAGCGAAGCGGGCAAAGCCTGCTAGTTATTTAATAAAACAATTAGAAATAATCTTTTTATAATTTGAATATACTGTAAAAATTTTGAAAATTCAAACAAAATATTGTTTTTTAATATAAGCTGATTATAACCAGATTGGTTTTAAAAAAATTTTATTTAAAAAAAAAAAAAAAAAAAAAAAAAAAGAACGTTAAAATATTTTTTATTTTTTTTTTAAAGAAAATTTAATCACTTCGTTTTCTTTGAATTATGTTCAATAATTGCAACCTCTATAAATTGATAATAATTAGACTTTTTTCGAAAGGTATTTGTTATTTCATTTGAAATAATTTATTTATTAGTGATATTTAATTCTATATTTAATATATTAAATTCAGCCTCCAGTTCTATATTTTAAAGTAATACTTTTTTTTATTGTCATCTTGTAAGTGTTTAAATATTTTTATATTTTTTTTTAGATAAAAACATTTTTAAATATCAAAATAATTTTAATCAGCTTATATTTAAAAACTTTTTTTTTTTTTTTTTTTTTTTTGTCGAAAAAGTAATAAAAGATATTTTTATCCTTTAGAATAATTCACAAAAAAAGTTTTTTTTTTTTTTTTTTTTTTTTTTTTTTTTTTTTTTAAAGAACGACTGTTTTTTAAATAATTTTCTTTTCATATTTCACAAGCTATTATAAAGAGAACACTTTGTAAAAATATTAAGCTGCTTATATTTTGAAGATTATTTAAAACAGGTATGTACATATATTCGAATAGATATTGCCATGTAATGTTTAACAATATTAAACAACTTAATTTTCTTTTTAAATACTAAAGTATAGGAGTAATATTACATTATTTATTATTGCGTTAACAAGTACCGTAAATTGTGAAAGAAACATTTTCCTCTTAAATTAGTGACGGAAAAATTAAAAGGCAACACAATGCCATTTTCTTTATTCTCAAAATAGAAGATTCGCTTAAAGTGAGTATGCAAAATTCACTGCAGAAAAAATAGATGAAAACGAAACTCATTTCCTTTCCTAATTTAAAACACACATGCGAGATTTTCCACTTTTTTTTTTTCGTGGAACCTCAAAATTGTTCATTAAGTGTAACAGGCTTTTCTTTCTTGTCTCACTTGAAATTCCCTCTCCAATTTACCGTTACAGAATGCTAAAATGCGTGAAACTGTTGTTTAAGTGTAAAAATTAGATATATTTTGGCACCTTTTCCATTTCTACGAAAAATTTGATTCTGCGTAAGCTAAGCGTAATTGATTTTCTCTTAGATGTTACCGCTTTGCGAAAGCGCTGAAATATTAGCTTTCTTTAATATATGCCTAGAATTCGTCATAGGTTACAAAGCACTTGCAAAAACAAAAAAAGAGAAGTGTTTAAAAATGTAGCTTTTTTGAAGCAAAAGTTTCATGTTTCGCAAAATATTTATTCATATATCGAATGAAGGTGGTATTCCTTTGAAATCGTTCCTTTGAGTTAATTCTTTTTTATTTCTTAACTCCATGAAACCAATACATGCATGTATTCTCTTGCATTTAACGACTTTATTTAATGTTTGCTAAAATTGTACAAACAAATCTCGTAACACGCTCTTCAACACCTTTTTTACGTTTGATAAAAATTAAAATTTCTATTATTTGCATAATACGATTACTGTCTTTGTATTTCGATGAAGTATTTAAAATATAAATCGACTTTCAGTAATATTTATTCGTATATATAAAAAAAAAAGATTATTTTGGACACATTTATTTTATTATTATTATTATTATTTATTTATATATTTATTTTATTTTTTTTACTTACAAATTCGATTACATAGTCACTTTGCACTCTTGTAAATAATACATGATTATAATTTCTTGTACAGTTTTTTACTTTCTTCTACGTTCAGAAGAAAGTATTGGATTCGTAAAAATTTTCGACCTCGGGTTTTTGATAGATTTACACGTTTTGAGAGCTGTAGAACCCGATTTGACCATTTTTAGAAAATGTCTGTCTGTCTCTGTGTTTGTGTATGTGTGTGTGTGACAAAATATTGTGGCGACTGTATCTCAGGTACTACTGCGCAGAATTTCATACAAATTGGTATGTAGTTAATCATTGACATAAATTAGTGCCTATCAACTTTTGGTAAAAATTGTCCTACAGCTTGCGTTCCATCCCGCTTTTTCTAAAACTTATCATGGTGGTATAGGACAAAATTTTATATAAATGTGCATAAAGAGAATTATTTTTTAATAAGCATTATGAAATTTAAAATAATTAATTGTAATAGAGATAGTCAACTGGGGAAAAAAAATGTGTATGTAGGAGCCTCTCCTGGGGGGGGGGGGTCCCATATTAAAACGAGTACCTTTAAAACGTATGGTTGAACCATGGATCTGCGATAATTTAAAATAAAGTTATCGATTTTTTTCATTTTTAAGAAAAAAAAAAATGTAATATTGAGAATCAAATTAACTTTTTTTGGATATTTAGTGTTATACTACTTCTCTAATATGGAAATCCTCTGCATTATCATGGGAGATAATGTTTTTAAATAATAATTTTAATAAATTATTGAGTGAATTTGTATAGGAAAATATAGAAGAAAGTCATGTGGTGGCCACATCATACTAGTTTAATATTAAATGCTTTTATTTAATTTTTGTTGAAGTTATGAAAACAAATATTGGAATACAACTTTTCATGTATTCGATAAAAATTTAAATTTGGCACCTTTCACATGACACGTATATTTCTTTTTATACTATTAATATTCCATGGACATTTTTAAACTAGTGATTAACTTTTATCATTACTTGGCTATCTTTTGACAACACCAAAAGATATATATATGTATATATGTAGCTGGGCTCAATACTAGTGTGACCAAATGTCCTCGAAATTTCAGGACAGTCCACATTTTAAACGATTTTATTCATCTATATATTTATTTTTAAGTTGCACTATTTTTTGTAAAATTAAGTTAATGCATTAAAAAGAAATATTTATATTTATTTATATTTATTTTTAATCTATGATTATTAGTTTTTAATCTTTCATCTAACTTATTATCTGATGCATTGAGTTCATATAAATTGCAGTTGACTGTATTAACCAATAATTCAGAAATTAAAGACGAAAATTTCAAAAATATTATTGACCTTTATTAATCGCTTCATTTTTTTTTCTTTAAAGGTTTGGGAGCTAAGCAAATTTTTATGGAAATACCCGTCATGCCAAGCGCATTTCCTTAGGGAAAAATGTGGTGTGAAACAACCACACGACTTCCATTACCAACTATTACACGTTTTATATGCACTTTTTGGAGGTAATGTTATCAGAAGACATAGAATCGACCTAATGAAATAGACACTTAAAATTTTTCCGGTAAGAGAAAGTTAATACACGTGTAAAGACATATAAGACAGAGTTTACACAGCGATTTTTTTTTTTTTTTAACACCAATTTCTGAGATCTAAAACTGATCTATTTGATCAGAATGACTATTAATTTTCCTGTGATAACCAAGTAAAGCATGAGGAAGGCTATCTAAAATTGGTTTCGGTAACAATTTTCAAGAAAATAGTTAGAGCGGTTTTTGAGATAACGACTTTTACCAAAGTTTGGCATAATTAATTGTTGACCAGAAAACAACAATTGCATGAAAAATGATATTTAAAAAAGGGTTGATATGGCAAGTTTGAAAAAAAATCATACAGCCGTTTTGAAAGGAACACACTTGTAGGACCTGAAATTCAGCTATATATACAGGACGTCTGTCAATTTTCCTGAACTAACCAAATATATCATTCGAAAGGACATCTAGTAGAATGTTTATATAGCAATTTTCAAGAAATGGTTAGAGCCGTTTTTGAGATACACTTCCGATTTCGATGTCCCACTTCTGGTTTTCCAAGTTTCACCAAAGTTTAGAAAATTCATCTGTACACCCGACCTGTTTCAATTCTAAAGTTTCATAGTTCTATCTCCATTAGTTTCCAAGATATAATAGCCAGAAAATTCCTCACATGCATACACACACACACACTGACCAATTGCCAAAAACAACTTTTTTGGACTCAGGGGACCTGAAAACATCTATATCAGGTGAAATCTCGATATCGAATTTTCGGATCGAATACAATACTTCCATTACCTACGGTAGTCGGGTAATGGAACTAAAAAAGAAAAAAAAAAAAAGAGGTAATTATGCGTAACAATGTAATTAGAACAATGTACTCTTTTTACTTCCATGTAGGTAATGGAAGTATTGTATTCGGTCCTAAAATTCGATATCGAGATTTCACCTGATTTACATGTTTTAAGGTCTCCTGAGTCCGAAAAAGTGGTTTTTGGCAATTGGTCAGTGTGTATGAACGTGGGGAATCCTCTGGCTATTATATCTCGGAAACTAATGAAGATTGAACAACGAAACTTTAGAATTGAAACAAGTCTGGTATACAGATGAATTTTCCAAATTTTGGTGAAAATTGGAAAACCGGAAGTGGGACATCCAATACCGAAAGTGGGGCCGTAAGTCTGTATCCCGAAAACGGCTTTAACGATTTTCTTCAAAACTGCTGTAAAAACACACAGTTGGTTAGTCCAGAAAAATTCATAGGCGTCCTGTATAAATAGCTGAATTTCAGGTCCTGCAAGTGCGTTTCTTTCAAAATGGTTTGTATGGATTTTTTCAAAAATAAATTATGCCAAGCTTTGGTAAAAGTCGGTATCTCAAAAACGGCTCTGAAAATTTTCTTGAAAATTATTACATAAATCCATTTTATATATCCTTTCTCGTGCTTTATTTGATTATTACAGAAAAATTAATAGTCATCCTGATCAGATAGATCAGTTTTACATCTCGGAAATTGGTGTTTCAAACCAATTTTCTTTTCATTTGTTAAAAAAAAAAAAAAGCTGTGTAATTTCTGTTTTATATGTCTTTACACGTGAGGTGTCTACTACTCCGATTCAAAAAATTAGAATAATGTAAAAAAGAATGAGTTTGATGTTGCTAACGCGTCAATTTGCATACTGCGTCCAGGAAAAAATATATTAAAAGTATCTAATTATCTTCAGAGCATTTATAAATATAACATAAATATTTATTTTTATCTGATATATTAATAATTAACTATTTAAAAAATATTAGAATAATTCAAAGAAATAGAATACCTCGATAGCATGGTTCAAAAAATTAGAATATTCAAATTTTTCTTATAAGTTGAGAGAACGGCTGCGGGATTAACATCTGTGGGACTATAAAATGTGTTCCGTTGAAAATGAAAAGTCGTTTGGCATTTGATTGTAGCGTAGTATTTGCTTAATATGGGACGAAAGAGCGATTTATCTGAGGCTGTGAAATATCGTATTGTGTACTTGCACGAAATAGGAAAAACACAAATTTTTATAGCAAAAGAAGTGAAATGCTCTCAAGCAAGTGTGAGTAGAGTTTTGAGAGAATATTCTAATAATAAGTGTTTTCAAAATAAACACTTTAAAAGTGGTCGAAAGCCAGTAACTTCAAGAAGAGATGAAAGGCAATTGAAAAAGATTGTGAAGAAACATCGTTTTCGGAGTGTGAGATATGTGCATAGAAAATGGAAAGAAATTGGAAAGAAATTGTATAAATGTCTCCAAATCTACAACACTACGACGACTTCGCAAATTAGGTTTTAGATCACGTGTGCCTAAGATAAAGCCATTCTTATCATCTAAGCAAAGGGCTGCTAGAGTTAAATGGTGTAAACAAAGGCTATTTTGGGATCACGACGATTGGAAAAAGATACTTTTCAGCGATGAAAGTGTGTTTTGTGTGTCTCACGGAAATCAAGGTATACGTGTCTGGAGACTCAAACATGAAGCTTATAAGAAAGAATGTTTAAAACGTTCGTTTAAATTTGCGACCTCTGTTATGGTATGGGGCTGCATGACTGCTGAAGGCCCAGGCAGGTTGTGTATTGTTTCCACAACAGTCAATTCAGAAGTCTATCAAGAAATTCTTGAACATTTCATGATTCCTTCAGCTGAGGATTTATGTGATGACGATTTCTTGTTTCAGCAAGATTCAGCTTCTCCCCACACTTCCAAATCAACAACTAAATGGCTCAAAGAGAAGGACATACCTGTACTCCCTTGGCCTGCAAACTCACCCGATCTAAATCCTATCGAGAATTTGTGGGGAATTATGAAGAAACGACTTCAAGAAGTTGCGCCTAGAGACAAAAAAGAACTTATTTCTAGTATAAAGAGCATATGGGCGAATTTGGATAAAAAAGATTGTGAACCTTTAGTTAAAAACATGCCAAAACGTTTAAGAGCTGTCATTAAAGCTAAGGGTGATGCAACAAAGTACTGATTAGCAAGTAAAAATACTTAGAGTTTAAATTATGTTCAATATATTTTCATTATTCTAATTTTTTGAACCATGTTAGAAAGTATTCTAATATTTTGAATTTTTTGTTGTTAGCTGATTTAAATATATTTTCTATTTCATTGTAATGTGTTTACATTTTTATAATCTGCAAAATATGCAGATTCATATTATAGTACTTTATATTTGATATTGTTGATTATTTATTTGATAAATTCGATTTTCATTTCCCTTGACCATATTTCTTTTCATTATTCTAATTTTTTGAATCGGAGTAGTATTTCATGAGGTCAATTCTCTGTCTTCTGATAAGATTATCTCCAAAAAGGGCATAAAATACGTGCAATAGTGGGTAATGAAAGTCGTGTGGCTGTTTCACACCAGATTTTTTTTATTTTTTTCTTTTAGTTTTACGCGGTATTTAATAATATCAGTCAACGGCGATTGTTGTGACCTGAATACAAAGTTTCGCGTCAGTTAACGGTAACTGAGGCACCCTAAACGAAAAGTTCAGTGTCAGTCACCGATAACTATCCATTTAACGTGTTAATAAGAAAAGACAAAATTTGTTTATAACCACGATTTTCTTATTTTACTTGAATAAGTGATTCGATATCAATAAAAGCAAGTATTATTATTATTATTATTATTATTTAAGAATATATACAGTGTTTTCCTGTTGCCAAAATGAGATAATGAATGTGACTCAAGATGTAGGTAACTCATTCAGGTGGGGAGGTGAAGAGGGAGAGAAAAAGAACAAAATTAAATTCTGTCCTTAGTAGAATTTGATTTTGGATGACAAACCATTCTTTTTAAATGGATATTTCCTGACATCCTTCTTTGTTATAAGTTATCTGTCGCAAAATCGTGACAACATTTTTTTTTTTTTTTTTTTTTTTTTTTTTTTTATAGAATGGAGTAGAAGGCTGATTTTTACCAACTATGTGAAAAATAACAGAGCCGGGAATCGAACCCCGGGCCATCCGCTATCGATTCCCGGCTCTGGTATTTTTCACATAGTTGGTAAAAATCAGCCTTCTACTCCATTCTATCAAAAAATTAATTTCCAGGTTGATGAATTAAATTTCTGAATTGAACATTTTTTCTGTTTTGTAAGAAATAGTTTACTGATTCTTATAAATTGGTCTTTGAAAGATTTTAAAATTTAATTCTGTAGATTTTATACAATTCATAAATGTGCTCATAAAAACATTTTTCGAAAAGCCAATAAAATAGTCCAAAAACATAGTGGCATGTATTTAAATTTAATCCATATGACTTCAAAACTCTGTTCATCAAATGGCCAAACTTTTCGACGATTGTATCAAAAAACGTAATTTTCACTCATATGATATAATTATTCAGTCATGGTTGGTTGGTTGGTTGCCTTTTACTGACAGAAGGTCCGCAATGGGACATACTGCGCCAAACAAATGTGTAAAATTAAAGTGTAGCCTCTGGATGGGTTTACCCAGACGCTACACTAAAAAACAAATCTAAAATTAAAACAAGAATGGGTAAAAAGTTAAAAAATTATGAAGTCAAATAATCAAAAATACTAGAAAACAATGCATAAGATGAAATAATGTAAAAGTAATGAGCAGTGTATACAATAAAACCAGAAGTAAAAAATGAATAAAAGTGTATAATAAAAACAGGCGTAAAAAATGATGAACAGTGTAACAAGTAAAATCAGATATTGTAATAAAAATCAGCCTCTTTTAAAAAATTAGTCAAATTGTAATGAGGATTAATACCTAAAAGGCTTGTCTTATTCAGTCATGACGAGAGCACATATTAAAATACTTGCATCGATTCGTCTTTTTTTTTTTTTTTTTTTTTTTTTGTAAATATATATATATATATATATATAGTTCATTTCTTTTACTTGAAATTGAATCAAATTTATTATTATTAGGGACATTTATTGTTATTCATTTATCAGGTATTTTTAAATTGATATATTTCCGCATTTCCTTATTCATATACGGTAGATAACGTATTATTTTTGGGTCAAATTTTCGAAATTGCTGTTTTGTTACGTTTACATTTTTAGAAATCTCCTTAATTCAAAAATCAAGTTTTCAGCGGTTGGTATGTGTGTATGTCTGTGTATGTGTCTGTGAGGCGGATATCAGCATAGCAATTCAAAGGGAAAAAAAAATAGTATGGAATTCAATCCCTGTGTTTTAAATGTTACTTGAATATTTCTGTTAAAATTGAACAAATAGTTTGTGTTCAAGTACATTTAAACAAATTCAAATACAATACGCATGTGGGGAAAAATATCTAGTAAGCATACTTTAATATTTTAAAACTACACAAAACAAAATTAAAAGAACATACATTGCTTCCTTTACCCTACTACCGTAATTATTAGTGAAGTATTGTTTGCAATTAAAAATTTCGATATTAAGTGTTCACCTGATTTACAGGTTTTAAGATCTTCTTAGTCCAAAAAAGAAATTGTTTAGTGTGTGCATGTGTATGTGTGTAAGTGTGGGTGTGTGGAGAGTGGAGTGTTGGAAATCTTCTCACTATCATATAATCAAAGCGAATCAAACTACAACAAGGAAACTTCCGGATTAAGACAGATCAGGTCTAAAAATAATTTTGGTTAGAAAAAAAAAAAAAAAAAAGTCAAGTTGGTCGTAAATTTGTATTTTAAAAGCGCCTGATTATCTCCAAAGTTGCTACATGAACTCCCTTTTAGAATCATTTTCGTATATATTACTTTGTTACTGCAGGACATTTGATAGGCGTCTTGCACAAGTAGCTAAATTCCAGGTCTTTCACGTTCGTCTGTTAAAAAAGGGGCTCACCAATAAAGTTGTGTGAGAGTCACACCAGATTATTATTATTATTATTATTATTATTATAATTATTATTTTTAATTCATGTGATATTATTAATATTATCATACTTATGTTGCACATACAAAAATGGAAATTTCTCTATGATCGAATCAAAATGAGGTAATTTTCATTTATGTATCTACGTCTTCTAGTTCGAAGATTAAAATTAAAGCAAAAAATATTGAGTGCGTTGCGTAAAGTTTTCTTTGGTAATCAGTCATAAAATTTTCGATTTTATGATGAAAGAAAAAAATACATTTGGTCAGTTATTAAAACCCGAATACAACACTACGTCAGAAACGCCAAAGAAAAATATTTGAGGTGCATACAGCTGTTTCGGTAGCCTTAAGCGTACCGTCTTCAGTGCAAAAAGAATTCTGAATCTGGAGAAGTGCTCGTATATATAGGAAAGGGACCGAATTTAGTTCAACCATACGGGAAAGATGGGGAGTGTGGCCAATAGGAAATTAGGAATGTTAGCTGTGTAAACAGTAGAAAAATTAAGAAAATAAACTTCCAACAATCAGACAAATAGGGAACAGCGAAATCACAATTTACAAGGTTTTTAAAATTTTTATAAATATGGAAAGCTTCAAAGAAGTCGAGTTCATGAATGGATTTAGGTCTGCAAATTATTTTAGCTGAATTAAATTTAAAATTATGATTTTCCTCCCAGCAATGTTTAGAAATAGCCGATTTATTGGTTTCTTGTTTGCGGACGTAATTCATATATTCTTTTAGACGAAATTTAAGACTGCGTTTAGTTTGGCCAATATATCATAAACCACACTGACAGGAAATACTATAAATTCCCCAAGAAAAAAGATTCCATTGATATGCATAATTCTTGGGGCATTTATAGTATTTCCTGCCAGTGTGGTTTATCATATATTGGCCAAACTAAACGCAGTCTTAAATTTCGTCTGAAAGAATATATGAATTACGTCCGCAAACAAGAAACCAATAAATCGGCTATTTCTAGTTGGGAGGAAAAATCACAATTTTAAATTTAATTCAGCTAAAATAATTTGCAGACCTAAATCCATTCATTAACTCGACTTCTTTGAAGCTTTTCATATTTATAAAAATTTTAAAAACCTTGTAAATTGTGATTTCGCTGTTCCTTATTTGTCTGATTGTTGGAAATTTTACATTCAGTCTACATTTTCTTAATTTTTCTACTGTTTACACAGCTAACATTCCCAATTTCCTATTGGCCACACTCCCCACCTTTCCCGTATGGTTGAACTAAATTCGGTCCCTCTCCTATATATACGAGCACTTCTCTAGATTCAGAATTCTTTTTGCTTTCAGAATTTTTTTTGAAGACGGTATGCTTAAGGCTACCGAAACAGCTGTATGCATCTCAAATACTTTTCTTTGGCGTTTCTGACGTAGTGTTTTATTCAGGTTTTAACATTCCAACGCCAAGTCTCCTGTTACTGCATTTGGTCATTTGTTTCTGAAAGAAATCGTTCTCGTTATTGAAAATAAATAAATAAATAAGTGGAAACTTGAGGAAAAATAATGATAAATTTAACTGAGGATTTTTAAGTTTATACTTTTTAATAAATTAAAATCTACTTCTATTTTTAATATATTTTTAAGCGAATTCATTGATTTTTGTTTAAAACGAAATCATATAGGATTTATATATTCCCGAAAATGTGATGCAATAGCGATGGATCATTGCAAAGTTATTTTCTCATCTCCTCCGTAAATCGGCCGGGTTCTATTTCCCGTTGGTCAAACGTGCCTACTTCCCCCCCCCCTTTTTTTTTAATTGGTACTCTTTTGAACAAATTTACTTTGTTCTAAAATTTCGTGAGGTTTTTTTTTCTTTTTCTTTTTTTTTCTTTTTTTTTTTTTTTTTTAACAGTGTTATTTAAATATTCACTCACGTGCTTATTTTCTTCCCCTTTGAAAATTGTTGTGCAAAGAATTTTGGCGATTTTACTACTCACGTCATGTGGTTGTGGTGTATTCTAGCCTTTTTTTTTTTTTTTTTTTTTTTTCAGTGTATATTTAATTTTTAAAACTACAAAGAATATTAAATTATTTCTTATTTTATTTCATTTTTATCGCTTTAGGTATAGGCGTTTCCTTTAATTTGCAATATTTTTCAGTAATCACGCTGCAAAGGATATATTTTTCTCCCTTTTCCTTTCAAGATATTTTTAACACGCCAACCAGCATTTAATTTTCCATTTTACGGGAAACAGAAAAGTGCAATCTTTAAAGCCCCTTTTGGATGTAGTCAAAAGAGCCTTAAAATCTAGATATTAATTCAGATGTGTTTAATTCTTAAAACATCTAAACTTAACTTTCTAAAGTCTTACCACTTCAAATTTCGAAATTTGTAAAGAAAATTTCTTAGCTTTTAATTCGAGTTCAAATGTAACAATTACGGATCAAAATTGTTGGAAGGAAGAGGTTAGTTTAATTTTTCCTATGAAGTATTACATTGATAATATAGCTTAAAAATGTGATAGTATCGAAATAAAGTATCTTATAACTACACATATTATAATTTTCTCTGTTTAACTAAAATAAATTAATTTTTTAGTGTTAATTCTCGAATAAGTGTCTATCCTTGTAATTATTTTTAGTTATTCCTCACTTATTTTCTAAGTCTAACTATAGAATAAAAAACTACAGAATAAAATATAGAATATAAAATATAGAATAATATAAACTATAGAATAAACTATAGAATTCAACTATAGAATACAAAACTACACTCTAGAATAAAAAATAAAAAAAATAGTAATATAATGAATATATATAATAAAATAATAAAAATAAAAGAACGCTGTGTGAGACGTTCAAATATAAGTATTATGAGGTTGCAATGAATGCTCATAGGATTGAATCAGAATTTCAAATGGTGCAAATATTGACGTCTGCATATCTTCAAGTGCATTGTTAATCAACACGAGTACGGATTTGGATTTCAATGAAATGGAGCCCAAAATAGAAATACCAAAACTAAATGCAAAACTGGTGTACAAACGATAAATAGACAATAAGACTTCTTCACACACCATAAATTTTAAGCCAGCACAACCGGTTTCGCAAGGACGTAGCCTTCCTTCATCAGGTGCAAAAAAACACGTGCTACTGCCTTGGAGGCAAAAGCAAGACTTCAGTATTGCTTTTGCCTCCAAGGCAGTAGCACGTGTTTTTTTTGCACCTGATGAAGGAAGGCTACGTCCTTTCGAAACCGGTTGTGCTGGCTTAAAATTTATGGTGTGTGAAGAAGTCTTATTGTCTATTTATCAAAATAGAAATAGCCTACCATTTTCGTACGATAGATTTAGCAATGATTCCCATCCAGAGAACGAAGCAGCTTCGAGTTCCACAACTTATCCAAGACCTGCTAGAAGGATACGAAATGAATTATGTTTCCAAATTAAGATTAAAACATTGATTTGAACATTGATAAAATGGCAAAATGGTAAAAAGGACTGTTTATACTGGAGAGATGTTTCAATGCTTTGTCTTGCGGTCAGTAGTGAAAGACAATTGAGAAATTTATAGGGTCACATATTTGCATTTGAAAATTCAAGCAAAACATCGAACCGTATCAAGATAAAGAATACACAGGCTTACAAAATTGAAGTTGGCAAAATTTGATTTGATGATTTTAGCTGAACTTTATGTTTTTTGATGCGCTGAATCCGAAAAGGCAGCCCATTTTTCTCTATCACGTACAGATTTTTGTCAATACAGGGTGCTTACCGACACAATTTCTTACATATACCATCATAACAATAGGTTGGTTGGTTGGTTAGTATGTTTTTATGTCGCACTAGTGCTGTTGTATTACAATAATAGGTATCCATGATTAATTAATCATGAAAACATAGTATAAAATTTACCATATAATTATATTGGTGGAAGAGTAATGGGATAAATTACATTGGTAGGCACCCTGCATTGGCAAAAATCTATACGTGATAGAAAACAACTGACTTCATTTTCGGTTTTAGCACACCAAAAAACATAAAGATCTGCCAAAATTATAAAATCAAAATTTTACATGTCGACCTGTGTAATAAGCAAATTCCCAACCCATGGCTGTTCTGGTGAAATTAAAGACATAAATCAAATATCTTGTAAACATTATTTTGATAAATACCAGCGTACATAAATTTTTAACAGTGACAAAAGTTGTAAATGTAAGCTCGAACATTATTCCGGACGAAAATTGGATATTAAATGAACCAAAACAGTAAAAGCAATCGTCTAGTTAATTTGATCTATAACTCATTCTTATATAATTCTGACTACTATTTCAACTGCTGGAAAACTTATAAATCCCCTTTACATAGTGTAATCGGAAATCAATGGGACTTTTAGTCCAAGGGTTTTACAATCAGTGAGCGCGTGACAACCACCTGCAAACAACCAATTCGTATCTCCAAAAAACAAAACTGAATCACTTATTCTTTGTTTAAATTCTACTAGGTTGAGGATCGACCTATAATCTGTCGAATTTTGTTTCAATCGGCTTTTCACTGATCACAATTTATGCTCATTACAAACTATTTTCATTTAATTTTTATAGGATAAAATCTATATAATATTTCTCTAACGTGGTCCAGTTACGATTATTTTTTTTAGAAACGATACAATAGTGACTTAGTAAAATACGCGAGTATAAAAAATAACACATATGCAATAGTTAAGCACGAGGACTCAGTTTTGTCAGATGAGATCATTTTATAGAAAAATGTATTTTTAAAAGTTGCATTTGCACAATCTTTGCTAGCGTCATTTTAAATCTAGCAATATTTTAATGATGTAAACTAAGCTCCATATGAACGCTTGTCATAAATTGAATAAAAAAAGCAATAATAAAAAGTATAATCAAAATAGGTACTAATTTTTTTTTTTTTTTAATACGAAATTATGCCAAAATAAATAAATTAATTCATAAAAAGGTATCGCCAATATGGTGAAAAAAATTTAAAAATTGCCATAGGGGTCCTATACTAAATCTCTCCTGCCTCGCGAAGCATGAAAATTTGGTCCTCAAACATGAATTTTATTTTTAAGCTTTTCGTGAATGATATTAATGATATTGGTTTGATTATCATTAGCATTTCATCCCACAATATTTATTTGTTTCTAATAATAATTTGGCTTCTGATGAATTAAAATTAAAATTGGGTGGAACAATTAGCTTAAGGTTTATGAGTTTCAAATTTTAATGGTAAATAAGAAAAGAAATAAAGTGCGAAGGTTTCGCACAGGTTTGCTAGTATATATTTATTTTAAACGTTTTTCCTATGAATATGTCTACTGTACTAATTTTGTCCAAAAGCGTCTTTTTAAATGAAATGTGACTGTATTTGCACTGTGTATAGAGGATATTATTTTATTATTATGTTCCTGCTTCTTTCTTTCTTCCCCCCTTTTTTTTCATTAATTGCTGCCGTTCTTTTGATTTTTTTCCTTGTCATTTGAGCAATGTTGTCTGTTATATTTCCTGATGATTTTGTGTTATTTTATGTTTTACTGTTAGAATTTCGTTATTCTTTGTTTACGCCCGATTGGCCCCCTCTAGGATTTTCTTTACCGTCCGTGGCCGAGTTGTTATGTTGCCACATTACTAATCAAGGACAGGAGAGTGAGTTCTATTCCCGGGCTGGCCCTGGGTATTTTAACTCTTCGTACAGTAATTCTGTCATGTGCTATCTGTGCTCATCTCGACAAAAATTTACAAGCGAACTTCAAGTCAAGCGTACAAGTCTGATGTATAAGTTATCCAAAAACAAACAAATTCAATAAATTTAGGCAAAAATTTTTGTCCTAAAAATATAACTAACAGAAATCCTCTGTGAAAAAGTAAAATTACATTGAAATCGGAGCCAGAATCTTGGGGGATATTCCTAGTAAGGAAACCTTTTAGAACCATTTTTCCTCTAGCATTGCTGCGACAAGTTCCATTACACAAGTTTTGAGCAAAATAAAAAGAATAACTAAAAACAAGAAATGTTTTATGATTATAATAGTATACATATTTTCAATGAACTTTTCTTTTTTTATATCTGAAACTGTAAAAAAAGGACACGCTTACAGAAAAAATCTTCTTTCAAAGAAAAAAAGAAAATAAACTTTTCTTCTGTTTTTTGTGCCTAGCAGATGACAAATATTAGTAAATTCCATGCAAATTGTGATTTTTTTCACTGTGTTAGTGAACGGGAACGCGCTGTTTATGTTTATACAAGTATGAAAGAGAGATTTTCTGCTCCGTGAATTTCTCTAATAAATAATAATAATAATAATAATAATAATAATAATAATCTGAGTTTTTATTAATATTATAGACTTTTTTTCAGCTTACTTTCTGTGTAATAAACCTTCTGCCGAATCTGAGTTAAAAACGGAAAAAGGGGAAAATAAATTAAAATATCAGACCTGTCGTTACAAATTCGGTACCAAAATGAAAGGGACGTTTTTTCTGAATCCAGGGGGCAAACAGTTTTTCGACACAACTATTAGATTTTTTTCTAAATTAACTAAAGTATTAAATTTAGGTAACAACAAGAAAGTTTTATTGGGATTTTTTATTGCGAATTTCTAACATACGGGACCAATAGGCAATGTAAGATTAATTTCTTTTATTATTATTTTTTTAGTTTACATTCTCTTTCATAAACTTTCTGCCGAATCTGGGTTAATTTGCCTGCCTACCATCGGAGGTGATTTTTTTTTTCCTTATAATTGAAAAATTGGCTATTTATGTGCGTTATATGATAGAATATAGTAAAAGACAGTAAATAACCTGAAAAAAAATGCAAATTTTGAAATATTTTGATATTTAGGCTCAAAATATGCATAAAATTTGCGGAAAAAAAAAAGCACTTTTACAAAATATCGTAAGTCAAACTTAAATAAAAAGATATTTTTATTCTATAAATTTTATTTAGATTATTGAAAGGTCCTTAAGGGAGTGAACTACTCTCAAAACTATAACCATGCTATTTAATATTTTAGAGAAGATAATATTTTTACATGCTGAAAAAATCCTGAATATACATGGCAATTCCTTCTATCGACAAAAAAAAAAAAAAAAAAAAAAAAAAAGCTAGATTCATTGTAATAGTTCAATCCCTAAAACAACTCCTCTAGAGTATTTTATCAAAATTTCATAACGTTTCAATTATAACTTTTGGAGTTATGATGTTTTGGGATAAAGCAAAATGCTAAAAATCTCATTTTGAGAAAAAGCAGAAAACAAATTTAAAAACAAGATTTTACATATTAAACAAAAAATAATTTTAATAAGTTCCTGATTTATTTCAAAGCTTTTTATTTTCTTTTTTAAATTCATTTTATATTCAGTAACAAATTTTGATGCTTATATTGAGTAAAACATTTATGCAAACAAACATTTACCGGTCATTTCCGGTCACTTCCGGTTTCAAAACTGGCGAGTGACTAATATTAAAATGACTGTAACTCAAGTTCTAAGCAAGATAGAAACAAAAATCAAACTAATTTAGAAAGCTAAAATGTTAGGCTTTAATATTAAAATAGAAAATCGAAGTTTTGACCGAAAATTTCATTTTAAAGGTAGGCAGGCACCTTAAAAACAGAAAAGGGGGAAAATAAATTAGAAATGTCGATCCTATCGTTACAAATTCGGTACCAAGTGAAAGGGTTGATTTTTCTGAATCCAGGGGGCAAACAGTTTTTCGCAATTAGATTTTTTAAAAATTAACTAAAGTGTGAAATTTGGGTGGCGTCGCTTCATTTTAATCTTTTCATACCTTTTAGTGCGAATCAAGCTAATAGAAAAAGTCTTTAATTTAATAATTTTTAAATTTGATTTTATTCTATTTTACAGTTTCAGATATGAAACGAGAACACTTCATTGAAAATATGTATACTATTACAATCACAAAAACGAAAAAATTGACTATGTAAAAATGAAGTTAATGATCTATAAATGACGATTTTTATAAGCATCTTTATTTTGTTTTAGTATTTAATTTAAACTTATACTTATTGGAAATAATTTAACCCCTTAACGCGCGGTGTCCTCGCTGCGAGGACGCAAAATTTAAGATCCAGCTGAAAAAATTCATCCCGGAAATTTTTTAGCAAAAAATTAAGTTTATAACATATCAGAAAAGGCCAGTTTTTTTAACCTTAAAATTTGAAATTTCTTTTAGTTTAATTTAATTCATAAATTCCGGTGGGAGTATAATTTAAATGATCCGATTTGTCTTGCGCCGGAAAGGGTTAAAAAGCAGTATCTAACCTTACTACTAAAACTGGGAGTGATACATTTAAATTCTAATACTATTTCTTCAACAAGAATATTTTCATTACCAACTTCCAATAATTCAAACAAAAGATAACGTATAATTCATCTGATTTAAGTTAGAAATAAAAGTTACCTGGTAGTTTTTTTTTTTTTTTTTTTTTTATATGAACTTCGTTCACAGCACAGATAACCCGATTAACATGAGGGGGAGCAAAAAAGCTTCGAGGACGGTTTAGTCACGAAATATTTTTGTAGGCTAAAGGTCATATACTGAGACCACTGAAGAGAAAAGTTTATATTCTAGATAACTTTTCACTATTTTTTTTTTTTTCATTTCTTTTTGAAGCATGATTTGATGCCTGAATGATATCTCATACAAAATGAAGCTTCAAAGATGAAATTCGTGAAATATGACTTATCAAAAAAAAAAAAAATAAATAAATAAATAAATAAAAAAATAAAAAAAAAATTCAGAATCTTCAGTGTACTATTTTAAAAGGAATCTAATTCAGTTTGCCAGCATATACATGTACTAAAACGACGCATTTTCTCGATAATCTGGTTAAATTTGGTATTTGATATTTAGCTAAAGTGATGCCACAGAAATTGCTTTTGTAGGAAGAGGAGCCAATGATGTTATTTCAAGAATATTATATAAATATAGAAGTGCACAAAAAATCAAATATAGATTTATAAACTAATAAATATTGACTTTAAATCTATATAAAAAAAAGTACAAAAATACAAAAAATGTATAAAAAAGTGTAAATGCTTTTCTATGATCTGTTATAAATTTCAGAGGATTTAATATCCTCATATAGAAATATTTAAATGAATAAAATTTACTTCAAATCATGATAAAGTAATGTACGAAATTTCAAGAATGAGTTATAAAAAAATCTTAGATATATGTTTACTGGAAATTAGTTAAAGGATTAGTCCCAAGTTAAAATGCAAACGCGTTTTTTAGTTATTTACGTTAGCATTGTTTTTTTCTCATAATTTCTACACGGTCTTTGAAGCATGACCTTCCGATATAATACAATTTTCAAAATAATAAAAATGCCACTACATAAGTTATTTTGGTTAAAGTCAATTTTTACATCGCGTCATATTTTTCCTATTTTTGTGATATAATGCTGAAACTTTGTATAGAACAGCTAGTTGTATTACAATTTGGAGTTAGGATAGCTATTTCTTATAACTTATTCTATCTTGAGTAAATAAAAGCTCCATTCAATCATAGTAAAGCGTACCAGTTTTCTTTATTAAAATGCATTTTTGCTATCAAATAACTTCTTATAACTTATTTATGAGATACATTGTTATTGTATATTTATACGCATATTTATTTGTATCATAATATTACTTTGTGCATTCAATTATACCTTGATTATAATATACAAATGGGTACATAAGTTATTCTATAGCCCGTATTTACAAGTTTTGGAGAAAAGCACGGAAAATACCGAACGGCTAGGCCGACGAGCGCGACCTGCTATCGAACCCGCCAACTAACGTATAACAGATTACAGGACAAAACCTTTCGGCCTTTAGTGGGCCCTTATTTTACAGAAATAATTATTTTGTATACATGAAAAATATATATTAATTTCGTTACATCGTATTTTTAGTATAAAGTTACCAAACTGTGCTTTAAATATATACCTCACATAGATTATAAGGATTATTTTAATTAGTTCTCTTTTCGATAATCATTAATAGGAAACCTTTTTTATATTTAAAATTGTTTCGAAATAGATTTTTTTTTTTTTTTAAATTAAAACCCAAACAGTAATATTAAGCAATCTTAACTAATTCAATAATTAAAAAATTCTATTTTTAATAATTAAATTGTATTATCAATTAAAATATTTTATTGAATGAATTTTAACATTTTTTAATAGACATTATAAGAGAAAAAAAATCTTTTTGTATTAAAAATATTTCAGAATACGCTTCCCAATTAAAATCTCAAATTTTAATATTCAAGCAATCTCATCAACTTTTTTACTTTCTCTTACCCATAAGGTAGAGAAAGTATTGTTTTTGGGTCAAATTTCCGAACGCGAGATTTTGTTATATTTACACGTTTTGAGGTCCCCTGAATACGAAAATCATGTTTTTAGCAAATGGTCTGTGTGTATGTCTGTGTGTGTTTGTGTGTCTGTGTGTGTGTGTGTGTCTGTTATCGCCATATCTCAAAAACAAATTATCGCAGAAAGTTCAAACTTGGTATTCTAAATGTGTATCATATACGGATGCTACAGTAAGCTTTTCGTTAAGATCAAGCAAATGGTTCGTGTACAGGGACAATCAAGAGAATTCTAATACATTACGTCTATGGGGGAAATTGCAGGTAAGTAGAGTTTAACGTCTATAGACAGCACTAAACCAAATGAAACGAATATATATTTTTTGTAATAGAGATAGTTAACTGGGGAAAAAATTTTGTGTATGTAGGAGCCTCGCCTCCCCCTCTGGGGGGGGGGAAGTCTCGCGTATTCTGAAATATTTTTAATACAAAAAGATTTTTTTTTCTCTTATAATGTCTATTAAAAAATGTTAAAATTCATTTAATAAAATATTTTAATTGGTAATACAATTTAATTATTAAAAATAGAATTTTTTAATTATTGAATTAGTTAAGATTGCTTAATATTACTGTTTGGGGAGGGGAGTAAATTTCATGGGAAATTTCAAATTACTCCTCGAGGGGAGTAAATTTTCATGATTTTATCTTTCAAAAGAGCTCGCCAATACCTTTAAAACGAATGGTTGAACCATCGATATGCGATAATTTAAAACAAAGTTTTCGATTTTTTTTTTTACTTTTAACGAAAAAAAAAAAAAAAAAAAAAAACAGATTATTATTTTTTTTTTTTTTTTTTTAATATTGAGAATAAAATGGGCTTTTTTTTAGATATTTGGTGTTATACTACTTCTCTAATATGGAAATCGTCTGCATTATCATAAAAGATATATATATTTTTAATTATAATATTAATAAATTATTTTTTAAAAACAGAATAATTTTTTAATAACCGAATTAAATTCTACATAAATGTAGGTGCATTAATGAAGCGGGGGGTTGAGGGGGGCGGTAGCCTCCCTCACACAGAACTAATTACCATATAAAACTCTTCAGAAGCCTAATCTGAATTGTTTAACGCAGGTTTACATAACAGTACTCGTTATCTTACCTTTTAATCTGCAGCCTGTATTTATAGTATTAAATTTCAGGGTAAGAGAAAGTCGTGTGGGTGACACACCAGATTATTATTTTTTTTTATTAAAAGTGTATATTTTTATTAATTAAATTAGACTTTCAACTAGATCTTTTTAATGAAATAATGTTATTCAGCTCCTTATTTCTATGATCAATGATAGTAAAAAATAATTTTGAAATAGAATTTTTATTTAAACGCCCAAACAATAGTATTAAGCAATCTCAACAAATTCAATTATTTAAAAATTATATTAATTTTTAACTAAAATATGTTTTTCTAAATGGTTATATATATACTTATGTATAAAATGATTTTTTTTTTTTATTATTTATTTATTTATTTATTTATTTATTTATTTTTTGAAAAAAAAAATTCGTTTTACATTGAAAAATATCTTTGTGGCGATTGTGTAAGTGTTAAAGCCGTTTTATAACGCGAGTGTCGTTACATCTGCGTGAAATGCTCTCAGGGGAGGGGATGAGGGAACGCTAAAGGGCCCTAGCCTGTACTTGCGCTAGTTTCGAAGAAAACCATGGAAAACGGCTTGGTCGACGAACGCAACTTGGGATCTACCCGTACACTTCCATCCTACTAGCATCGAGAACTGCTCGGCTACTTAAACTTTTTAATTGGAAGTCCAAATAATAGTATTAAGCAATCGGACCTAATTTAATTGTTAAAAAATTATATTTTTAATAAATAAATTAGTGTATTTATTTATTTATTTTATTATTATTATTTTTTTTTACTTAGAATATTTCATTAAATACTTTTTTAAGTAGGTTTTCTTTATAATCATTCTTATATCTATATATGTAAACTTTTATTGTTAAAAGTATTTTAAAACAGTTTTTTTTTTTTTTTTTTTTTTTGTAAATTAAAACCCGAAACAGTAGTATTAAGTAATCTCAACTAATTTACTAGAAATATAATTTTTTATTAGTTAAATTGGTTTTTTATTTTAAATCTTTTAGTTAATTTTTTAAAACTTATTTTTATTTATTTGTTTATTTTATCTTTAATCATTTATGGAGGAAAAAAAAAATATGTATATTAAAAGTATTTAAAAATAGATTTTTCAATTAAAAGCTCAAATAGTTCTATTAAACACATTAAATTATGCATTAAAAATTTTCACTTTTGATAAATAGTTTCTAATAATTAAATATAATTTTTAAATATTTTTGTTTCCTATATTCTTTTACAGAATATATATATATAAAGTATTTTGACACAAATTAAGAGCATCTATATTCATTCATCCACACATACAACGAGCAGTAATCATGTTTAATTCTAAGCAGAAATTTAAAATATCTTAAATAAATTAGAGATTGTCTAAAAGCTGTTCGTTTACTTCCGCTATCAGTTTATCTTGAATGAAACAGGGGGCCAAATTAAAATGAGAATGCAAAGTCCGAGTTAATCGTTTCTCTTACCGACAGCTTTTAACAAAAGCAGTTAACCCCCTTGATCGATTAGGGAAGTGTGACCGTGCTCTCTGGGACGATATCCCCTTATCTTAAAATGGGAAGGGAATGAGCTGTCAGGTGTAAGATGTGTTCGCATATAGCACTGTTCAGAAAAAGCATGTTCAGAAGTAGCAAGTAACCGTTTTGCTGCTATCTTGTGTTATTCTCGCCTAATACTTCAAATTAACAAAAATAAAGCCGCTTTCAATAAACTAAGCTCACTTGTTATACATACTTGTATGCTGTAGCTATCACAAAACTTTCTTTATCATTATAAATAACAGTACCACTCAAAAGTTAATATGCATAAAAATTGATTAACGTACCTTCTCAATTAATATTTGATATATGGAATTTGTTGATATTTTAAGAAATAAATGCTGAGATATGACCATCTGAAAAGTCGATAAAACGAAATAGCAGCGCCAATTTTTTGCCGGTATATACCTAATCTCATAGAGTCTAATGCATTTATACACTATAGAAGATCAAATATAGCCTTATACTAAACGAAACAAATCGCAGCACAGCAGTACCAAAATTTGGACAGTGGATCCTTAAAATAATCAGCACCAACATAAGTAAAGTCCATTCATATATCAAGTTTAATTAAATTCTGTTCATTAGTTTAGGAGATAAACTCCCCAAAATTCCATTAACACACAAACCTTTCCTAATAATATTCTCCTCGAGTTTAGGAAATCTCAAAACGTGTAAATTCATCGAAAACCGCAAATCAAATACTTTCACGAATCCAGTACTTTTTTATGAATATAGAGGAAAGTAATAACTTTTATAATGCTTGCAATATATTCGTATTAGTTATAATAAAATATTAAATTTTACATCCAAAGTAAGGACAGACAGACCATTTTCATTGGTCGACGCATTTTTAAAATTAAGTTAAAAATAGTTTCGAAGATAATGTATTTAGTTATTATGCATAAAATTCTTTTCCTTTAGAATATTTTTACACTGTTAGATAAAGTGTATATTAGTTAGATAAAGTGCATTGTTAGATAACGGCATATATTATTAAACACTTTGCAGTTTTCCAAAATAACGCAAACTTAAAAGAACTTGATAATCATTCTCAAAAAGGTTTACGAAAAAAATAAAGTGGAAACTTTACAATTTTTGCTTGTTTATGATAAATAAATAGTTTTATTTTGATGCTTTTTTTTCTTTTAAGAATGTAGTTTAAAGAATATTTTGATACATTTAATAAATGTGTTGCAGCAGCAAAGAAAAATTCTTCTACGTAAATAAAATTTATTTCCCTTTTATATTCTTCTAGTCATAGAAATAAGAATAAATAATATTTCAAAGAGAAAAAAAAAATTTGAACAAAATTTATAATACATGCTTTATACTATCTCTCAACATTTATATAAAAATATGAACTGAAGATGATTTACTCTCTTTTAGGTATTTTTAAGGCGGTTAGAAATACTTGTTGAAATATGGAATAAAACGTTTTTATGTCACATTTTACCTTTTATATAGTTGAAAAATTCTTTAGTAAAATATATTTTGCAATATGTAAGGACGTATAAACTACGCTGAATTTATTTTTATGAAATATTTCCTTATTTATTTGAAGTTTTATAAAAATTCTATGATGTTTCTAAATTACTTTTGCTGAGGAAATACATATGTTCTGAAAAAATGATGATTTTGAATTTTTCAGCAGTCTCTAAGGATACTTATAAAAACGACAGCTTTATGTACCAATGGAATCTGTCAAATGTTATATTCTATAAAAGAAATAGATTTTGAATATCAAAAAATTACTTTATTAGAATATACATTTTATACTTTCTGAAAAATATTTTCTTTTATTTTTAAAATGTTCCAAATAGAGCTATTGACATACAGATTTAAAATAAAACTTTAAATAACATTGTATATGTAAGAAATTGCATGAAAACAAATATTTATGAAACTGAAAATAAATGATAATCATCATACTAGTAAACTTAAAAAAGAAAAAAAAAAAAAAAAAAAAAAATAGAATTTTGCATTTTGTATAATCTCATTTTTAAAAATGTAATGAAAGAGCTTTCCTTAACATAAAGTTGAAAGTTTTAGAGAACACAAAATAACTTTCGACAATACATAAACGCATTAAAAAAAAAAAAAAAAAAAAAACTTTATCCGTTGTTAAATGTTAGTTTTTTACCACATAAATAAGATAAAATAGAAAGTAGAACTGATTACTAAATGGAATCATTCTCATATAATCATTCCAACAACAAATCCATTCTAAATTTAATTAATAATTTCCACAGTTATGAAAGAAAAACATTTGTTTTTATTTTTCTTGAGCTGCGTGATAATTTTTTTGGTAAACTTTATACTTTTGGGCTGCTGAATCCAAAAGTTACCTTCATTTTTACCCTTCACGCACGTTTAAATAATAATAATAATACTAAAAATATTAATACATTATGCTAAACATATTGTTTCAATAATTAAACAAATGCAAACTATTCCATATTATTTGCTTTTTTTGTAAGACTTATATATAGATAATTTTTTAATAATTTTTTTTCAATAATAATTAAAAAACAAAATGTCTACTTTGCAATTATTCATGATGTTCTGTAAAAATACTACCTTATTTCATATCATACTTTAAGTAAATGAGTATTTCATATTTTCCTTAATAAGTACTATATCCATATTTCTCGAAAATACTTTTTTCTCTCTTAACTAAAAATTTTGAATGGGAACTTTTTTTTTTTTTTTTGTAACATAAAACCATGAAGAGACAACACTTGAAAGTTTGCAGTATAATTTTTTAACCCATAATGATCAAAAATACTTCATTTTACTATAGTGAGTTCAAATGCAAATGTTATTCAAACTACTTTATATATATATGAAGTGTTGCGTACTCAAGGTTCGTGAAATGTCTGTAAATGAAATGCCAATATTGCAGAGGCTTAAAAGTTTATTTACAGAACATTCTAGAAGATTATCGTTCTGTAAACCAAGTGCCAACTTCAGTTTCACCAGATAACACAGCTTAAATAACAGCTGACAACATCAAAACCATAGCGTAAACTATATCATAGGCTAGCTATATCATACTATAGCAATAGGCTATAATCAAACAGTAAGAAGAGACCCACTGAGGAAGTTCTTCAGGGAGAGGGAGCTTGCCGAGAAACAAACTTTCCCGGCAGAGATATGCAATTCCCTTTTATACTCTCGTACAAAATGAGAATTTTCCAGTAACTTCTGTAATAATCGAGTTAGAGCTTAGATATGCGGTATGGAATCGGCGCTTGCGCCGCACCACCAACCGACCCAGGCTCTCTTTGTAGCCCATGCGGTCCACTAGATATTCGGTATATCGATAATAAAAATTTTCTCGCCAATCTCGCCAAAAAAAAAGTCGCCATGGAGCAACAGTGAAGGTTTTTAACGTGTTTTTAAACGAAAATAAAAATTTTAAGGCAAAACAAGCTAAAAATGCAGAAAACAACATTTTATAATCTAAGTCCAGTGTTCCCTCTCATCACTTTTTTGGGCACCGGAAATTTTAAATAATTTTTTTTTTTAATATTTTTTTCACGATTAATTAAAGTCAATCATAGAAGAATTCTTTCTAAAAATATGCCATCCGAAAATTCCGGTGCCCGAAAAAGTGACGAGTGCGAATCCTGTAATTCACTTTGAATGAAATTGCATAAAAATGACTACTATTATTTACAAATTCGTAATATTGCCCCCCTCTAAGGACTGCACGTCCCGGTCAGTACAACCCTTGGTTAGGAAGTAAAAACTAAACAAACTATACAATGCAGAGAATAGAAAAACTAAGTTCCAAATAACAACAAAATAACAATGCAGATTGCAAAATTAAGTAACAGAATTATTTACAAGTAAGTACAATTATTTATATAGAAATATTTACATTACACATATGCAGGTATAAAAAATACCGTTAACCGTAATATAAGACCAGCCTTTCATAATGTAGTACCTCCGGTTTTAATGAAGGTGTATTAGTAATTCTAACACCGACGTCATTAAGTCTTTTTAGGATTGTATAGGGTTCCGTCCCAGGTACACACTAGCTAGGGAGTGATCCTTTACGTCATACAGGGCTCCACAACTAAACTTTATTTTCTTCCTTGAATTCGTAATGTGTAGATTTCAGGTCATATCTCGTTTTCATTCTCTCCATTGCCATGTGAATCTGCTCATGAGCGAAGATGCGTACGTCTAAAAATCGGTTCTCGAAATTTCTGATGTACTCCTCTGGCGATGAAAGCGCATATGGCGGACAACAAAATAGGAGATTACGTGGAAGACAAAGTTCACGTCCAAACAGCATCTATGCTGGTGTACAGCCAGTAGTTTCGTGGACAGCGCATCGATACACCAGAAAGAACAACGGCAGATTTAAGTCTCAATCTTGCTGGTTCCTTGATACTAGAATAAAGAGGTTATTCAGGATGGTGTGATTAAATCTTTCAACCATGCCGTGCGACTAGAGATGTAGCGACATTGTATAAATTTTGTCTTTACCGAGCAGCTGACACAGTCCTTTGAATACCACAGAGATGAAGTTCGTACATTGATCGGAATGAAGCTGTAGGGGTGTGTACACCTTGATATCCACTGCTGCACTAGAATCTCTGCTGCACTGTGCATTCTTCTTGATCGGGAATGGGATACGCTTCAGGCCACTTGGTGAAATAGTTCAGCACAACGAGGACGTATTTAAAGGACCCAAGATGTCGAGTGCAATCCGCTCAAATGGTGCTCCTACATTATACCGATGTAATCTTTCCCAACTTCGTTTCTTCGGGTCATCACAACGTGCCCTACAAGTATGACAAGATTTGCACCATATCTCGACGTCTTCCCTTGCCTTGCACGAGTAGAAGTGTTCTCGAACATTCTGGAGAGTCTTCATCCCTCTGAAATTGTTTCGGGTAAGTTACTATGCAGCTACTTTAGAACGTCTGGAATCTTCCACCTTGGCACTAAGATCTGTCACTTCAAATTCCTTCCATTGTCAGACTCCCATTTTCTGTATAATACACTGTTTCTAAAATGAAGAGAGTCCCAGAGTGCCCAGTAACATTTCGTGATGGGACCCAATGTGGAAATATCCTGCCATGCTACTTATGCCACATATTGGTAATTGGTATTTCCAGATGTGATGATCAAGTTCATTTTTCCATGAATTTCGATTTCGTCGCCAGTCACAATCTGGAGTCTAACGCATGGGCGTCCAGAAAAATTTCCCTTTAAGTTCTTGAAAGACGTCTGTTCTAACGATAGTCACATTGATTCCTGTGTTCAGAATCATGTGGAAGAAAGTGTTATTAATTTGACTATAAATATAAAGTCCATAATCGCCGCTTTTCAGAAACGTGAAACACTCAAAATGAAGGCTCTCTAATTCCGAGCAATCTCCGTCCCGCAAGATTACCTTTTTTTAGTTTCCCAGCGATGTCTGTGAATTTTGATTGTTTTTGAGTTATTTTGTCGCATTGGGGAGTTTCTCTTAGCATACCCATCTTTTACACTGCTCCAGCACTTAATTTTCGGATTCTTAGTTTCTTCAGCACTTTCTAAACTGTGTAGTCTCCTTGTAAGTTCGGTCAGATTTTTCTTCATTTTCTTCAAATCAACTTGGAAATAATCTTGAGAAATTACTCTGATGTTGTGGTAGTCATTACGAGAGGCTTCTTGTCTCTATCTTCAGTGCATACACTAAAGCTGATTCAACATCCGTGACATTGCCGAGTCTTAGGGCTTTTTAAATCTCTGGATCTTCCACGACAACTATGAAATATTGGAGGGTTAAATCATTACACGAGTTTCAGCGGTGCATTCTGAGAAATTTAAGTGTGACAGTCTCTGAATATTTGATATCAGCTCTTGCAAACTTTCACCTGTTTTCTTATAATGGGACTTTAAATGGAGTCGACTGTATTCTTTTGAAGTTTTTTCTCCAAAACGCAGCTCCAGCGTTCTTCTCAAAGCCTCGAAATCATACTCCTAATACTAATAACTTTCTCATACTAATCGTACTGTAGAAAGAGTTTTCAGTATGTCAACCCCGTAATGATGCTTCTAAATAAACTGTCTTAGCAATAGGGTCCCAATCATTAGCTTCAGCTACGTTGGAAAACTTTGTCTTATATACTTTCCAAGATGGTATGCCATCATAGGTGGATAGCTTTATTGATTCTTGATTCTGCATTCTTTTAGCTTTTCATTATCTTCCTGAAGCATCGATGCTAATTTTGCTTCCAGACTCCGGATTTTCTTTTGCAATTCATTTCGTAATCTTTCTTCAAACTTCTTCTCAAATGTTCCTATCAATTCACTCTTGCACTCTTCTTGTATTTTCCTCTCAAATTCTTCTTCTGTTTTCTTAAATTTACTTTCCACCTCTGGGAATCTTTCTCTCAACTCATGATCGATACTTTCTTTTACTTTCTCTTCAAAACTTTTTTCTATATTTATAACTTTAGCTTCTCTTCCATTCTTTATGTTTTCTGTAACTGCCAATTTACTTTTTATTACTCCTCTTACTGTTGAAAGTTCTTTCTTCATCTAGTCTTGATTAGATTAAAGAAATTAAAAATTTAAATTTATAATCAGCAGACCAAAAACCTTCCTTTAGTGTTTCTTTAATCTTATGAAGTCATGTGCAAAATGCATTTTATCATAAACACCATCGGAAATATGAATTTCACGACAAAAATGTCGATTTAAATCATACTTCAGTATTTCGATATGAGCTCAAAGTGTGGGAAAAATACTTGTATGTCAACTCAATCCGTTTCAGGAATCAACACTTTATAAGTAAAAATTATCATAAGATAAATAACTAAAAATATCTACATTTTCATTTTCGAGTAATCCGTCAATAGCTTTGTAAATAAGGGTAAAGCTTAGGTTATTTTTCTTTGAAGTAACAAAGTTTACTATTCGTTTCTAAATTTTATTCTACTCTTTTCTATTCTAAATTTACTGTACTATTTTCGAGCAATCTGTCAATAGCTTTAAGTATAGTTCTAGAGTTTCTATTTTATATTATTTATTTATTTTTCTTTAATACAAACAGTCACTACAGAAGTTTTCCTTTATAGTATTGCAGAAAAACTAAATAAAATACGAAAATGTCATCCTGTACATGTACAGTCGTTTGCAAAAGTTTAAGACCAGTAGCCGATTTTCAGTATTTTAACACATTGCAACATTTGTGCAAATTATTGCGCCATATCATGTGCTGACTGCATCAGACGCAGTCTACTACTATAAATACAGGTGGCGGGCACGTTTATCTCCAGTTGTTTATTGGATTATGTCGTAGACAGTGCTGCTGTGTAATTATTAAAATGGGTAAAAAACCTTTACTTACTGTTACAAAAAGATCAGAAATATTGACCCTGCATGAAATTGGATTTTCTGAAAGTCAAATAAGTTCGAGAGTAAATATGAGCAAGACAGCTGTGCATCAAGCTATAAGTAAATTTAAAATTTCGGGAAAATTTGAGGACCTTAAGATTAGCGGCCGCCCTAGAAAAACGAGTGCGCGTAATTATCATATGAAGAGAAATTGTAATTAAATTTGGTAAATATATTTATAAACAAGTGTCGGATTTAAAGAGTTCTAGTCGGAACAGTAAATTCAATATGTTTATATTTGTCTTACACTTTATTTTTAAAAAGAAAATTTTATCGCTGCTATTTTTAAGTAAACTGTGGGGCTCTGCCCCCTGCTCGCTCCGCTCACCAACCCCCGAAGGAGCCTTCGCCTCCTCCCCGACACACTTTACTTATTAACACATGCAGAACTCTGCCCGCCTACTCGCTGCTTTCTTTCACTGAAAAAGAATATTAATAGTGCATATTACAAGACAAAAGCAGAAAATTATTATGGAAATCCTCATATTCAATGTCAAATTGAAATCTATAATATTTATATATATATTTCTTTTAATAGAAAGAAAATCATAATATCTAGACCATTTTGCATTACAGCTTTAGTATATGAACCTTTTCATTTCTTTTTTACAACCTTAAATCTGGACCACGGTACCTCAGTCGGTATAGCGCAGATCTCGTAATTGGAAGATTGTGGGTTCGGTTCTCGAGCCGACCAAAGACCGTCGTGTACACTAATGGTCGCTGGTGCACGTAAAATATGTCGTGGCCACAATATTCTCCGTGTTCCCATCAAATTTATACCTCTGGGGGCCACTGAAGCTGCGGATCTATTCCCTTCGTGTAGGACCAAAACTATGGTGGCATGTCTCCGAAACAACCGTAGGGGTGCGGCCCAGAACGTCGCCAATTATCCAGAGCGCAGTAATGGTGCGACGTCAATCACAACCTACCTAATTATCTACCTACCTAGAGCCATGGATCATATTTTAATTTTACCGTGTAAGAAGATTAATTTTCTAAAAGTAGAGAAAAAAAAGTTGATATTTATTTTCTTTGTTTTTTACATCCATGGTTTCGGACCGCGGTACCCTAGTCGGTAAACGCTAAGTACGTAATTGGAGGATTGCTGATTCGATACTTGAGCCGGCCAAAGACCGTCGTGTACACTAATGGTGGCTGGTGCGCATAAAATCTGTCGTGGTCGCAAAGTCCTTCATGTTTCCATCCCTACTATACCTCTGGGTATCTCCAAAGCGGAGGGGGATCCCCTCCGTGAAGGTTCAAAATTGTGATGACAAGTCTCCGGAACATCTCTAGGGGTGCGTCCCAGACCGTCGCCAATTACCCAGTATTGATGCGACGTTAAATCCAACCTACCTACCTACCTAGATCATGGATCATATTTAATTTTCTCGTGTAAAATGACTTCATGACAGAAGAACAACGTCACTAGACAGAAACTGTTTTGAAAATGGCAAATAGAGTATCTTCATAAACTTGTCGTTTTTAGTTAATAACTTCTTTTATTAAAATGATAAAAATTTCTGAGCGGCTGAAATGTCTTCCTTGGAGTACTCGGAATATATTGATACTTCTCATAACGCGAAAGACCCTGCCCTCCGTTAGAAAATGCTGTCGCAGACAAAAAGATTTGACGCCAGTGACAGTAACTTTTTTTTAATATATAGAGATTATTTTAAAGTATTTTTAAAGATGCGTACGTAACAATCTTTCTCCCTGGACAACAGCAGCTTACTTTATTTTACAGCTTTTGTAAATTATACAAGAATGTATTACATTATATGTGTCCACTAATGATTTATAAAGTTAATAATAATATGTTTATTAATATATTTCTTTCTTTTTATATTTAGAGTTTAAACATTTCGAAATTTTAGAAATACCTATATAGGGTTTAAGAAAAAGTATCTAACATGCGCCACCTTTGTAAAATGACTGATTATGTATCATGTGGTCAAGACTGTATAGTGTCTTAATAACTCATTTTATTGGTATGAAATCACAATAAGGTCATAAATGTTTACAAGGATCATGTATCATATTTAAAATTTGAACTTTTTATTGATTGACATTGACGCTATCAAATAATGACATCTTGTAATTCCAATGTAAAATGTTTTTGTGAACTTATCTTAGACGGTAAAAAGAAAGATGTATTAAATAGATATATTAAACAGATGTAGTATTTGATATTTAAGAATAAATGGAGCACCAAAATTAATATTTTGTTATAATTGTATTTATTATTATTTTTTAAAATTTTTTATACCAGTCATCAATGGGACAAATATATACGTAATTTTCTAATAACAGTGACCTTCAACATATGTTATTATGTCCCATTAAAAAAAAATAATAATAAATAAATAAATAAAATTACATTGACATTCAAAGGCGCACTTTCAGTTTTACCATTATATCATTATTGTACTTTCATTATAATGCTCTTAAAACAATAAAACTAGCACATGATGTTGTGTATTCATTATACAATACTTTCAAATACTTGTAATTAAATTGCATATATATATATATATATATATATATATTTTACATTGTAACGTCCTCTTATTGTTGCAATAATGGTGCATTAATTTTGAATATTTTTAAAATATTTATTATTTAAATACTTTCTTTACTTAAAAAAAATCATCAAGATCAAAATTGAAAAGAAATGAGCAGAAAAGGTATTCATTTTACACAATTAGCAACTTAAAATTAATCTTTTATAACGTTTCGCTGGTATTTGTATGCGATAAAAAATATTCAGAACACCTTCTGCATCACTGAATGTAAAAAAAAAAAAAAAAAAAAAAAAAAAAAAAGTTCAAATAATTTCTATTATACAAATTACAGTGTTTTTTTTTTTTTTTTTTTTGTATGTTTTTGAAGGTAATTGTTATAAATTTTCACAAAGCTCTTTTCAAGGATTTAGAATGAGCAGTGCTTTGAAACTCATAAAAAATTTAAGAATGGGTTCAAACAGAAGAAAAAAATCACCGAATACTTTTTCTGAAGGCAAAACGTGCACAACGTGTAAGAATGATTTATCATGATTAACGTCATTGGGGATATTCGTGGAAAAGAAAATTGTTTTTTGCCTTCTAAAATGTGGCTATATTCTTTGCTAAGAGGTTAGTCTAACTCTAAAGGTTTCTGCATGTCACAAAGGTTTAGAACATAAGAAGAATGGAGTGATTTTTGCTGTGCGGTGTATCATTAACTTGAGAATGATTTGTCAGGACTTCAAGTAGTTTTTGAGGGCATGATTTCCAAGACTAAGTTAACTACATGTTGGAAACAAATGGAATATAGGGTTTCAATTTAAAGCGTGCACTTTGTTCCTTTGAACTTTATGAAAATTAGGACTGCAAACGTATTCCTATTGTATCTTTGAACTTAGTTTTAAAATAAATAAAATGAAAATGAGTGTGTCCTTTTAAATAATAATGAAAGTACACAAGCAAGAGTATTTTTCAAAGAAAACGATTTAATAATATTTTGTTGTTTCTCAATTTATAGATCATGTTTATTTTGGTAATTTCAGATTGCAAATACTTACTGCATTTGCATTTCATTATAATTTATATATATATGGTATACACTGGTTCGCAGAATTCTAAGGATTACAGTTTGTCTAATTTAGCTGAACACAGAAAACTATTATTGAAATAAATGTTTTTTTTCTTAATTTGAATTACTTTAACACACGACATTTAAAATGTTTTAACATTTTCTATTTGAAAATAAATAAATAAATAAATAAATAAATAAATAAAATAAAATAAAATAAAATAAAATACGGTCAAAAGGTGTTTTTTTTTTTTTTTTTTTTTTTTTTTTTAAGTTCACAATTTTAAGGATAGCTCCATTCTTTATCATTCTGTTCAGGTATTCTTTAAATCAATTTTTTGTGGAATCTCTTTTTATGAGAAATTAATCATATATTCTGTCTGGCATAGTTTTTTTCTTTTTAATATCCAGTTTCAATACTATTTTACCCAGTACCTTCCAATGAACTAAAACAGCCTTCCACTTGCATGCGTTTCTCTGTGATATAATTTCAGCATTTCAACTTTTAAGTCACGTGAAAGATCAAAATACTAAAATTTCTTTCTTCAAACTATTTTTTACTGCTCTAGAAATATAGCGAAAATCTCAATCTTGTTGAATATATATATATATATATATATATATATTCCTCCTTCCTCAAAAGCTAACAACAATCTAAGAATTCCGAATTTAAAGTGCGTGAATATTTTCTTGGTGTTCATAGCAGTAGGCAAAATTACAATATTCATACTGCTATTAACTGCTTCCCAGAGTACCCTAGATCTGCCTTTAAAATGCCTGCTTCATATCTGCCTTTAAAAGACCTACTCTGTCTTTCGCTAGCCTGAGATCGTACCAATAATTGTTAAAACCATTCGGTCAATCAAGAATAAAATGATTTTAATCTGCAAATGCCATTTCATTGCAAATGCCATTCAAATGCCATTTTACCATTTTATATTGTCTTTATTCCACTTTAACATAGATTCCACCATTTTATGTATATTGGTTATTGCAGGTTATTTATTCATTTTAACATATTTTTCCTTATTTAACTCATATAAATGTTGACCACAAACCTTTCCATCAAAATTAGGAAGAAATTCAGCAGCAGACATTTTTAGTACAGCAATAACATGTATTATGAGTCTTCAACCACTATAAGACAATTCTAATTTCTTACCAGATCTCTCTTTTACCTCTTAGTACTTCCACGACGGGTCGCATATTCTTTATCAGTTTTAGACCTTCAAATTTCAATAGATGTACGGGAAACTGAAATTATTCTTTCTCTTAAAAAACACGTTTATCATACTTTATATCATGAACGTTCTTTTTTTCGAAAAATTATCTGTGATGTCCGTTCGAGAAAAACTTGAAGCTTATATATGAAACAATCTATTCCAGTAGTTAATTTGTATATCAACTGTCATTTATTCGTTCGTAAGTTATATAAAACGGAAAAAATTCTTGATTGTCCCTACAATTATAAACATCTAAAAACCGTGGAGAAAAAATATTCTGCATCGTTTTTTATTAAATTTTTTTTATATTACAAATATATTACATTATAACACTTCTGGGTTTTAGAATAATTGATACATTAAGTGCATTTAGCATTAACTCGTTCAAAATTATTTTTAAATTAGTTGTTTCAAAACATCAAATTTCCTTATATATATATATACAGGGTGACAAGAAATAACTTGGTCAAAGTTTCAAACCAAATATCTGTAACTACCACTATCACAAACTCATTTTGGAAGATGTTGTCTTACTTTGGTCGCAAAAGTTCTTTGGAAACAAATGATGGACCTTCCAACAGGATTCCGAACCTTCACACAGAGCTAAAGGCACTCAAGATTGGTGCAAGAGAAGTTTTCCTGACTTCATTGGAGCTCAATAATGGCCACCGTATTCCCCAGATTTGAACCCAATGGATTATTCTGTTTGGTCCATCTTGGAGACAAGAGTGTGTGCTAAACCTCATAAAATTTTGGCATCCCTAAAGGAATTCTTATGCAAGGAATGGGATAAAATATCAGTAAGTGAGTTGCGACCCATAGCCGAAAATTTTGTGACACGTATAAAGCTCTGTATTAAGGCTAAAGGTAGCCACTTTGAAAATTTGTAAATATAATAGACAAAATAATGTATTTATATTTATTGAAGTTTGGTCGTAATATTTTCATTAGCATTAAGGTTATAATGTATCATGTGTGTCCAAATTATTTCTTGTCACTCTGTATATGAGAATATATAAATATAAAATAATTTTTCAATAATGACATACACGTAAAAAATAATGCACACAAATCTGTATAAAAAGTAAACAAATTCAAAAAATTTTCGATCATATATCTTTTTTTCTTTTTGTATAAGATATTTTTTATAAATATGCGATATATATATATATATATATACATATCGCAATATTATATATATAAATATATATATACATATATATATATCACAATATTATACAGATAAATATAAATATAAATATATATATATATATAATTTGGATAATTTAATTCCTTTGCAACACTCAGCAAATGAAAGATAGATGAAAATACCAACACATGAAATTTTAAATGATATGTATTTCGAATAAAATTATTGTCACGATGATAATTTAATTTGATTACACTGATTAGTCAAAACATGTTAAAATACTTAAGCAGAAGAGAAGAGGCACAAACATAACATATAAGCCTAACGATGAGATAATTTGCAAATACCATTAAACCAATAGGAACATTCATCAAATAATACAAATGGAAATAGATAAATTAACCAAAAGGATCCGATAAAAGAAAAGAGAATTCATGAAATGAAAAATAGAATTTTAAATGTTGAAAACCAGAAATGTTGAACCTTCAGGAAACTTGCACCTCTGTCAGCATATTGCAAGATTTCGGAAAGTTGTATAGCTAATACAACACTATACAACTCAAGTCTCTATCTTGCAACAAAACAAAACTAAAAAGGAAATTAGATTAAACAGTAACACAAACCGAAATTGAAACATGGAATAAGTATTTTTAATGAGTCCACATGTAAACGATTCCATACAGAGATAGTAGAAATAAACAGGTTGCCAAAACAAATATGAGTGAAAAGAAAGATTAAAAGTAAAGAAACGATTAATCGATCTAGGTACTACTGAAATGAAATAAATGAATGCATTAAGTGATAGTTACTAATCTTAAAAATTTAAAAGCCAATAACAATATTAAAAAGGTGATATTTAAAAAGTTATTTATATACATATACAGGGTGAGTTTGACATAATCTGCCAAATGAAAAGAGGTGATAGAACAGCCCACGGGGAGCATAAAACACCATAGAAACCTTGTCCTATCTCTAACCGTTTCCGACTTATGGTAGACAGAAGAAAAATCTGTTTTTTTTCCATCCCGTCTGAAAGAAACAAAATTTGTGAGCTTTCTGAAAGAATTACACGCAAAATAAGCACATATTTGGGAAGAGCCGAAAAAATCCTATTGAGTGACACTATTTACATCAGGATACCTTAATTTGACGGCGACCTACAAGCGCTAAAGCATTGGCAAAGTTTAAAATCGAGTTGTCACCAAATTCTTTAACCGGCAATTCTGCAAACATCGTTCAAGCTACAATCGGTCAAATTTACCAAAAACTTCTCCATTCCACAAGCTTTAGAATGAGCCCACAATAAACCATATCGGTGTTGTAGTTCAGGAGAAATTTAGTCTTTTGTTTGAAATACATCACTGAAAACGGCGTTCGTCGAAATTTGGCAAATGAAACGATGGTGAGTAAATGGAACATATGCAAATTCGTGACCATCTGCATATGGACTCTTAGTGATATGCAGATGCATTCCAAAATTCCTGCGTGCGCATCCCACTCGCGGGTACAAAAGGTGAGCCAATCTTTAGCAGCTCAATAGCTCGTCAGCTTCTTTTACGTTTTATATGCTGCTTATTGCTTTAGCATTTTCTGGACTTTGCCTGAGCTCGTCCGATTCTTTTCACGCTGCTTTTACGTCTACTTCCTTGCTCTTAGTTCATGCTTAGTATGTTTTCCTACATTAACCAAGTTGGTTCTTATTTCGTAGCACATTTTTTCTTCTACTTGTGTAAATTAATATTGAAATTTTATCCCTTTTTGTTTACCCTTCTGAATTTTATTTTCAATTGAAGTCATCACAGGGATCAAATTGTCATACTTTCGAACCTGTAAACTGATATGTCTAGTTTTACAAATGAAGAGTATACGGATATGCATTTTGTGTATGTATTTTGCGATGGTAACTCTCGGAGAGCCGAAGAAGAGTACCGTCAATGTTATCCACATCGTCGTGCGCCCAACCGTGCTGTATTTGCCGCAATTCATCGAAGGCTTAGGGAGAGTGGGTCGTTCGGTAGGGTGTATGAAAGGGGCCATGGTCGCCGCTCCGCCACCGCCGAGGAGTCCGTACTCGACCGAGTGCAGGAAAATCCAAATATGAGTTCACGCATACTTGCGAGAGAAGGTGGAATCTGCAAAAGTAAAGTGATGAATGTTTTGCGCAAAAGCCAGTATCATCCAGTGTTGTGCACGAACGCGTTCATTTGAACGCGTTCATGAGCGTAGCTCAAAAAGTTTGAGTTTTGAGTTGAACTTCGCTCGTTTTTTAAATTGTGAACTTGAGTTGAGCGAAACTCGTTTTTTTCACGAACTTGAGCGTGAAAATGCAGTTCAAGCTCAAACTCATATTAAGTATTTCTGTCTGAAATATAAAAAGGAAAGTAGAAGAAGAAAAGGACAGAAAAGATAATAATTGTGCAAAATGGATCCCCGGAAAAAAGGGCACTTGGAAAAAAAGGCACTCATAAAAAGGGCACCCGGAAAAAAGAGCACAGGAAAAAAGAGCACTTAGAAAAAAAGGCACTCATAAAAAGGACACCCGGAAAAAAGAGCACAGGAAAAAAGGGCATTTTTGCAGTTTGCAAAAATAATAAACATCAAAGAATAAATTTAAATAATTATTTCATAATATATTTTTAGAAATTTCAATCAATTAAATTGTTACCATTTTCACTTAGTAATATACCCGGGGGAAAGGGGAATCAAGGAGCAGATTGAAAGATAATAATTTTCTTTATATTACCTTCTTTGTGATTTTAATGAAAAAGTGCATCTGCATATAAATTTATATGCAAATTCGTGCAGTAGTTCCTGAGATATAGCCTTCCCTGAAATTGTAGAAATCGTGGTATAGCAGCGCCACCTGCTGAGTAATGATCACCAAAAGTTGAAAGGCACTAACCTGGATCAAACTGCGTCCGCTTATAAATTTATATGAATTTCGATCAGCAGTTCCTGAGATATAGCCTTCCATGAAGCTGTGGAAATCGCGGCCTAGCAGCGCCACCTGTTGAGAAATTGATACCAAAATTTCGTAGGCGCTAATTTTAGTCAAGGTACATCTGCATATAAATTTACACGTAATTCTGTGCTGTAGTTCCTGAGATACAGTCCCCAAAAATTTTTGACGCACACACACAGACAGACATTTTCTAAAAATCGTCTAATCGTGTTCTGGACCTTTAAAAACGTGTAAATTTATCGAAAACCGGAAGCCGAAAATTTTTACGAATCCAATACTTTCTTTTATTGAATATAAAGTAAAAAAAGGGGAGGGGGAAAGAAATGCAAAATTAGAATCTGTAAATGCATTATAGTTTTTGACTGAAAAGTGTTTAAGAAGTTTGCCAACTAAGTTTGAAATTTACCAAATGTGCTAGTTTGTTTTAACATTGTGTGTGTAGGACTTGGGGGAGGGATGAAGGTTCCCTTTTACTTCTCGTTAGCAAGCGTTGACAAAAAACGATGAGTTTGCCTTTATCTGCATTTTCCAGAAATTCAAAGAAATCGCTTTATATCAATAACCAATAAACATGAAATAAAGTCTTCTTTCAAAAAATGAGCAAAATTTTTGTATAAGTTTCGTCTACAAAATACTACGTATTAAAAATAGAATTGGTCTCCCCCCCCCTCACTTTTTACTTTCTCTTACCCATAAGGTAGAGAAAGTATTGTTTTTGGCTCAAATTTTCGAACGCGAGATTTTGTTATATTTACACGTTTTGAGGTCCCCTGAATACGAAAATCATGTTTTTAGCAAATGGTCTGTGTGTCTGTGTGTCTGTGTGTCTGTCTGTGTGTCTGTCTGTTATCAGCATATCTCAAAAACAAATTATGGCAGAAAGTTCAAACTTGGTATTCTAAATGTGTATCATATAGGGATGCTACAGTAGGCTTTTCGTTAAGATCAAGCAAATGGTTCGTGTACAGGGACAATCAAGAGAATTCTAATACATTACGTCTATGGGGGAAATTGCAGGAAAATAGAGTTTAACGTCTATAGACTTTACTAAACCAAATGAAACAAATATATATTTTTTGTAATAGAGACAGTTAACTGGGGAAATTTTTTTGTGTATGTAGGAGCCTCGCCTCCCCCCCCTGGGGGGAAGTCCCCCCTCGTGGGGAGTAAATTTTCATGATGGGTATCTTTCAAAAGAGCTCGAAAATACATTTAAAACGAATGGTTCAACCATCGATCTGCGATAATTTAAAGCAAAGTTATGGATTTTTTTTACTTTTAACGAAAAAAAAACAAGAAAAAAATTGTACTTTTTTTTTTTTTTAAATATTGAGAATAAAATGGACTTTTTTTTTGGATATTTGGTGTTAAACTACTTCTTTAATATGGAAATCGTCTGCCTTATCATAAAAGATAATTTTTTAAAATAATTTTAATAAACTAATTTTTAAAAAGGGAAATATTTTTTAATAACCGAATTAAATTCTATATAAATGTAGGTGCATTAATGAAACGGGGGGTTGAGGGGGGCGATAGACCCCCTCACACAGAACTAATTATCATATAAAACTCTCCAGAAGCCTAATATGAATTGTTTAACATAGGTTTACATAACAGTACTCGTTATCTTACCTATTAATCTGCAACCTGTATTTATAGTATTAAATTTCAGGGTAAGAGAAAGTCGTGTGAGTGACACACCAGATTATTTAATAGTTTTTAAGATTTATTCAATTTCTTCAGAAATATTAGCGAGAAAAAATGCGTACTTTTTGTAAACTTCTCAAATCTTCGTGGAATTACTAGGTATCAAAATCTAAACATATTTATAAGAAATCAATTTAAAAGGTGTTCATAGGACTATCTAATAGTTTCAAATGCACGATTTTCTCACTCATGAATTGAATCTCTGCTATTGTTAATAGCATGTACACGAAAATTTTAGTATAGCAAGAAAAATATTTTAGATTATTATTTTAGTTTGTTCCAAAATTATATAAACAAAACTTCTTAATTCAAACCATTTTTAATTTTAGAATATATATTCAAGAAATATCAATTGATAATGATCTGAAAGTGTTATATCTTCAACCTCATACCTTGAACCTCATATCTTGAACCTCATCTTGAATATACATCCTAAAATTTAATCTTTGATTTATAAAGCTCAAACTTTATTAAATGTATATTACAGAACTAAAAATAAATCTTAATAAAAGCTTAAAAGAATTAAAAAAAAATAAATAAATAAATAAAAAAGCATCTTTTTACATAGTAATATATATTGATAAATCTGAGGTATAAGTTTTTTTTTTTTTTTTTTCACAACAAATTAAACATGTTTATAAAATTTCTTGGAAATTATTGCGAATAAATACACTATATAAATAACAATTATATGGTAAGTTTCCTGACCATTTTTGAAGACAGGGATTTGTTTAGTCTTTTCAGCACAATTCGAACATGTAGGTTAAAGGTAATTAGTAAGAGGATACCCAGCAACATTGTATTGGATTAAAAAGAAAAAAGCGTGAGAACCTTTTGTTACGTAGTACAATACTTCGGCTGCGGCTGCAGACAACGTTCTGCATTCTACAATACTATAAATACTAGTAACATTGCTACTGGTGCCACGATGCAAAGATCTTCGGCAAGACCTCCCAGAGCTAGCCCTGAGGCAGTGTGACAAATTGCCCGCCTGTCATAAAAGTAATGGACATTTCGTTTCGCTGATAGACGATGCAAACAATGAAAGGACCTACTATCACATCTTGCTCTATAGGCGTGAATCCATGTTTACAGATTCTCTTTTTTCTTTAAAAATGAGATTCCTGTTATTTGCGAAAATGATTCTTATCTTTATTTTACTCTTGCATTGAAAGATAAGCATCTTTAAAATATAAAAGATTAAACAAAGATTACTGGTTTAACACATGTTACACATAGATTAAATAGAATAATAGTATATTTTTTAATGATTATTTATATTTTTAATATTAAAAATAAAAATGTATTCAGGTTATTGAAATAATTTCATATCAGAGATGTAGATTTTATATCAATGATTATTTTAATTTCAGCGGCTTCTGATAAATGCAAATAATAATAAGTAAAAATAAGTAAATAAAATAAAAAATAAGATAAATATAAATATAAATAAAAACAGAATAATAATCCTCCTTATTACAACAAGCTATTTATAATCTAATTTAAATTCTCTTTTTTTTTTTTTATGAATATATATATCTACGAATGCATCCACAAAAATTGAAATCTACGTGTATTGAACTAAAGATTATTATTATTATTATTATTATTATTATTATTATTATTATTTTAATGTACAGCTAGTTTTAAAATATCATTTATGATACTAGCAAACAGGATTTAATTATTGGGATTTAATATTATACTTTTAAATCTTTATATTTTTATTTATAATGAAAGGCTTTCTTAAAACTTTTCTTAAATTACTCTTAGAACTTCCATAATTTTTCATAATAGGAGGTATTTCGCAAAAATTTTTATTATTAAAATAGCATGGATTTGCTTGCATGAAAAAACTGAAATACAAAATTGACAACAGTATAATATCTTGGAAAACTGGGCACGAAAAAAATTACAGTAGCAAGGAAAAGGGTAGCCTACTGGATAGGGCATTTACGTCTTCAATCGTATTAGGTGATCAGCGGAATTTATATTTCTTCTTATGAAAGGACTGGCTTAGAGTCCTGCGTAGTTCGAGTAAACTTGACTCACAGCCGACCCGCACTGCAAAATGGTTTTTGTCCTTCTGAATCTGCAGCTTCTGACCCGCTATATTGTTAAAATTGTGTTACATAATAAACTGAATAAAAGTTCTTTTAAATAAACTACAATTATATTATTGAAGAAATCTTTCAAACAATTAAATATGGTATAAAAATATTACAACAGTGTATTTATCTAATTATAAACAAACTTTTAGCTATATTAAAACATATATTTAAAAAATCCACTGTTCCAAGTATTTTGACAGTAAAATAAGGAAGCAAATATAGGTCGAAAAAAAAATAGTTTTCCATATAAAGCTTTAAACGTTAAGTATTAATATTTAGGTAAATGTAATTAAATTCATGTTATCAGTCATGTCTTTAAATTACTAGGAAGGAAGACAATGCCATCCAATCTCTTCATTTAAAAGTTTAGATTCATAAGTAAAGCATAAAACAATCTTCGGAGAAAACATTTTGTGAATAAAAATTAATGCAAATTTTAACTGCACCCGATCAACAAAGCAGTTAATAAGCGATTACCCGACCCGATGCGTTTCTCTCTTGTGAGAAATGCGTCCTCTCTTGCGATTAAAAGGGTAGAAAGTATTGCTACCAAGAATATAAAATTTTTCCCCAAAGGAATAAAATTCATATGAGTTTGAGTTACTTTTCCCGCTCAAATTCATGAGAAAACGAACTTTGCTCAGCTCAAGTTCACAATTTAAAAAACGAGCGAAATTCAGCTCAAAACTGAAAAAGCTTTAATTAAACTCATGAACGCGGTCCTGCACAACACTGATTTAAAACAACGGAACCTCTAAATGATAGAATTTGTCTCATATTAATAAGTTCTCATGCGCATAAACAAACGTATTGAAAATTTGAGAATAAAAAACCATTCAAAAACAGTGGGTACACTATTCAGAAGTGTTTGCTAAATAATTTTTTACTACAATTAAATTAATAAGTTATAATTAAGAATTATAAGTTAATAAGTTTAATTAAGCGTAAAATTAAAAACAATTTTCATGGTAATTGGTAATTTTAGAAAAAAAAAGGGAAATTACCTATGAAAGTGTTCACAGAGGATAAGATCTATTTAAAAAAAAAAAAAAAAAAAAAAAATGTACGTAAAAATGAACTTTTAGTGAGCTTCGCTCGTTTTTAAAAATGAACTTGAACTGAACGCGTTCATTTCTTTCAGACATGAGTTTGAGCGCGAACTAGCTCGTTTTTTACACGATGAACTTGAGTTTGAACTAGTTCGTTTTTTTCGTGAACTTGCACAACACTGGTATCATCCATACCACTTCACACCGGTACAAGAATTACGCCGCTCAGATTTCCAAAAGCGGGTAACATTCTGCCGCTGGCTTTTAGAGCGAGATATTGAGGATCCATTTCCTTAGAACAATACTGTGGACAGATGAGTCACTTTTCACTCTGGATGGCATGTTAAATTTACGTAACTGGCATCATTACGCTTAACAAAATCCATCTGTAACACGAAACTCATCGTTCCAGATGCGATTTAGCTTAAATGTTTTGTTTGGAGTGGTTGGCGATCGCTTGATAGGTCAACATGTGTTCCAAGGTCATCTGACAAGCAATACATATATGGATTTCTGGAACATCATCTTCCAGGATTACTTGATTTCATTGTTGTACCCCAACGAGCGGAAATCATTTTCCAACACGATGGGCCCCTGCACATTCTTCCAATGCCGTTCGGGACTTCTTGAGTCAGAAGATTTTACGAAGATTTTGTCGTAATGGACCAATTCCTTGGCCACCTAGATCGCCAGATCTCACTTCATTGGACTTCTATGTTTGGGGTTTCCTGAAGCAAGAAGTTTACCGCACAGAAGTTGCCAGTTTGTAGGATTTAAGCAGCCGGCTCGATGATGCAATAATAAAACTGAGGGATGAGTTTCGCTAAGAGATACTGTAGTTTCCGTTCGTAAGCGGGCAAGGGCATGTATCAGGTGTGGGGGGTGACCAATTTAAGCAGCGGCACTAAATTTCACACATCCTTTCGAATGCATATGTACTTTAATCATAAACGTGAGATACGTCTTTTTTTTTTTTTTTCATACATATTCCTTTGTGAAAGACCTGAGAAACGTCACACTTCTTTTGTTTCCATTCCATTGTGTTTGTAAACTTAATACAACTGCTACTTTTCTTGCTTGTCTTAAAAACTTTCTTTTTTGCATCTGACAAAATAGCGGGCTGAAGGTGGGCATGAAATCAGGAACTACCATGACACCCAGTGAGTCTCCTTCTCGACGAACGTCGAGTTCAGTGATGAATGTATTTCTTACAAAAGGCTAAATTTCTCCTGAACTAGAACAGCGATATGGTTTATTGTGGGCTTATTCTAAAGCTTCTGGAATGGGGACGTTTTTGGTAAATTTGACTAATTGTAGCTTGAACAGTGTTTGCAGAATTGCCGGTTAAAGAATTTGATGACAACTCGATTTTAAACTTCACCAACGTTTTAGCGATTGTAGCTCGCCATCGTATCCTGATGTAAATGATGTCACCCGATAGGAGTTTTTCTGCTCTTTCCAAATATGTGCTTATTTTGCGTGTAATTCTTTCAGAATGCTCACAAATATGGGTTTTTTCAGACGGGATGGAAAAAAAAACAGATTTTTTTCTTTCTACCATAACTCGGAAACGGTTAGAGATAGGACAGGGTTTCTATGGTGTTTTATGCTCCCCATGGGCTGTTCTATCACCTCCTTCCGTTTGGCAGATTATGTCAAACTCACCCTGTATATATGTATATCGATGAAATGTCATTTTTCTGTGGTCTGGATTTCTGCTTCTACTTGAACACAAATGTAGTTTCTAAAAGTTAATTGAGCTTAAATTATTAAAAAGTATCATATAAACTTTAAATTTTAAAAATTAAAGAAATATTGTAATTTTTTTAAGTACATATGATAATGTGTTTCGGTTTTTTGTCATTCCCCTGTCGTAAAGAAAAATCATTATAATTATATCTGGCGGAATTTCTATTACCGGACATGGTCTTCTGATAAACAATTATAAGGTATATATAAGGATATATATAAGGATTTATATATATGTAAGATATATATAAATGATGTATATATAAGGATTTGGGATTTCCTGTTCTTTATAGATATTTTTATTTATAACCATAGTTTTCTATTATTTAATATTTATTAAATCACAAATTAATTATTAAATATTTTTTTAAATTCAGTTTTTGAAGCTAAATTTAAAAGTAATTAATTTTGATTATGTTAAGAGACTCGATAAACATTTTTTTTCCTGTCATTGGCTTGGTCATAAAAGTCGTCATTTAACCCTTTAACATTTAAACATAAAAAAATCTTCGCACACCAAATAAAATAAAGTAAAATAATATAAAGGGAATCACAACCAGTTTCGAAAGGACGTGATTTTTCTTCTTCGGGTGCAAGAAGTATATACTACTATCATAGAGGCAAAAGCAAGACTGGACTTGTCTTGCCTTTGCCTTCAAAGTAATAAGTAGCGCGTGTTTTTTGCATCTGAAGAAGAAAAGTCACGTCCTTTCGAAACCTTTGCGCTTCCCTTTATTATTTTGGTACGTGAAGAATTTTTTATGTTTAAATAAATGTTGCACACCTGTTCTTGAATTTATTATTAAAGTAAACTTATAATCATTTAACGTTCATTGGTTTCAGCCTGAAACCAAACATTTAATATTTTATGTAACAATTTTTCAATATTTATCTTTCTCTGTTTTGTAGAAACCAGCATTACGCAGTAATTTAATAAATGAAGTTTCAGAGGAAGCCAATTGCAGACGCTAAATTAAATTTCTTTGAAGAAACGGGAGCACATTGCTGCTTTGATGAAGTACTCGTGCTAGTTTTCTTCTCTGATGAAGGGCCGTGGTATAATTTTGACCTTAAACATCTACTGCAATTCTTTGAAATTTGTAGCGAATACATACAAAGTTATTTTTAAAATAAATTAATTATTGTTTTATTTTATTCAGATTAACATGGAGATCTTTTAAACCAAAAATTTCTCGAAAATAAAAAATGGTTTTTTTTTTTTTTTTTTTTTTCCTCTCTCTTTTTAAAATTTTCCAACAAGGTTGAAAAGTGTTAATGACTTCGGTTTGACTGTCTGTTTGTCCGCGCACTAACTTCCGTAAATAATCATGGAATTTCTTGAAACTGATATATGTTATTCAATTCACTATCGGGTGTTCCCTATTAAAAATTGAGTGAATACCTCTACTGGTTTCTGCGCAGGGACACCCGAAAGTATTCCAAAGCATTGTGTTCCATGAGAGGCATTTCTATAAACCATATTTTAATACCTTTACTTTGCACAAATCTTAATAAAATTGAAATATGTTATTCAAGTTCACTATGGGATGTTCCACATCGAAAATGGAGTAAGTACCACTAATAGTTTGTGTACAGGGACACCCGAAAGTGTTCCAAAGCATTGCGTTCTATGAGAGGTATTTTTATAAACCAAATTTTAATAATTTTACACAAACCTTAATGAATTTAAAATATGTTATTCATACGAACGAAAAAAAAAAAAAAAAAAATGCTTTCTATAGAATATAGTATGATTAGCATTAAGATTTACAGGATCACACAAAAAATATTCAGTTACATTAACGGATATTATAGGATATTTGCTGGAATTTCATTTTCGTTTACAGCATTTTTAACTCTTATTTTTACAATTTTTAAGTGTGAATATGTTTCGAATTTGTATATTTCTCTGTCCGTCTGCCCGCCTCGAACGTCCGTAAATATTTTTAGAAAAAAAAAAAAAAAAAAAATGGTGTATGCTATTCAAGTTTACTATTGAATTTTTCCTACTAAAACTGGAATTAATGGAGCTTTATAACTAGTTTTGTGTACAGGGACACTCAAAAAAGTCCAACGAATCGCGCTTTAGGACAGACATTTAAACAAATCGCATTTAAATAACTTTCAACTGTAAAAACCATAAAGAAATTGGCATTTATTGTTAATATGCTAGATTAATTTTTTAATAGAATGTGGTATGGTTACCTTTCAGATTTACAGAGGTAACACTAAAATATTCAGATACATTAAGGGCTGTAACTAAAATCTCAGGGCTGCATTTTCTTTTGCATTAAGCATTTTTAACACTTTCCAATGATGTTTAAGTGTGATTATGAATTCAATTCGTCTATCTGTTTGTTTTCCAGTCTTTCTGTCCGTCGATTGTGTGATAACATAGGCAAAGAACATTGAAAATTATACGATACAACAAGTACGTGCAGTTGGAAAGTGTTAATAATCAATGCGCAACGTATGATTTTTTTTTCTGCATATTTAAAATTAGCTATGTGTCTAATAGCCCTTTTTAAAATTAGTTTAGCAATTTTCGAAGGAAATATGGAGTGAACGTGAAGGGGACTTGACAGCTTTCACTTAGAAACCACTGAAGGTTTTATTTTAAAGCTTATATTTCCATTTAATATTTATAAACTGAACTATAATAGGTTTTTTCAATAAAATATATGTTCAGGCAACACTTATTAGAGTTTTTTTTTTTTTTTTTTTTTTTTTTTTTTAGATTTGAAATCTTTCAATTGCGTTTTCCCAAGTTTGATTTTTTTCATGAATTCTCGATCTTCAAAATGCTAAAACTTCTTCAGATATCTAAAAATGATTATATATATATATATATATATATATATATATATATATATTATGTTTATAGAACCTAGTTAAAATAATTAGGGATAGATTTTTATATATATTTAAAAGAAAAAATATTAAAAATAAAAATATAAGAAAAAAAAATTTTTTTTTTAAATGTTTGTATAGACATGCACAATTTATTATTTTTTCTTTTCCGAAAACTTAAGTATAAATCATAAAATCCATTCCCGATTCTTTTAAATAGGTTCTATTAAATATTCAAAAAATATTAAGTCTTTTTTTAAATATATGTAGAAGTTTTAGCAATTTGAAGATCACGATTTTCTAAAAAAAATACAAACTGAAAAAACGCAATTTAAAGATTTCAAATCAGTAAAAAATGAATCAAAAACCATAACAATTGTTGCCTAAATATATATTTATCTTTATTGAACAAACCTAATATAGTTCAATTTATAAATATTAAGTGGAAATATATGCTTTTTTTTTTTTTTTTTTTTTTTTAAACCTTCAGTGGGGCCAAATGAAAGATATAAAATCCTTTTTAAAGCATTAAAGAAATTGAACCATACATGTTTGTCGATACAATAAGTTAATTATCCGATTTCATATTTAGAATATTTAAAAATCTTGTGGTAAACTAATTTTTATTGTACTATGGTATATTTGCTAGATTGCATACTCCTTATTTAAAATTTCAGTTGCAGGTAGGATTTTCTGACAACCCTCTTTAAATGTCGAAACATGTTGCCATTTATCTAAAGATTATTACTAAATTTTATTTCAATGATTTAATTCATCGTTAATACGAAATGAAATTTATCTGTATATTTTTATTACAATTTTTAACATTTGTTTAGAATTGCAATAAAAACTATAACATTTTAACATTTAAGTATAATTTTTATATGAATGTTTTGAAAAAATTACCATTGTCTTTCGTTTATAAATTACCAAATAATAATTCGATGGATTTTACTTTATCTATATCAGTTGTTTATTTCTATAGTCCTTGGATGATAAAGAAGTTCATTTAAAATTGCTGAAGTGAAATAATTTTTAAGCATGTAAATAAATATATAAATAAAAATGAATCAATAAATCGAAGACTATTTTTGTTTTCTAAGTAATATGTATGAAATTATGTACGAAACAGAATTTAATTTAAACAACTTTTTTTTTTTTTTTTCGTCCACTCTTCTTTATAAAAACACGTGGTATTTGTGTTGCGTTCTTTAATAACGACTATTATTCATTTCTGAAAATTCCTGTTGTACATTTTCTCTCAATTCTATTTTGAATATATATATATATATATATATATATTATTTAAAAAAAAATTTAAACTTAATGGGAAAAAAAAAAAAAAAAAATGTTTTTAAGTGATCTATTTTGTCTAAAAGCAAAAGTCCTTCCGTTCTATAAATAGTTATATTTAAAAGCATCATTAACTGTTAATTCCCCCCCCCCATGTTTTGGTATTGCATTTTGATGTTGTTAATTTCGATGTATCTATTTCAAACATATAGAGTATCAGTGACCCTTTAATTATTTATTAGGAAAATTTGCATAAAAATTAAAAAAAAAAAAAATTAAGATTTAGAGATAAATATGAGTCTTAATAGAGTTTGTGTCATAATTAAGGCTTAAATTTTTTTTTTTTTTTTTTTTTTTTTTTCTTTTTTGAAAGACAAATTGCACTCATTTGGCACATTATGAGGGGGGAAAAATGGAAAAGGTATTTATTGTTTCAGATAAGCAATTTTTTAAAGTGAAACTGACACACACAAAGAAAAAAATTACAAGCACAATAAAATGCATTCAACTAAATAATTATATGCATTTTTCTTCACAATGTAAGAAACGTGTAATTTTGCTCGATTTCTTTCTTTTCTTCTCTTCCTCTTTTCTTTCCTTTTTTTATGTCGAATTATTTTTTCTTCCCTTCTTCAAATAGCGGATGTGGTTAAAGTTAAACAAAAAGTATTTTGTCAGTTTTACATGTTGAGTGATTACGCCACATGAATTAAGGGTACGGAAACGTTCGTCATTATTAGTGTCAATGAGGAAATATTTGAAGGTAAGTAATCGTTTTTACACTTTTGCCGATGTCAGGTAATTTTTGAAGAAAGATGAAATGAAGTTCCTGCTTGTTAAGAAGTGTTTATGACTAAGGGGTCAGTTAAATATTGCAAAAAATCAAAACAAACGTGTAAGCTGTGCACGAAATAAAAATTTTGTAGAAAAATTATACATCCATATTACACAAGTAAAAATAAAATATTGGAATTACAATGCAGATTAAGTTCACACACACAAAACGTATGGCATACAAAGCACAATTGTATTATTCTAATAAAAATTCGTACATAGATTGCCTATTCTTTTAAACAGAAAATAGTAATACATAATTTTTTTATTACAAAATATAAATTACATCAAAAGCAAATAGATAATGGCCACCTGTCATAACGGCTACCTTTGGTAATGACTACCTTGCATATCAAGTTTGGTGCACTCAGACGCTTAGGAAACTGAGATATAGCTTTCCTATTAATGGAAAAATTTGCAACATAACATTTCCACCTGTCAGCTGCTATGCATTCATATTGAATTTGCACAGATTTTTTCTATAATGGACAGCTACATATCATGTTTGGTGCAATTATACGCTACAGAAATGAGATATAACCTTTTCATAAATGAGGAAATTTACAGTATACCAGCACCACTTTTTGGAAGACGTAAGCTAAAATCTAAGAAGCACCAGTTTATATCAAAGTCCAACCAAATCAAAAATTTGTTTAATTATGCCTATTTTTCATAAGATACAGTACCCACAAATTTTGTTAACACATATCACAAAAGATACACTGACTCACAGGGAGATAAAATTTTCTGCACATCCACAAATTGTGTTTAGGCTATCTCAAAACTTGTAAATCCATGAAAAACTGGAAGTCGAAAATTTCTTCCTGTATATAGAAAAATAGTAGTAAAAAAAAAAAAAATGAGCTGTTTTAACAAAATTCAATTTCTTCATATGTTTATATCTGCCTGTGAACAACAAATATATTCGATGTTTAACTATTAACTTTCTTTTGCTATGCTATATAAATGCATTGTTGGAGTCAATGTCAATGATACATGACGTCGAAGTTCCTTAGTCTGGATCATAGGGCCAGTGTGGAGTTCTTTCTAAGTTCTAGCTCACAATTACGCAAGTTTTAGAGAAACACAGAAAACTCTTTAATCTGATAAGCATGAACTCAGTTCAAACTCGGTACCTTTTCTCTACCAGCTTTGAAGCAGAACTTCTCGGCGCTTGGGTATGCATGTGTGTGTTTTGATCACTTATGTATATTTTATTATATATTTTTACACTTTTACCCACAATATCTTCTTCTTTTAGTACGCACCACAGCGTCTGTGGGTTAAAAGTAACAGTAAAGGTTTAATAGAAAAAAATTTTTTTCGTAAATAGTGACTGTAGTAAAACAATGTTAGAAATAATGACCAACGCATGCGGACAAAACTGTAAAGTGACCCGGCAAAAAATAAGTATATTTTATGATTTCATAAATAAAACTAATTATTAGTGTTTAGTGATGTGGTATGGCGCAAATGGTATGTCCATTTTTTTTTTTTTTTTTTTTTTTTTTAAGCATGTACTTGCCAGTATAGCTCTAAATCTCCATCGGTATCCAATAACCGATTATTAATTAAATTATTTATTAAAATACAATAGAATTAAATATATATATATATATAAGCAAAAAAAAAAAAAAATTGCCTAGGCGTAGTCTAAATCTTTTCGTTGATATGTTACTGTTGTAAATATTTTAAGTATTTTTTATTAATTAATGATAATGTTTTTATGAAAAATTTTAATTTGCGTAAATTATATTACTGCCACACTCATTCATTTATTTTGCCGGGGATGGGAATTTGTAGCAGTCTTCATACCATTATTTATGGGGGGGGGGGGATATTTTTCTTAATAAATCTTAAATTGAACGAAAAGATTATTTGATTCTGTAATTATTGATATAGTTCTGTGCCAAATTCCAATTCCCGTTATCCGTACCAGACTTACTAAGGTTAATTAAATGAATTATCGACTTTTTAAAAATGGTTAAATATACAAGATATACTTACATAATTTTACATAACACTGATATAAACATGGTTTTTACGTAATATTTCATCATCTCTATCATTTTAATTTTCTAAAACTATAGTGAGAGATTTAAAACTAACAAAATGTATTTTAGTATTATGTCCCTCATCTTTCGCCCGCGTTTAACCTCTGGATAAGTCGACGCGCCGTTTCCTAATCCGGCAACAGTAATTATTCGGGGGCTTTAGTCCTGTTATTTAAAACACGTTTTGCGTTGCGGCACCTAATCAAAACCGTTTCAGGTGCTAAAAACGTTCGCCGCAAGCATCAGAATTGGCAGTTAAAGCAAGAAATATACTTTTAGATATTTATCTTGGGGGGGCAGTAGCAAGTGACTGCTATTTCGTGATTTCGGGATCTAGTGTATAATTATTTCCAAAATACAACTGCTTGGGTTTAAGTTCCACGGGAAGGAAATAAATCCTAATAACTCAAAAGATTTTGGGTGTACCTTCAAAACTACGTGCTAACAGAAGTTGTTACCTAAGTCAAGTTCAAGTTAAATAATAATAGCAATATGAAGAAGAAAACCAGAAATTTTGCCTGAAGTTTCTCACTACTAGATAATTTTTAACATTTTCCCACAAAGTTGAATAGCTTGTATTACATTGCACCAGAGTTGTAGTTGTATTTTAAGAATAGTATTTTCGTCGTGCTTTTACTGGAGAGTAGCGATATTTTAAAACACTTTCAAAAAAATTTTAACCTGGAAATGCTAGTATGTCAAAACGGAAGTCTTTGTTAATATGAATTTTAAATTGTAAGTGTATTCGTAATCAATTAAATGACTTTGTACGTGTGTAAAGTTGCATTTTTATTACATTTTTAGTGTCTTTTGGGGCTTTCTGGTGCCTTTTTACTGGTGCTAAAAACGTTCGCCGCAAGCATCAGAATTGGCAGTTAAAGCAAGAAATATACTTTTAGATATTTATCTTGGGGGGGCAGTAGCAAGTGACTGCTATTTCGTGATTTCGGGATCTAGTGTATAATTATTTCCAAAATACAACTGCTTGGGTTTAAGTTCCACGGGAAGGAAATAAATCCTAATAACTCAAAAGATTTTGGGTGTACCTTCAAAACTACGTGCTAACAGAAGTTGTTACCTAAGTCAAGTTCAAGTTAAATAATAATAGCAATATGAAGAAGAAAACCAGAAATTTTGCCTGAAGTTTCTCACTACTAGATAATTTTTAACATTTTCCCACAAAGTTGAATAGCTTGTATTACATTGCACCAGAGTTGTAGTTGTATTTTAAGAATAGTATTTTCGTCGTGCTTTTACTGGAGAGTAGCGATATTTTAAAACACTTTCAAAAAAATTTTAACCTGGAAATGCTAGTATGTCAAAACGGAAGTCTTTGTTAATATGAATTTTAAATTGTAAGTGTATTCGTAATCAATTAAATGACTTTGTACGTGTGTAAAGTTGCATTTTTATTACATTTTTAGTGTCTTTTGGGGCTTTCTGGTGCCTTTTTACTACCTAATTAATTACACTTGTTTTAACCAATTTCTTCTTTTACAAATATTGTATAACAAATTTCTTCTTTTACAAGAGAAAATGTTGCCTAGCGTTTTAAAAGGGTATCTGTTTGTAAAGAAATATTTAAAAAACTACTTTAACTTTTTTTTCTTTTCCTTTTCTGTTCATTTATATATTTATTTTTTACAAGTTATATTCAATGCAAGGCAGAAGAAATATAATGTAATGATACAGTAAATTGTAATGTAACGGTAAAACGGATTCTAACTTCGTTGTAAAGGCTAAAAAAAAATATAATTAAATGAAAAAATGAAAAATAAAAGTTTGAAGTTGATTTTCCAAAAACTTTAAAAATTTCAAATTTGAATTTCAAATACGAAATAAAAAGTTAAATTAAATACTAAATTTTAAAAGCTAATTGCTTGTTCCCTGTAACGCTCTAGGAATTTTTTTTCTAATTTGAAATGTTTTTCCATTTTTAAAATTTTAGATTAATTAATATTGCCATTTATATTCATAAATAATTTGATAATCTATCAAGAATGTCAAGACTCTTTTCGGGTGCTAGCTTTGTATCGTATAATTATCACTTATTGTTCTGTAGTTTCCAGCGTATGAACAGCAAGTCAGGCACACCTGTTTTACAAAGAAATTTATTTAATATATTATAATCTTTTAGTGTCTGGTATAAATATTATTATATCTGTCCAGTATAAAACAGATTTTTCTTCTGTAATTTACGCGACTAGTACTAGTCGTCTTTTCTGCCCAGAATATTTTCTACCGTTATTTTGCAATGGCAATCGTCGTCATAAAACTTCGTCGTTTTCGGCCAGCCACATTTACCCCGTTGATTTTCGAGAATAGAATTTAAATGATTTAAACACGAAAACGTAAATTTCCTTTGTTAAATATCCCCTATAGGGGAAACTAGGCAGACTTGACCCATTGGGAGACTTGACCCATGAAGGTTTTTCCTATGAAAGGGAAACTTTAGGTAAGTGCTTTTCATTATACTGATTGACTAATCATACAACAGCATTCTGCAGAGAACAGCCATTGCAGAACAATCAGTGGTTTTATACCAATTTAGTGTTGATTGATACTGCATCTTTCAAGTAAATTTTGAAGATCTTGGACTTTGTTAAATTTGAACTTCCAGTTTTGATGAAAGTCAGTTTCAAAAGTATAGCTGTTTTAGTCACTGTCTTAGCTACATATTGGTATAACTTCATATAACTGTAATGCAAGTTGCTAAAAATTTAGAATTAACAAAGCAGCACAACTTAAAGAGACTTGACCAAACAAACTAGAGAGACCGCATGCTTTTGTTTTTTTTTAGAGTAAGGCCCACCCGTGGGCGTTATACTTCTGAGTTACAACATTTCAGGACAAAATTTTCTGTATTCCCATTTATATTACAAACGAATATACATTATTATTATATTCTTTCTAATCAAAGTAGGTGTATCAATAGTATATTGATTGTACAAATATGAATATTGGGTATTTCATAAGAAATAAGTAATATACAAATTGCGAAAGAGACGCCCACTGGGGGCATTACAGATTTAATGAAAATGTGAGTAATTTAATGTTCTTTGTTTGATTTGATGGATTTTTATCCTATGAATAACTAAAATATTCTGACATAGGCCTAATGACATATATATAAATATATGTTTTAAAGAAATAAATAAAACGTTATGAATATTTAGGCTTAATAAATTGCTTTTATAAAAGAAGTAACTAAACATATTTTTAATCATTGAGCCCTGTTAATTGTTACATAATAAATAACGGAAAAGAAGAAGGATACGAATATGTTAGCTACTGCCGCACCAAACAGAAGAGAAATAGAAGAAAGAAAGAAACTAAAGAAGAAAAGAAAAAAGAAATGTTAACAAAAGAAATGCAAAAAAGGCTTTTAATGTGTAAAGTACAAAGTATGAGAAAAACAAAATAAAGCAATAAACAGTTTTTTGTATTCAGTAAAATCTTTTACAAAATTAAACTAGAAAAAGTTTAAATCACAAAACCCGTGTTTTTTTTTTTTTTTTTTTTTTTTCAGTACCTATGAGTTTTCTTGCTTTCATAAGGGGGGTAATGTCTCCCTAAGTAGGGGTCAAGTATCCCTAGGCTTAGGGACACTTAACCCATGCGCAGACTTAAAGATTTTTTTTTTATTTTTGCAAAATTTCTAGTAAGAACTATGCTATCATTTTTGCCACAATATGTACAAATTAACAGTTTTTTTTTTTTTTTCAGCTCCATCTCTTATACAAAAAATATGAAAAATTAAAAACGAAAAAGTGAGTCAAGTCTCCTTAGTTTCCCCTATGTATTATCAAAATTGTGATGTCATGATTCCGGACCAATTTTAGGGGCAATTCCCAGACCATTACCAATTACCCGTAGTATAGCACAAGCACAACGTAAAAACCCCTAAATCTTTAACTATCAACTAATTTGTTAAATAATATAATGCCTTAAAAGAATGCTGAAAGGCGGAGTTTAGTGTTCAAAATAGGAAAAAATGCCGAAGTGAAAGTGTTAAAATGTAATTAAAGATAGAACTGAGGTATCGCTGGATCTGTTAATCGCTTTACTGATGATAAAAAACAAAGTAGCAAAATCGTATGCACACTTCATAAACAATGATTTTAATACGATCCCTCACATTACCAAGCACGTGCTACACGACAGCAACGATAAAGTACTATTGTCACGTCACAGTTGACCTACAACCGTTTAATGTAAAGTTTAATTTAGGAGTAGAAAATAAAAAACATTTGTTTATTTATTTTAAATAAGTAGTTGTTTCGTTTGATGCTCTGGTCATAATATTCTAATTTGAATTGTTTTTATTGTACTGAAAGTCACAGATAGTTAATACTCAGGTTCACGTCTGCGAAAAGTTTCCTTTTCAATACAAGATTGTATTAATTTGAAGATAAAGTAGGGGGGGGGGGGGAGGGGAGATAAAGTAGTTTTTATATTTTTTAAATAAATAGTTGTTCACGTTAACGCTATGGAAACAATTTTCTAATTTGAATTATTTCTTCATTTCCGGAATACCATAATAGTCAATACCGGTATTCATGTATGTGCATAATTGTGTTACTGCTGCAAGAATATATTCAGGATTTAAATTTTTTCAAATATATTCAGAAAATGTCATTCCATTCTTTAAAATGCCATAAAGGCACGTTATTTTACAAAATTCTCTTTTTAAAAAAAAATAAGATATCAAACGATTTCATGAACCAATGAACGGTTCACACTTTTTTTTATGTCTCCTCTTTTCTCTCAGTTCGTGTTGCCACGCGACGTGAGATAATGGTGAAAAGGTTGTGATGAAAAGAATATTTGAATGGGAAAAGGCAGAAATAAAAGAGCGGAGTAGAAAAGTTCTGTTTACTCTGTTCGTTCGATCTCAGTGATTATGAATAGAAATAGCAATATTGTTGAGTTTTTATGAGGTTTCTGGGGAAAAAGAGTATTTTTTAGATAATAACTAGTTGGTATTATAAAAAGAAAAACATTTAAAGAGAAGCCATCTAATTTACATGAAAATTTCTTCAGAAGTGTATGACATCATGTTCTTCGTGACAGAAATGTGACGGAAAAAGTAAAGAATGTAAAAAATAAACATTTTTATGGCAACGAAATCTGAAGCAAAATGTTGATGTAACTTGATTATGCTTATAGGATATCCTTTAAAAATAAATATGAATAATTTCTAAAATATTGCTAGAATTTTGTTATCGTCCATAAAACAGTAGTATGGGGAATACATAATTATAATCTATATGTATATAATCGTTTGCCTGAATGAGTGAGTGATTCATCATCGCCCAGCCGAAATCCCTACACCAGAAATATGAAACTTGATGAAAGCATTCCTTCTGTGATGTAGACACCCACTAAGAAGCGATTTTATAAAATTGGCACCCAACGAGGAAGGAGGGGGGCGAAACATCATTTCTCATAATCTTTTATATATCAAAGAAAAAACAGATATACGGCGATTTTTGCTTTAAAATATAGCTCAAGTCTTTGCGTGTGTGTGTAGGAAGGGGGGGGGGGGGAGACGTGATTTCACGTAACCCTTTATATTAAAAAAAAAAAAAAAGAGAGAGATATCCGTATAATTTTTATTTTAAAATACAACAAACATTAATAACTGAAAACCAGTTTTTGGAATTTTTGGATATTCATGACCCAATGGAGTGAGGGTGCAAAGCGTGTTGTCGCATGGGCCAAAAATTGATTTTACATAATCCTTTAGCAATTTCTGGAATTTTAGAAATTCGGCCCCCAGGGAGGGGAGGGCGCAAAACGTATATATAAAAGAGAGTACGTCCATCATTGAGTCAACACTACTGTAGTAACGCTGTGTGGGACTGGGTCACGAATTTTAGTGTAAAGGTTGTTTCTAGAGCCCTGACACACACACACTAAGACGGGATTTTCTCTGGGGGGGGGGAGATTTTTCGCGGACGGCAAAAATCCAGACTTCCAAAAATGACACATAGAAGTTGAAATTGGCTGTTGACTTTCTGAAATGATTTGCTAAAAACCAATTTTGGATTTTTTGGATTTTTTGAAATTTTGAATTTTTTTTTTTTTTTTTTTTTTTTTTTTTTGTGGGGGGGGGGGGGGGTTACGACGGGGCAGATTGGAGAACCCAATTTCTACATTAAATTTCTCCTGGGGGATGTAGAAGAGCTGTATTAACGAATTTTGGTGCATGGGTTGGTTATTTATATTAAGTACTAACTGTGACGGGATTTTACGAAATTCCACACTTTTCTCCCTATGTGGGTGGGACGGGCGGGGGGGGGGCAAATAACAGTTTTCCAAGCATAGCTGTGACCAAAATTGTCGCAGGAGGACAATTTTTAGGTATTTGTGTGTGCTATGTGTACCCAAAATGCACTATAAAAGGATTTTGCGAAATGCCCTCCGCTTTCCGTTTTGAGGTTGGGAAGTGTGTGTTAAGAACCCGTTTCTAATTGTAACTTTTTTCTAATTTATCTCAGAAAGGTAATTTTTCGGTCAATTGGTTGGTTATGTGTGCCTAAAACAATCTATAAATGGATTGACTAAAATTTTCCCTTTCCTCTTTTTTTTTTTTTTTTTTTTTTTTTTGGTGGGGGGCAAAAAACATGTTTATAAGCTTAATTCCGTTTAAAATTATCTCAGAAACGCATTTTTTTTCTTCTGTGGGTGTGCTATGTGTACCTAAAGCGATTATAAATTGATTTTTTAAAATACCCACTCTTTCTCCGTTTGAGGTCGGTGGCAGGGTACAAAAAACTCTTTTCTAATAGTAACTCTGCTTTAAATTATCTCAGCAATGCGATTTTTATTATGTGTGTGTTAGTTATGTGTACCCAACATACACTATAAAACAATTTTGTGATGAATTCCCCTTTGGCCAGGAGGGGGAAAAAAAGAGTGTTTCTAACCAATTTCAATTAATATATTTTTTTAATTTTTTTTTTTTTTTTTTTTATTTCATGAAAGTTATTTAAGTTTTGTAATTACTTTAAGTATAGTGACCAGCGAAGCGGGTAACGCCTGCTAGTTAATACATATATATATATATAAGAAAAAGAAAAAAAGTGTTATAAAAAAATTAGCTTCTGTTATATTTCGTATCATTTTCATTCATAAATATCCGATTATTAAAAGTTAATGCAATAGCTTTTACAAAAACGCTTATTGTGCTTGTAATAAAAACTTTATAAAAGAACAAGCACATTAGTTTATTTTTGTTTTACTAATTTTGTTATGGCATAGGCTTCATAAAGTTTAAAACTTAACGCTCATTACATATTTCCATTTGAAACTCGATAAACTAATTTCAATAAAAGGATATTAGACATATAACTAATCATAAATATGCAAAAAGAGAAAAGAAAAGAAAAACAATAATAATAATTTCGAGAAATCTTTGGTTTGAAACATCTATATGTTAACATGATTCAATTCAAATAATAGAAAATTTAGTCTCTAAATTACTTTGTAGGATAGCTACTATATATTTTAAAATCTTGCCACAATTGTTTCAGGTCCAGCCTTTCATCTGGTTAAAAAATTCGGCACGAGTTCATCTTTAAAGAAGCATTCGTTTCTTTTAAGCAATTCCTGCATTCGTTTCTTTTAAGCAATTTAAAGTAACTTTTACATATGGCTCGTTCTGATACATCATTTTTTAAATTTCGGATTAGTCCTTTTACCTACAGACTGGAGAAGAAACAAAAATTAAAAGATTGAATAAAATATGGAAAGAATATTGAAAAATTTTTACATAAAGTAATATTAATATTTTGATTTCTATGCAAAATATGCATTACCTTGCCAAAGTATATTTGAATTTACTATGCACTAAAATATTTAAAAGGTTAATAAAAGTATTTTTACTTTTAAATTTTTACGTTTTATTATTTCATTCAATTCTTTCGATTCTTTTTAACTTTCGTACATGATTTATATTTTCAATTTTATGTAACCATATCGTTTTTATTTCATTTAAATAAAATAGAGCATCATTTAAAATTTAAAATACATTTTACAAAACATTATATTTTATTCTTTAATTTTTCGTATTTTGAAAAAGAAGTATAAATTGTAGAAACAAAAGATACTTATGCTCATCCATTTCCTCATACATAAGAGGCAACTTTATCGTACGTGTCACTGATAAAGTGAAATGCAATTAATAGTTATAAATTTAATGAATAAAACAATATCAATAAACAAACACTAAAATATTTCTTAATGAAAATTTATTTAAACCACGATAATCTTAATTAAATATGATAAAGAAAATTAATTACATGAATAAATAGAAAGAGATAATAAGTTATTAACTATACGACGAGTTACAACACATTAGATAAACATGTATTTAGTATGAATGACAATAGGCTTCTAATTGAATTATTTTTCAACTTAATTTACACTGTCTTTATAAATAAATTCTTTACAATGATAAACTTTGACAGTGAAAGAGATAATTATAATTAATTTAATCGTACTTTGAAATGTACTTGTACATTTTGTTTCCTAAATTTTATTTTTCTAGTCTAAAACCGTAATCAAATTCGTTGTTCAAGAAATGTAACCTTATATCATGCATAAGTTTATTATATTTTGATTAAAACATGTTAAAACATATTAGATAAGAATAAATCTGTAAGAAAGACGGTGTTCAAATTAGCTGTTTGATTGTGAAAGGGCTGTAAAAAAAAATATATCAAACAGAAAATCGTAAAATTTAGAAAATAACAAAGAAATTATTATTATTATTATTATTATTTTACAGTAAAGTAAAATTTAATAAACAAAATTAATAATTAAAACATTCTTAAGCTATGAAAATAAAGCACGTGTTATTCTATTTAATACTCTGCAATCAAACACTGAATACGTTTATAATACAATTCCAGGTTAAATAAATAAATAAATAAATAAATAAATAATAATAATTTCAGTTTTAATTTCAGTTCATAATAATTTTTCAGTTTTATGATTTGTGAAGAAGTTTTAAAGTTTAAATATATAATTTTCGTTTTACCTTAGTATTTACCCCCCCCCCCCTTTTTTTTTTCTTCTACTTTTGTGAATATTACTTTATACCCTTGATTATAGAATTAAAAGTATTAAAATAGTATAAAGCTCCTATACAACATTTATTTATTTATTTATTTATTTTTGTCAACATGTCACTAGACTCAAACATTTTTTATGTATATCTATTTTTTATGTCTTTCATATACTGCAATAGCGATCACATAAATCATTTAATTGACTTGAAATTTGGTACAAATATTTATAAGTAATGGTACAGACAAGTTTAGTGTTTGAAGCTAACGAACGAGGACACACAAATTAATTTTTATATGTTACGGTCTATGGACTTGATTAGTTTTGATGCGAGTTAACCCTTTCTCGACGTGAGGCGCAAGCGCGCGGTCAAATCCTGTGGATCAATATATCAAATTGTATGGACATACAATGCCATCTTGTGCCAAAAAGTACAGTTTTTTAAACATTCCAGGACACTGTGACAAAAATGTGTGATGCTCCGGGGTGAACGAGAGAATGCTTTGGCATGCCGGCCGGAAATAAATGCTTTTTTTTGCTGGCACGCACGATTGACAGTCGGCGCGAAAGGGTTAATATTGTTAAAATGCATTTGACATTATGAAATTAAATTATATTATTGAGAAACTTAAAACTAGGATTTCTGTAGAAATTGAGCTCATGGAATGAATAATTAGTTTACAAGGCAATAGAAAATAATTCCAATAAGTTATGTATTATGTGTGATAACTACTGCATGTGTAATAAATGAATAATATAAAGAATCCATTGAGGCTTCTCAATAATAGATTTACTCATGTTTTTAGGTATTTATTGAGGAAATAAGAGAAAATTCCTAAATGTGATACGTAAATTTATGTCTCGCATACTTAAAAATACCAATATATTGTTGACGTTGACAATTTTTTGGTATTTAAACATGTCGTTTAAGATGAACTTCAGTTTCCCCTTGCATATACTTGATATTTTTGTCAAGAAAACATTTAGAAATACCTTGTGGGTTTTTGCGTTTAATGCAGTGGAGAATTCACCTTCTTTAAGCTTAAATGATCCATGCGAATTTAATATCGTGTATTTATTCCACTGTACGAAATCCTGAACAGGTGGTTTTGATTTGAGCGTCTATATGTCAAAGGTAATGCTTTATTCTTTGCATTTTATATTCTTTAACCGTCGTGTATACCCATAAATGAGTAAAGTACACAACACAAATATTTTAATTTGTATGTACTATACTACAATGCTTCAAATCTGTCTTTTATTTTATTTTTACGCATTCCAGTAACTCTCATGAATTTTCAACTTATAAGTCAAATGTAAAGCTTTTTTCTTTGAATTCATTATTATTTAAATTTCATGCATATCTCTCTCCCTCTCTCTGTTTTTTTTTTTTTTTTTTTTTTTTTTTTTTTAACACGCTTTTATTAGCTTCACCTGTATGTATGTTTGTAACCGCTCTGGGAGCAAACAAAAAATCTATATTGTAAAAAAAAGACTTTCCCTACGTTAACGCTGTGGCTGTGAGGTAAAGCTCCGGGCTACGAAGCTAAAGGTCTAACGTTCGAGCCCAGTCAGGTGAGATTTTTTAAAAATGGTTTTTGTTTAATTCTAAATTATTTATTTCTCATTCCTTCATTATGTTATTTTTAACATGCTTTTATTAACTTGATATGATGTAACTATTAATGTATGTAACGTAATCTTGGAATTCAATTTTCGACCACTTCTGCTCGTTCGATTATCCTGAAATTTTGCACACGACTTCATAGTCGATGACTACTACAAACAAGTATTTCCAGGCTCCTATTCCATCAGGGGCAAACAGAAAAATCTATATATAATATATCAAACTCTATTGTATGTGTCACAGGATTTGGCCGTATTTGTATAACGTTGAGTGGCAACAATTAATCAATTAATTTTTTTTTATTAAAGATGTAAGTATTATGGTGTGTCACTCACACGATTTTTTCTTACCCTGCATTTTAATACTATAAATACAGACATTTTGTGCTTTTTAGTTCACATTTCAATAAAAGCGTGTTCTTTAATTTTTTAAAAATATAATATTATTTTAATTAAATAGGTACAATAAATGTTTAATATTTAAATGTATAATAAAACAAGGGAAATTTATTTGTTTTTATTATTTAACAGCTAATTAAAAAAATAATAATAATAACAATAATAATAATAATAATTACAATAATAATAATAATTACAAGATTTAAAACATATTTTTGGCTTGACAAATTTGCAAATAGAAAATATTTTTTAAAAAGTATTTAATTTTTATCACTTGGAAAAATTCATTACTTTTCATGCAATTTTTAAATTAAAAAATAATGTAGATGAAACTTTTAATTGTAAATATTTTACTATACATTTTTCTTAATGGTCTATTTTTAGTGATATAAATACTCATTTTTCTAGACTATATACATTTCAAATTCTAAAAGGCTGCTTCCTTACATTTTTAAAATGGATTTTGTATTTAACCCCTTAACGCGCGCTGTCCTCGCTGCGAGGATGTAAAATTTAAGATCCAGCTGAAAAAATTCATTCCGGAAATTTTTTAGCAAAAATTCACTTTTATAACGTATCAGAAAAGGCCGATTTTTTTAAACCTTAAAATTAAAAAATTTTTTTAGTTTAATTTAGTTCATGAATTCCGGTGGCAGTATAATTTAAATGTTTCAAATTGTCTTGCGCCGCAAAGGGTTAAGAATTGTATTGCACTGCTACTGATAAAGCACGTTACAGGTATCAGGTTTTTATTGTAATCTTATTTTTGATACAGACAATATTTTTAGTATTTTTTACTGGAGACTTAAAAAAAAAAGTAATAATAATAAATAAATTGTTATTTAGTATAGTTTATATATTTTCGAATTTTAAGGCATTTTTCAAGACACTTTTTAAACTCGTTACTTTCTGAAAAATTCACGAAAGCGTTTTTAATTAAACTGCAACTTTTTTTTTTTTTTTTTTTTTTTAACATGAGATATTAAATAATAGTTTCTCTTCTACAGTTATTGCAAAAAATATATTTAAAAATAATATAAAGACTATATTTAAAATCCTATTTTGGGACCGAGATGAACCAAAAATACCATTACGAAGACGAATGGGATTATAAATAAAAATATATACCAGTTGTTGTAAATAAATAAATTAATCAATTAAAAAAAGCTATTTGATGTAAAAGAAATTAGTGTAAAAAAAAAAAAAAAAAAAGTTATTTGATGAAAAGAAAAGTGATTTGATGTAAAATAATTATTTACATAAATGCATGCCTATGCATCAATGAAGAATTTCTTTCAGGAAAATCTAGAGAAAAAAATGTATTTTTCTTTAAAGAATATTAATTTCACATATAGATTAATAATAATTTTTTCATTTAAGATGATAAAGAATGTCTAGAATAACTGTATAGTTTAAAAATGTAGTATAAGAGTATTTTGTTCTTTCTTAATTGATCTTAAATATATTTTAAAAAATATTTTATTCATGTTTAAATTGTATAAAATTTTATTGTAACTCCACAACTTTTAAGTTTGTTCTTTTTAATATAATATACTGCAATTCCTCAAAAGTTCATAAGAATATACAAATACATATTTTTAAAACAACACTAGCAGCGTCTCATCTTAAATTAAAATTTGAAAAAGTAACAGAACAAGCTACGGAGCGGAATTTAAATTTTCATTTTAACATTAATCTTATTCATTTAGACCACTTTCATTCATCAGTGAAGATTAATAATAAATGTAATTGCACGTCTATCATCTGTAAGCAAGCAGAAAAGAGATTTTACTATAATGAATTCAGAAGAATAGCTTCTATTGTACTTATTTCAGAATGATGGACTCGTAACAAGCTCTGTTAAAACAGAATAGACTCATTCCGGAGAACAGCGCTCCAGAACGTCATCTTATTACATCTTGTTAATGCACTTGTCCTCACCCATATCATTAATTGGCTTTGTAACCCTTAATTTTCTATTACATGTCTACTTGTTCAAAGCATGAGCGTAATGAAAATACATCAACATCTTACACGGATTACATGGATTGTAAAATTTTCGTGGTTAATCTTACAAATTTTGTTTGTATATAGAGAAAGATTGTGGATTTATTTATGTACTGGATGTTACTAAGTATTCAGAAGTTCTTCAATCATAATCTGTCAGTTATCTAACCATTATATTTACATTTCTCTGAGTAAAAGTTTATTCACCCATTTCGTTCTAAAATAAATTAACGAAACCCAAACTAAATAGGTATTGACTGCGAGTTGTGAGTTTTTATTTTTTATCAATTAAATAATTAATCTTTTATTTATTTTTTATTACTCTAGGCATTTATTAAAATATTTAAAAAGGTTTAATAGCGTTATTTAAATACATTATTAATTGTTTTACTATTATTATTATCATCATCATCATTTTTACTTTCTATTACCCATATATGGTACAGAAAGTATTGTTTTTGAGTCAGATTTTCGAAGTGGAATTTTTGTTATATTTACACGTTTAGAGGTCTCCTGAATCCAAAAAACATGTTTTTAGCAGTTGATATGTGTCTGTGTCTTTGTCTCTCTGTGTATGTCTGTCTATGAGCATATCTCAAGAACAAATAATAACAGAAAGTCCAAACTTGGTATTCTAAATCATATAAGGATACTACAATAAAATTTTCGTTGAGATGAAACAAATGGTTCGTGTACAGGGACATTCAAGAGAATTAAAATGCATTACGTCTAAGGGGCAAAATTGCAGTTAAGCAGAGTTTAACATCTATAGACTGCACTAAACGAAATGAAAAGAACATATATATTTTTATATGCATAAAAACAAGTTTCATGTTGAATATGGTATGGAAATCTATCACTGTCCGTTTGCAGGGCTACATAAAAGAACTAGATTATAGTGCGACAATGTATGAAAAATTAATGAATCTGTATTTCAGATTATTCCGTGTGTTATTAATATAGGATTATGTCTATGTGCACCATGTGCTGTGTACATAATCATTAGAAGATATACAGGGCTGCTAATATTTAAGCCATAACATTCATAGCAAAAAATTTCAAAGAAAATTCTTGAAGCCACAACACAAGAGAATTCTCAATTAATTAAAAAATTCGAAATAAAAGGAGAACATATTTACTTATAAAACAAATAATATAATTTAAAAACGGAATGGTGAGTACAGTATTTAGTCAATATATATATATATATATATATTTAACTATATATAAAATAATATTTTCTAACATTAATATAGGATGACAGACAGTGATTAAAAACGGAGGTACAAAAATGTTTAGACGCGTTTAATATTAATTGACAAATACAAGCTTTAAAATATTAAATTTTAAACTTGTACGACTAATTTTTTACGTTATTGTGAAGATCTTTCTAACTGAAGATAGTATAGGAACTAAAATAATTTAGTTACCATAGGTACATCTAAAACGGATTATTGTACTGTAAACAAGAGATGAAAGTCGCAAATGGATGCTTCAACACTCTCAAATGTAAACCTCACTATTCTTCGGAGTTATATGAAATATTCGCTCATACATATGCATGCATACCTAAATACAAATGTCACAAATAAGTGTTTAATCGCAGATATCTCAAAAGTGGGACGATTGTGGTTATGCTGGTTAAGGATGATCGACTAGTTTTAGATCTGGGTAGAATGCCCTCCTGAGGGGGTCTATCTGAGGGATTTTAGTCAGTATTCACGAGAATTTGAAAAAAATAAAATAGAGAAAATGTGGAATATCTAAGCAGAGTATTGCGACTTGGGATCGGACACGGCACCTCCTTCCTTCCAGCTTTGAAAGACGAGCCTTTCGGACAAAGGTGGGTTTTTAACGTCGGACGTTATGTAGTGATCAAATATGGTGCGGCACAACTAGATGCTATAGGTGTCGCAAATATAATTAATTAACATTTTATGGCTGATTGTTTTAACCCTTTATATCTTAAAATCTCAGATTTCAAAAATAATATGTTAGAATATGTTATTTGAAGCATATAAAAAATAAACTTAAAAGCATTATACAAAAAATTAAACATTTATTGAAAAAAAAAGGTGCTTATTGGATGTTTGAAAGATCATACAAAATGATATAATTTTTTTTCGAAATATCCAGGTTTTCAATTTAGATGAAAATTTTAAAACTCTCTTAATTTTGTTATAAAAAATGTTGACTCATAAATTGTTTCACTTCCCACAAATTGCGTCTACGTAAACTGTTTTCATTTAGAAAATTTCTATATAAATATTTTTTCTTCGTAAATTAAACTTTGGCGTGAAAACATCACATAATATTGCCATCTGTTGTAAATTTTATAAACATTTTGTATTAATTCTAATGTTGAAAGACTAACAACAGTCAATAGAATCTTCTTTTAAAGTTTGCTGTAGAAATAACTTCGATTTTTTGGTGCGTTGCAGAAATGTAGCACGGTGACACAAAGGGTTAAGTTATATGAATACGACATACATTTTGTTAGTCGCGATTATAATATTTCTTCTACTTCATATAAAGTCATTGGAATATACTGGTTGAAAACCCTGATACGTTTTTTTTAATATATTCATTAAAAAATTTAACTGTAAAGAAATCATAAAAACAAGAGCGATAAATTCCACTGATGATGAATGACTCTAAATGAAGATAAAAACATTGAAACAGTAGAAATTCTACTTGAAATTCTATCTTGAGATAATTTTCCATCGTAATTGTTCCGTATTTCCATAATTCCTGTGTGAGTCATTCATCGAAGTTCTGTAATTACAATAAAACAAATCAAACCGAATTCCTTGAAAGGCCAATCACCTTTCAGCTCCAACTAATATACAGAATCAATACACTGTAAAAGCAATATCAGTGATAAATTAGTCCGGACTAATATTTGCAAGAGGAATTTCGACATCAAGTAATATGAGTCAGTGGTAAAACAGCACGTGCCTTTGGCTTACCCCTTTTGCACTTCAAAGAGTAACATATGCAAAGTATTTGAGACACGTTTTGGGGGTTCCTTGGTTTGCGACACGTGCTTTTCCCCTTCTTGAAACCCTTTCCTCAACCCTTTCGTGTGAAAAGAAGGGGTAGGGAATTCAAGATGGTACGTCAGATTTATTTGTCGATGCGGATTTAGTACAATTCTGAAAATCCCGAATTGATTTCCCTAAGTTTATTGTTTAAAAAAATCAACAAATGCTAAGTCACAAAGGAAACCTTGTTCGTCAATATTTTCAGATACGTGAGTCAGGTATTTCCACCTGCTATTCCTAGTAATTATTCTTAGTAATAAATCAGGATTCATTCGTTTGAGTAAATAGTAAAAATCATGATTCATTCGTTTGAGTAAATGGTAAAAATCATGATTCATTCGTTTGAGTAAATAGTAAAAATCATGATTCATTCGCTCGATGAAAATATAATAATTTTTGCTGTATAAAAAAAAAAAAAAAAAAAAAAAAAAGAAAAGAAATTGTCTGGCGCTAATCAACAGGAAAAAACATGTTAAAATTTAAGTGTTTTAGACTTTTATTTTGTTGGTATCCAAATATGTGCATTGACGTTATAAAAATATAGACATTATAAAAAATTAGTTGATAAATTCTTCAATCAAGCAGTAATATCCAAAAATTCATCGCTAAATAGTGATAAAAATTTAAGTCTCCAAGGGGGTCATATACTAAAGCTGTAACGCTAAATGGTTTAGATGTAAGAATTTCTCTCTGTTCTAAAAAAAAAAAAAAAAAAAAAAAGTTACTGCTGAGTTGTTGTTTATGTTGTGTGTCTAGATGTGTAGCATGTATCTTCGCCCAAAATAACGGTAAATTGTTATTAAGTTGTGGAAAGTTAAAACAGATTTTTGGCATATTATAAACGATATCATATTAAATATTGTGTATTTCAGTGTGATATCATATATTGTGGATTTCTACAGTGTTATTCTGATTTTGTCTTCTGTTATGTATTAATATATTCCTATTCTATGAAAGACAAAGCTGTGAATAATCGGATGCAGAGGTTAATGAGCAAAGCAAACCGGTGTGTGTGTGTGTGTGTGTGTGGGGGGGGGGGGTTGTAGTGAAACTTACCTCAAGGGTTGGTGAGCCGAGCAAGTAGAGGGCAGAGCCCGTTAGTTCAACATAATACAGATTCAAACAATAATTCTTAAGGTTTTTGGTATATTTTTTTTTTTTTTGCAGATTTGAAATCTTTAAATTACGTTTTCTCAGTTAGCATATTTTTACATAATTCATGACCTTCAAATGTTAAAACATCTACAGATATTTAAAGAAAGACTTCATACTTTCTGGATGTTTAATAAAACCTTTTTAAAAAAATTAGAGATGGATTTTGAAATTTATTTATTGGCTTTTGGAAAAAAATTTAAAAAGTGCATGTCTGTAAAAATCTGAAAGAGAGAGAGAGAGAGATTTGTTATATTTTTATTTTTAATGATTTTTAAAGATTTTTAAAAATCCATCCCTAATTCTTTTAATTAGGTTCTATTAAACATCCAAAAGAAATATTATGTCTTCTATTAACATTTTGAAGATCATGAAGTCATGAAAAAGTGCAAACTGAGAAAACGAAAATTTAAATTTCAAATCTGTAAAAAATATATTTTAAAACATAAGGATTGCTGCCTGAATGTACATTCTATTGAACAAACATATTATAGTTCAATTTATAAAGATTGTAAATGAAACCATCATAGTTTCTAAGGTGTCAAATACCCTTATCTAAAGAACATTTCTTTTTATTTTAGTAAATTACGCACTTGATAATATTCTATAAGTTAGTTCCATTACCCGAATACTGTAGGTAATGGAAGTATTGCATTCGGTTAAAAATTTCGAATCTTCTCTTTATTCATATGTTTTAATGTCACATGAGTACAAAGAGTGGTTTGTGAAAATCGGTCAAAAAGTACATCAATGAAATCTTCTGACTATCATATCCCCAAATTTAGGAAAATCTAGAAAGACAAAACTTCATAATTAAGATAGGTCCGGTGTACTCCAATGCTTAGAATAAAATTTGAACAAGAATTTTTTTTTTTTTTTTTATGTAGTCGAAAAACTGCAATTATTAACATACCAATAGTAAGATATTGGAATAAAATGAATTCTTAAATTTTTGTCGCTATTTTGTTCTTGTTCTTAAGTTTTTATCAAGAAATGGATAAAAACAAATTCTCAGGTAAAACAAAAAGCATTATTCAAAGATTGTCTGACAATCATAACAACAGATTTGATTTTTTTAAATATCAATCTCTTGTAACTGTAATTTTCAAATGCCAGTAAAAATTGTTTTACTGCAATGCGTACGTTTGGAGAAAACGCTTATGCCTTTTACAGTGAAAAAATAAAATTCCATTGAGTTAAACTGTTATAGAAGATAACAGAAAAATATTACAAGCACTAACATAGAATATTTCCTTGTATTTACTAAGCTTTCTCTCTCTAATAAGATTTATGCACTGCAGTGCAATGCCTCTGAATCAAGCCTTCCTCCTGTTATTAATCTGCGTTTGTATTTCAGTGCTTGTCCAAGGCACATAAATTAACGTAAAGCATGCGAATTCCTGTGTAATTCCGTGTATACGTTTTTAGGTATCTCAGTAACATATTCAAAAATTCTTCACCTGGAAAATGTATGAGCTTAAGTCGAAATGCAAAAATTGAAAAAACACTATCAACAATTACAGGCAATAAACGATGATATTTTTTACCTTTCTGACAGATACCTTACTTACCTATCTGCGAGATACCGTTTGACTTTAATATTTTATGTGAATTATATAGACTATTAATTACTAACGAAATTGAAAATTTCATTTCAGTCATAATTATACATAGATAAAGTATTTTTCCTGGTCCTGTAAAAGAAGTTTTAATGTAATAATCATAAGTTTGTATATGGAATATATAGGGATGCACCTAAATAACATATATTAATTTTATTAAGATTGATTAAGTAACGTGCCCTCATCATATACATTAAAAATAGCACCTATAGATGGTAATGTATTCAATTTCTTTTTTCGTATATTTTCTAGCGTTAGGGCATGGAAACTAAGACAGATAGACAAGGAATAATCTATATTTATACATAAGAAAACTGATTTAAAATAGCAAGAAATTAAAACTTCTTCACACACCAAAAATTTTAAATCAGCACAACCGGTTTCGAAAGGACGTAGCCTTTCTTCATCAGGTGCAAACACGTGCAACTGCCTTGGAGGCAAAAGCATGACTGAAAGCAGGACAAAATCCAGAGTGGGAGGAGCAACACAGACAACCAATAGGAAGCAACATGCACGGCAGGACCAATCAGAGAGGAACACACGTACACACACCACAAAAGAGGAGGGAGGAAAGGAGTAAACAATTATTATTATTTTTTTTTTATTTTATTTTTTTTTTTATTTCAATAATATTAAACTAATAAGTAAATTTAATAAAATTTATCCATTAATTATTATTTTTTTTATTTTAATTATAATTATTTTATTATAACTAATATGATGTTATAAACATAATGAAGGAAATTATTTAATTGAATTAAACAAATTTTTCCAGGTTGTAGACAGCAAAGTGGAATCAGATTTTTCATTGACAATTTTATCCCGATTAAGGTAAATAGCTAAATTTTCCAAAAAATCCAGTTCGGAAACGCGTTTGGCATGAAAGATAATTTTGGCACTCTTAAAATTAAAACTATGATCAAATTCCCAACTGTGCTTCGCAATAGAAGATTTAGAAATTTCTTGATTAACAACATACCGAGAATGTTCACGTAAACGGCATTCAAGATTTCTTTTAGTTTGACCAATATAAGATAAATCACAGTTATTACAAGGGACATTATAGATACCCCATTTTTGAAGCTCAGGAACAGGGGATTTGGTTGAAGGGAATTGGAATTTATTGACAGGTTTAAAAATAACGTGAAAATTGAAACGCTTCAAAACTTTGGCTAATTTAAAACTTAAAGGGGGATAAAAAGGTAAGACAACAAGATTATCAGGTTTAATTTTATAAGTTTTAAATTAAGTTTAAAATTAAGTTTAAAATTAAGTTTTACATTAAGTTTTTAATTAGCCAAAGTTTTGAAGCGTTTCAATTCTCACGTTATTTTTAAACCTGTCAATAAATTCCAATTCCCTTCAACCAAATCCCCTGTTCCTGAGCTTCAAAAATGGGGTATCTATAATGTCCCTTGTAATAACTGTGATTTATCTTATATTGGTCAAACTAAAAGAAATCTTGAATGCCGTTTACGTGAACATTCTCGGTATGTTGTTAATCAAGAAATTTCTAAATCTTCTATTGCGAAGCACAGTTGGGAATTTGATCATAGTTTTAATTTTAAGAGTGCCAAAATTATCTTTCATGCCAAACGCGTTTCCGAACTGGATTTTTTGGAAAATTTAGCTATTTACCTTAATCGGGATAAAATTGTCAATGAAAAATCTGATTCCACTTTGCTGTCTACAACCTGGAAAAATTTGTTTAATTCAATTAAATAATTTCCTTCATTATGTTTATAACATCATATTAGTTATAATAAAATAATTCTAATTAAAATAAAAATAATAATAATTAATGGATAAATTTTATTAAATTTACTTATTAGTTTAATATTATTGAAAAAATAAAAAAATAAAAAAATAAATAAAAAATAATAATTGTTTACTCCTTTCCTCCCTCCTCTTTTTGTGGTGTGTGTACGTGTGTTCCTCTCTGATTGGTCCTACCCTGCATGTTGCTTCCTATTGGTTGTTTGTGTCGCTCTTCCCCCTCTAGATTTTGTCCTGCTTTCAGTCTTGCTTTTGCCTCCAAGGCAGTTGCACGTGTTTGCACCTGATGAAGAAAGGAAACGAAACCGGTTGTGCTGATTTAAAATTTTTGGTGTGTGAAGAAGTTTTAATTTCTTGCTATTGTCTGTACGCCAGTTTTTGAATTTATTTTTGGTGATTTAAAATACTTTACAAAATTGACATAATATATATATATATATATATATATATATATATATATATATATATATATATATATATATATATATATATATATATATATATATATATATATATATATATATATATATATATATTATTATTATTATTATTATTATTTACGCTAGCAGACTACGCCCACTTCGCTGGTCACTATATTTGAATGAATTTTCAAAAGAATCGAATAATTATTTTTAGTACCACTTTATAAACAGAAACTAAAAAAAAAAAAAAAACATTAAAATCCCTCTAAACCTCGCTTCTGGTACCCACTGACTATGGCAGCTCTATGCACTGACTATGACTGGTACAGGTTTCCACTGCCTGCAGAGTGATCTTTCCCGGCTATTTCGAGTAGGACATTTATCGACGACAGGTTGATCTGCTATTATACAAGAACTACGATTTTAAAGATGACTGTATCTCAGCATCTATTAAATATTTCAGATTTGAACCATGTATTTTATAACCCTCGCTCTTTACACTACATTACAACATGATTCGAACAAGATAATATTTAAAAGTTAAAGTAAATTTTACTTTAAAAGAAATTAAATAAACAAAAAATAAATAAATTTTAATTAAACTTGAATTTTAATAAGTTTAATCCTTTGTACTATATTAACATTTTTTCCAGTAAATACAAAAAAAAAAAAAAAAAAAAAAAAAAAAAAACTTTCAAAGGAGTTAATTACATTAATGAAAAAAATAAAAAGTTGTTTTACCATATGATTTCAATAAATATAATAAATAAAATAAAAAAGATTTTGTCGTCAAATGAATGAATTAAATAAATAAAAAATAAATACACTATCTTCCAATAAATATTTGGACACTTTTGAATTTAGACGTTTTGTCAAACATCTAGAACAGTCTTTAGGAATCATCTTGAAACTTTGGTACGTACAGAACATGTAAATACATCATATATTTTAGGAAAAGTTGTGTCCTAAAGGGAAAAAGAAGAACAGTAAAAAATTAAACAAAAATCAAAATGTTGTGGATTACCCTATAGTAATGCTTTAAATGCATTTTGGCTGTAGCATATGACTAGGAGGTTTTTTTTTTTTTATTATCTGTATAAATTTTTATGAGGCTACCACATATATTCATGAAAATATAACGGTGTTTTTAAAAAATGAAAAAAAAAAAAAAAAAAAAAAAAAATCCACTTTTTTAATTATAACACGTAGCGTATTACACCCAGTGCAAAACCATTTTTAGGAAATTTGATATACTACATTAGACACAGCATACTCTAATCACAATACAAAAATGTTAAATGCCTTACGAAATACGAGCATTTTTACTTAGTAATTTTTAACCGACAATGCGTAAGCTTAAGGAAAATTTTATTTCCTAGATTAATTAGCCAATTGTATTAAGCAATTAATCATAATAATAATAATAATAATAAAAGCAAATATTGTGAAAATTCAAAAAGTTATGAGAGATAGAATGAACAAAATTTCAATTCTTCTAAAAAAAAAAAAAAAAAAAAAAAAAAAAAAGAATGCCACAGGGGATTTTATAATATTTATTTACAATCAGCAAATACTCTATTATAATTGGGCATTTATTGAATCATAATAAAAATTTGAGTAAAACCGCTTATGGTTTAGCTTTTATTTTGAGATAACTGAAATTCTGTTCATTCTATCTTTCATAACTTTTTGAATTTAGCTGATATTTATTTGGGGGTTTCATATAAGTTGTTGAATATTTTGGTAATTAAATTATGCAAATGAACTTTTTTTAAAGCTAGCGTATGCGTAGTTAAAAATAATTAAGTAAAAATGCTCATATTTCATACGATATTGAAAATTTTTGCATTCTGATTGCAGTTTACTATGTCTAATGTAGTATACTAAATTTCCTAAAAATGGCTTTGCACTGGGTGTAATACCCTATGTGTTATAATTAAAAAAGTGGATTTTTTTTTTTCAGTTTTTTAAAACACTGTTGTATTTCCATGAATATATGTGGTAGCCTCATAAAAAATTATACAGATAATGAAAAAAAAAAAAAAAAAAAAAAAAAAAACCTCATAATCACATGCTGCAGACAAAACCCATTTAAAGCCTTCTTTTTACAAGGTGATCCAAAATATTTTGATTTTTGTTTAATTTTTTACTAGTACCCTTTTCCTTTTTAGGACAGAACGTCTACTGAAATATATGAGGTATAACATGACCTTTATGTTACCAAAGTTTCCATATGATTCCTAAAGAACATTTTAGATATTTAACGAAACATCTAAATTCGAAATTTCAAAATACTCTTGTTGTTGTTGTTGTTTCATGTCCTCCTGGTCCAAAAATCCTAGACCAGGTCCATGATACCATGTCGCTCTAACAGTACCACAAGTCTATTACCCTCCTCACTTCACAGCTGCCTCGCAGAGGCGTCAATACAGTCAATGACATGAGCAGGAGAAGCAAGATAGGATCAAGGGCAAGAAGAATAAGTCTTTACTTTATCGACGGATTTAAAGCTTTTGATGTGGCCACTACGCATTCTGGCCAATGCATTATTTGCAGATCTTGTGCCTCTGGATTGAAGAGACAGACCAGGACGGTTACCAGCATACCAATCGTGAGCGGGAGGGATACTCGAAGTAGAATTTTCTTTAGCCTTGTGAACAGAAAAAAATTCAGACTCGAAAAGTTCACTAGAGGCAGCAGAAGGAAGATCACTTCCCTCTTTCACAAGTAAGTCCGCTTCCTCATTGCCAAATACTCCAACATGGGATGGAATCCATTGGTTGCAAACTCTGCTTTTCTGCGAAAGTGTAGCGGTTTTGGAAATAACCTCTTGACCATTTTTTTTCTAGAATTTTCGGCCAATTTCTTAAGTACTGGATTGAACTTTTGTTGTCTGTCAAAATATAAATGTCGGTATTTTCAAAATTGGAGGGCGAAATTTAGGGCTTCTCTGATCGCAAGAAGTTCCGAACGTAAAACCAAACAGTTATCTGGGTTTTGAAATCTAAAACGAAAAACCAAACCATCCTCGGCCTTAGCATAGACGCCACTGTCAGTCCTACAAGAGTCCGTTTTACTACCACCAGTAAAGAGTACCAGGGCCGGGGAAGGGACGTTGTTGATCACTTCCAGTGATAATTGTCTCATCATTTCTGGATGTTGATTGCGCTTAGAGACGCTTGTCAATAAATGGTCATTAAAATTAACATTATAACACCACATAACACCAAATGGGTTGCCTTTCTTTAGTCCCTGGTTGCTTGTCCAATGCAGAATAAATTTTGAAGTTCTATTAAATGACACGAGACTTTTTAGTTTGGCAATATATTTAGCAGAATTAGTTTGGCTTCTCAATGACAAAGGCTGTAGGTCGGCCTCAAACAGTACAATAGCTTTAGGACAGCAGCTATGGAGACCCGCAATTATTCGAGCTGAACAAAGTTGTACTCTTTCCAGTTTGTTAAGATTCGTTTGAGAGGTCACTTGATAGATTTGATAGCCATACTCCAGAACACGTTTAAATACTTTTTGGTAGATAGTGTAGTGTAATAGTCGTTGTTAAGATACGCAGACAATTAAAAAGAAATAATAATTTTTTGAAAAATGAAAGATTGAAGTCAATGGATAAAATCGAATAAAATAAAATAAAATAAAATAAAATAATAATAATAATTAAAAAAATTCAAATTCGAAATTCGAAAAAATCTCGATGAGATGCACACTTATAGGGTTATAGTTACCCATATGCTAAATTTTGTTGCTCTGCGATCAGTAGTGCGAACATCAAAGCGCAAACAGTCACACACAGAGATATGCTTCTCTTTATTTATTTAGACTAGCAGGCTAGCCCGCTTTCACTACACTGGTTCTCATAATTATAAGGACACCCGTTTTTCTATATTAACTAAGCACTGAACACTGTTATTTAAACCAATATATTTTTTATTAATTTGAATTTACTTAATAGACTATATTTAAAAAGTTTTATCGTTTTTCTATCTTAAAAAAACTTTAAATGTGGTCAAAAATGTGATTTTTGAGGTGTTCACAATTATAAGGACATCTCGAATCTTAGTGCTTTTTTGCAGCTCTTCTTTAAAGGTCTCTTTTTAGGGTGAAACAGTTAGACATTCTCTTTGGTAAATATATATATACATTTTTTTTTTTTTTTTTAATATTCAGTTTCAATACCATTTCATACATCATAGATGATATTCTGAATACATTTAAACTATTTAAAATAGCTTTCCACTTGCATGCACTTTTCTAATATGATAAGTGAAGGTTCTTTTCAACTTTTAGGCCACGGGAAAGGCAATCATGCAGAAGTTTCTTTCTTCAAACTATTTCCTATTGCTCTAGAAGTAAAGCAAAAATGTAAGTCTTGTTGAAAAAAATATTATTACCCCTCAAAATCTAACAAAAATCTGAGAATTCCACGTTTAAAATTTGCGGATATTCTCTTGATGTTCATAATAATAGAAAAAAATTACTAAATTCATTCTGTCTTCAGTAGAAACAGCTCCCCAGAGCACCATAGATCCACCTTTAAAATGCTTCATATCTGCCTTTAAAAAATCTGCTCTGTCTTTCGCTATCTTTAGATCGTGCCAGTAACTGTTAAAACCATTTGGTTAATCAAGACCAAAATGTTTTTCATCCGAAAATGCAACATTTTACCATTTAATATTGTCTTTATTCAACTTTAACACAGACGTGCTTTCCCCCATTAAATGCTTATTGATTATTACAGGTTTTTTATTCATTTTAACATATTATTTATTATTTTAAACATGCATAAATGTGGATTCCAACCTTTCGTTAAAAAGTACTAGCAAATTCAGCAGCAGTCATTATGAGTAGAACAGTAAGAATCTTCGATCTCTGTAAAACAACTCTGATTTTGCATCAGATCTCTCTCCTATCGAACCAGAGTTCAACGTTTGATCAAATTTCCTTCAGCAATTTTAGATCTTCAAATTTCATTAGAAAATCGGCGGATTGAAATTATCCTTCCACTTAAAAAACACATTTATCATACTTCACTACATGGACGTTCTTTTTTTCGAGGTATTATCAGTAATGTCCGTCCAAGAAAAATTAAAGGCTTATATATGAATTAATCTAGCCCAGTAGTTAACAAATTCGCATGTCAATTGTAGTTTATCCGCTTGTAAGTTAAATAAAACGAAAAAAATCTTGATTGTCCTTATAAATATGAACATCGAAAAACGTGGAGATAAAAACCTTTTGCATTCTTTTTTATTAATTTTGTTTCATATTTAAAAAAATATATAGAAGTTTTGGTAGAATTAAGTGCACTTAGTTCACAATTATTTTTATATTAGTTATTTCAAAACATAAAGTATCCTTATAAATATGAGAAGGAGTGTATATTTAAATGAATTTTCAAAAGAGTTGAATCCCTATTTATTTTTTATATCACATTATGAATAATAATAATAATAATAATAAAACACATTGAAATCGCTTTAAACCTTGCTTCGGGTACCCGCTGCTTACGGCAGCTCCTTTTCCGCCCACACAGTATCGGGTCCAGACTCCTACTGTCTACAGGAAAATCTTTCCTGGGCACGTCAAACTGGGTATTTATCGAAAAAAGGTGGATCTGCTATTGTTCAAAAATTACAATTTTAAAGATGACTCTATCTCAGCACCTATTAAATGTTTTAATTTTTAAACCATGTATTTTATATTTCTTGCTCTTTACACTATTATATCATGTAATTTCAACCAATATATTAAATAAAAGAAAAAGTAGCTTTTATTAAAAAATAAATAAATAAATAAATAAAAATAAATAAATAAATAAATTTTATTTAAACTTAAAATTTAGCAGAGTTGTTCTTTTCTACTGCGCACCATCATATTTTCTGATAAGTACTATAAATTAGAAGAAAACAAATCCCTTTCAAAGACAATAATTAAAAATAAATTATTATTATTATTTTTTTTTTTTTATTCTATAAATATTATACAACATACATAATCACAACTATCATGAATAAGTTTTTAAATTTAAAATTTAATTTGTCTAATTTTTTTACAGCATTACCATTTGATTTTCAATAATTATAATAAATTAAATAAAGAAAAAAAATTCGCCTATAAATGAAGGAATTAAATAAATAAATAAATAATAATAATAATATTAAATAGCGTATTAGCCGTTGCTAAGATACGCAGATGATTAAAATGAAGGAATAAATAAATAAATTAAAAAAAAAACAGAAGCCAATGTTTAAAACTGAGAAAAATTAATTTAAGACATTCATATTCAAAATTTGAGAAAATCTTGATGAGGTGCACACCTGGATGGCCCCAGCTACCCATCTGCCAATTTTTGTTGATCTGCGATCAATTGTGTGAACTCCAGAGCGCAGAGAGACACACATAAACTTCTTTTTATTTATATAGATTTCTAATGCAAATGGATAATTGCTTTAGGTGGGGGAGTGTGTGTGTGTGAGGGGGGATCAGTTGACAATTTCAGACATATGTGAAATAATTAATATAATTTTCTTTTTAAATTAGCATTTATTACTTCTTTAAAGAAAAATCTTACGTCTGGAATTATTATTATAAACACTTTATAAATGAATAATGATCATATACGTTAAAGAACTCTCCTGGTTCTAAATACTCACTCTTTTCATTTTAAATTATTTTTAGCAGACTTTAAAACTTCAATGACGGAGTAACACGGTTCAACGGCATAGCTGAATTCATTGAACCCTTTAGGGACCAGGGTATAAAAGGGTTATATCCGTAACCAAAGGATTACTCGGTAGCTTTTGAATGAAGCCGCTTGTCATGGAAGTTATTAAAATCGGATCTTCGTGACGTACCTAACTTCTTTTTTTGATTGCAAAAAAGTGAAATAATTAGACTAAGTAATTTGCGGTAGGCTTTGACAGCCTTTATTGAGTGAATGGTAATGAGATATATTTGCATGTATAATTAACTGATGAAAGGGAGATTCGATATGTTTAATTTTTTTGTAGAACTGTTGCTTCACGCACTTAGAAAAAAAGTACATTATTTTTACATACACACATAATTTTTTTTATTCGCAAGATGAATTTGAGTTAAAAGTCCTTTGAAAGTTAAAAAATAGCAACTTTATAATTTTGAAAACATTTTTGATCTTATATATATATATATATATAAAGTCAGAAAAGAAGTATTATGAATTATTTGTATAAAAAATTTCTTTGTATGAAATTCCGATTTGTTTTTCAACCACTAAACAAGCATCCCCCCCCCCATCTAAAAAAAAAAAAAAAAAATTAGTAATGTAGCCAGCCTATGCTACATTTCCCCTATATATACTTCCTTTCGTTTGTTTGTGTGTTAAGTGTGTAACTTTTAAATGTAAAATAAATAGTGTTACACTAAATAAGCCTCATTTCTGAGTTCCGCTCCTACAGTAGAAATATTTAACTAATTCATTATAAATTAATCTTTTAAGGCAAGAATGGACTTCCAAAATGCCAATATAGGACTAAAAATTCCATCTTAATAAAATATGAAATTACGCAACAGAAGTAAGGTGTGGCAAAAAGAATTTTCAAATTCCCATTATTCTGTACTGAGTTATAAGCATTTATATTCGTAAATAAATATTAAATCTGTTAACAAAGAAAATTTACAACATCATTTTTCTCAAATCTGATTTTTATGAAGTCACGTTTAAAATGTACCTTGCGTCTTATTTTCTGTCGAATCTTCATAAAACTTCATTTAAGGTTTTTTTTTTTTTTTTTTTTTTTTTACGTATCTTAGCACAAAATTTAGCTGCAATTTTCCTTTTTTTGTGTGTTTAATTACTTTAAAATTTTGAAATAATAAAAAAAAATAATCATATATGTTCGAAAAACACTAATATATATCAAAAACACTTTTATATATTTATATATATATTAGAAAAAAAAAATCCAACAAACTTTTATTAAAATCATCTAAAGCTATTTTTAAAAAATCTGATATGGACACGATATGACTTCCTTATACACACACTGAAATATACTTATTCTTATAAAAACATTGACATTTCTGTGTGAGATATTTGTTCGTAAATAAACAGGATGGTTCCAGTCGATAACCACAACAGTCATAATAATAGGATTATATACACATCAAAGAACGAATAGAGTAACTCATTCAGGAATAGTATTCACCAGCTTAATACAGAATCTCTCATTGGCAAATGCACAGTTTAGAGTTCAATGGAATTCACTCGAGTGTATATGGCCTACTTTTGTTCTCTTTGGCGGACATTAATGCTGTAAAACGACGCATTATACAATAACAATTAACTCCGTTAAAATCAATAAAGGACTTACTAATTCTGGCTACCCTGAAATAATATATTCTGCGAAATTTGATCGCTAATCTCGCCAAGTCTCCAAACATTTCGCCAATGCAGATTTTGTACTGGGCTTCGATTTTGGCGATTTGGCCTTAAATTTCACGACTTGGTAAAAACAAAATAATGAAATTTTGTAGTTTAAGGTTGTGAAAGTTTGGAAGCTCTAGCTTCAATAATAAAAGAGTTCTGGAATTTTTTGAGAAGTTTCATTGGTTTCTATCGCAGAACTGACTTTTTCGAAAGTTCTATAAATTACTAAGAGGACTATAAAAAAATGATTCTAGATTGTAGACTAGAACTCGTCTATTTCTTTATGTGCTATTTTCTGTAAAGCCGTACAGTAAAAATGGAAACAGACAGTAGTTTTTTTTTTTCCATTTTCCCGAATTTGGATGTTGATTTAGCGTTAAATTAGGCATCCAAATTTCGCTAAAAGTGTAGTATAGAATTTCCAAAGTTTGGAATCTCTAACATCAGTAGGGGTCGAATTCTGAAATTTTTGGGAATTATTCACTTGTTTCTAGCACAGACCTACCTCGAAAATTCTATAAACCGTTGACAAGACTCCTCGATAAATTCAAATTCTATTCAAACATCGAAAAATGCGGCTGATCGTTGTTCTTGAATTATCGAAATTCCTGCTCTGTAGTGTATTTGATCCTGATTAATTGACTTCGGTAGTACGAAAGACTGTTTTTTTGGATTGTTTCGAGACTATCTGTTTATTGATTTTGTAGTACAGAAAATAGTTTTAATGAACTGTTTCGAGAATATTCATTGAATAACGTGCAGTTGTCGACTAGAACCTGCTTATTTGTTTACAAATTACTTTCTACACGCAAAAATACCGACAACTTTCATAACAATAACATTACGGGCTCTATCATTAGCTTTTTTTAAACCTCTATGACGGCAGTCGGTGATTATAAATATAATTTTCGTAAATATCTCAAAAACGGAAAGTCACAGAAAAACAAAAGGCGAGGTGCAGAACTAGATGTTATATAATAAATCTATATACCAATTTGTAAAGTTCTATGTCTAGTCGTTTTTGAGTTATGCGAGATACATACACATACGTACATACAGACGTCACAAAAAATCGTATAAAATCGTAGATATCTCTAAAATGAAAGCTCGTGTCAAGACAAAAGTTGTAGATGTATACAATTACACGTTATAGCAGTCACAAATTTAAATTTACAACATTCTACGATCATTCATTGCTGAGCTATGCAAGACACAAAATCAATTTTGCAAATCTGAATTAGAGTACTTCCTTATACTCTGAATAAAGAATCAAAAAAATATTTTGAAGTCTAAGCCAAAAATTAATGCGTAAGGAGCATTTTGAATTTTAACAATTAGTTGATAATTTCAAATAATTTCTTAATTAATTATAATATGAATGCTAATTTTAATATAAAACTTTTTTTGTTTGTTTGTTCCCCTAATTACTCTCTAAATTTTTAAAAATTGGTTCACTATGAGACTGAAGTATAAAATTGATTTTTAAAACAAGTCTTTCTAGATAAATATAATATTACAAGGTTACACATTAAGTTCCAATGCATCAAGTTTTGTATTGCAAAAGTTAGACGTGAATTTAAAGAATGTTAACATATATGAAGCAAAGTGAAAACGATATCGTTTACAGAATTTGCTATTGCACGCCTTCTATAAAAATATTGTGCATGAAATATATGTTTTTTTTTTATCAATAAAAATAATTTTTATACGCTAGATTTACGAAGAAAATTTTTTATCAAGTGCATGTAATAATATTGTATTGATTATCATGAAGCAAAATTAATATAATAATTTTAGGTAATATAGTTTTCATAAAAAAGATGCAATATACATAATTCTTATGTATAGTTGCATGAATAAATTAACGAATTTTGTATATGTATGAGTCTTAACAGTTGATCAACCATTGCTTGTTGTGTTATATTTCTCTCTTTAGTAATACTGATCAATCGCATTTTGCTCGGCCTTTCATCGATTTCTCGAACTTTGATCGAATAAGAATAGAGAAATATCGTTTCGTGCAGTATTTAAGAATGATTTCGATGAGAAAAATTTTACAGAAAACTGTACCAATGTTAAATCACGTAAAAACTTGATAAAAATCAAGTTTTTCCTTCAGATTTCTAAAGTCTTTGATCGTCGTATTCAGTTATTCACGGGAGGACAATTCGAATAAATTACCGGTAAGCTTAATCCTTCTCTATGAGATTCCGATTATCAGCTGTTTATCAGTTCATGGAATTTCGATGAGAGGCCATTCAATGGCCGATTACATTTTACTGCTAGGGTAAAATTATATGGGTAATATATACAGACCATATAGAAAACTGCGCAAAACAATCTGTTGTATATATATATATTATTATTATTATTACCATTTCTGTCAGATAATTCATAGAAGAATTATTTTATTTGTGATTAGTTGATTTTCACATATTCTTTAAATTTTAATATGCTTTATATGCTTTGTAGTTTTAAAAAAATTAGATATCATTTACAGGACTACGTAAAAGGGATTATATGTATATCATTGCTTATAAATTTTAAATGTTGTAAATTCACTTTCAATTTTAAAAGCTGAATTTTTTGTAAAAATATATTAGCATAATTATGGAATCACAAAAAAAAAAAATTACCGTATTAGTTCTGTATGGAGAACGATTCCATCAAATTTCCACTTGAAAAAATTTTCATGCGTAAAGAGTGAGCACATTATTTATACATTTTTATGCAAGGTTACCTAAAAGTAGAAATAAATTATGATTAATAATCTATGATTGTTCGATAATAATAAAAAAAACCTTTATAAATCCTTTAAACTTTACAGTGTTATGTACTGTGTACGATTTTGGAATTAAAATATTAAGCCACTGAAAATCATTGAAAAATATTAATAACATTGCTTGAAATACGTTTGTGTAATTCTATTTGGAAATTACTAAACTGCAAGTTTTATACACTTAAAAAAATAGTTTTGAGGCATAGATAGTACTGCTGCTTTAAAACTACTTTTACAATTAATAGAAATAACATATTGGTTCGCATTTGCAAAATTAAAAAAAAAAAAAAAAAATTTCAAAATATCCCTGTTATTGGGAATTAAAATAGTTGAATTATACGGAATCCATTAGTTGTAATAAGTTAATGCACTGTTAAAAATGTTTTTTTTTTTTTTCATTTAATGAGCTAAACTGTCTCAAAATAGCTCCGAAATAATATGTATTTAAGTTTGAATACCCGTGTACTCATTTTTAAGTATAATGACATGCTCAAAAATGGGGTTGACTAGTAAGAATCCCAATATCCCCATGTTTGACAGGTCAGTATACTCCTAAATGAGTACATGGGTTTTCAAATTTAAGTATGTATTGTTTCGGAGCTATTTTGAGACAATTTTGCTCATTTTTAAGAAACCATTTTTAACAGTGTGGTTTCGGTCATTCAGTTAAATATTATATAATTTTCAAGTTATTTCAAAATAATTCGCTGCTTAAAATATCATATATTTTAAAGGCATTTTCTCTTTCATGAAACATTTTAAAACTTTCTTATTAATTCTTAAACTTTCTTATTTAGTACGTAGTAACTTTTTCGTGCTTTATTATGTAGTTTAGATAAACGGGACTTATTTGTTTTATTATACATTTGTTCATAACGCATAAAAGATGAGAATGCATTTTAAAGGTGTTTGCGAGTCTTTAGCAATACTCTATATATAACATATAATTTTTCCCATTATTCCATTTGTTTAGAAGGCTATCACCTTCACATACAACAGCAACATTCACATGAAATCCCAGAATTTATCACAAATATTTATTATAAAAGACCTTATCGCTAAAGGCACGTAACAGCTTAAATAAAAAACTGTAGATGATCTCTATTTTGAAACTCGCTAAATCAAAACCGTATTTTTTCTCATACAACGCACTTAAAATTAAACACTAAATGTCATACAATCTTAAAATTTAACAGACTGCTTAATACTCATAAACATCTGTCCTGAACTTCAATTTAGCCTATACACACATATATATATTATTGGAAATTGGATGTTGGAAAATTATTCTTTTAACTAAATACTATTATTATTACAAAACCCATTGTAAAACTTAATGTACATTAAAATTGAAATTCAATGTAAAATGCAATAGTCTAAGTTGAAATATATTTTTTTACACTATTATGTACATTTTTTTTTTTTTTTTTTTTTTTTTTTAGCAATTTCAAATAAAATTGAATTGTGTGTGTATTTTGTTTAATTAGCAACATATACCATTTAAGAAATTACATGATTGTATATATCAGAATTAAATGAATAAAATAATGTACAACTTATATGCCGCAATTTAATTACATCATATTTACTGAATTTTATCTACACTTTACAGCTCACATCATATGTGAATATGTAAAACTAGTCAAATCATATTTATACTTGTGGTATTTTTAAATATCCGTCTTACCTTTTGTATGAATTTACCTTACTTACACTTTATGCAATTATTTCTTAACAATTTCAAACAAAGTTGAAATGTGCGTATAACATTTTTTATTGTCTGCCCACGCCTCCATATCCATAAATATTTTTGTAATGTCTTTGAAATACTTGTATTTAATTGAGGATTGGCATATTTTTATTTCTTTAAATTTTATAAGAAGCATTACTCGTTTGTTTACAGAAAATTTACAGATGCCTCGCAAAATTTCTCGAATATATTATGACTTATACATATTTCTTTTATGCATACATTAATAACTTTATACACTTTATACATATCACTTTATAACTTTAACACTTTGTAATAAAATTAACATATATTCTTCAGATGCATAAAAATTATGTTTCCTGCAGAATATGGTGAAATAGGCTCACACTGCATTTTTATTTGTGTTATAAGATTTTATTTTATTTTATTTATTTATTTTGACCAATCTATTTTTCTACTGTCATTTGTGTGTAAGTACAACTTTCAGAAACGATAAGTGTGTTGTTTTATCTGCTGATTATTCGTTGAATAAAAAGTTTTGTTTGAGTTTTAAATGCATTTTTTTTTATATAATTCTCCTTTCTTTGTAACTTTATCTGGCATGTTGCAGTGTGATTCATAATATATGCGAAATGCATATATTTCCGTAGTTGTTAACAGCATAGGTTTAAATGCATGTATTTTATCAGACTTAAACATTCATATTTTATATAACATCTTAATAAATGTGACATTTTTACAATATATGGAACTTACAGCATTTAAACATTTTATACGCAAATTAATAATTCTAAGGCCTACAAAATTGAAGTTGACAAAATTTGATTTGATAATTTTAGCTGAACTTTATGTTTTTGATGTGCTGAAACTGAAAATGCAGCTCATTTTCCTCTATCACGTACAGATTTTTATCAATACAGGGTGCTTACCGACACAATTTTTTACATATACCATCATAACAATAGGTTGGTTGGTCAGTTAGCATAGTTTTACGTCGCACTAGTGCAGCGTTATTACAACAATAGGTATCCATGATTAATTAATCATGAAAACTTACTATAAAACTTACCATATTATTATATTGGTGGAAGAGTAATGGAAGAAATTATATTAGGTAGACACCCTGTATAGACAAAAATCTATACGTGACAGAGAAAAACTGACTTCATTTTCGGTTTCAGTACACCAAAAAACATAAAGATCAGTTAAAATTATAAAATTAAAATTTTACATGTCGACCTGTGATTAACCTTTGTTAGTTCGGAACGTTTCAGTAAAGAATTGTTTAAAATCGAAGTCAGTTCCTTAATATGCTGACATTATTAATAAATTATTAATATTGTTTCATCAGTAAATGGAAATAGTTATAATGTTTTTAAAAAGAAATAAAACTATCGTGCTAAACACTAATATTTCAGACACGGCTTCTTTAAAATTGAACTATGAATCTTGCAGTACAAGCAATTTCAAAAGGCTTTCTAAGCTTTGTCAGCAAAATTAATTAAACTCGTACACACTATTAATTTAAATTCCCCTCTAATATGAAGGGGACCTATATATCAAAACCCCCTTTTGCCCAGATGTCCAATTATAATCCATGCAGCTTATGCGCTCACTCTTGATTGGTGCAATATCTTTCAAATTACCCTGCTGGTATTTGAAACGAAAAAAAAAAAAAAAAAATCATAACTGCGAAAATTAAGTTGTGTTTTGTGGTTGCATAAATATTGAAAATTAGTGGTCGTTATTAATTGTTGCTCATTAATTTTGTTTCAGCTTAGTGTTAGGTGATGATTAATAAAAGGGGATAGAAATATGTTTATAGGTTAAGAATATTTTTTTCAAGCTATAGCTAAAGTAAACTTTTTTTTTCACTCTTTTTCCAATTAGGGGATATAATTGAAAATTGAATGAATATTGTCATAATGCATATCAATTATTTGAGGAGTATTAATTTAATGTAAATCAATTAGCTAAAGGATATGTAACATATTTTCATATTCATTTCTTACATTTATTTCCTTTTGATTAAATATGCATGTTAAAGTGTTATTATTCTTTGTAGATTGTATTTTTTTTTCTTTTTATAAGAATTCGTTTCAAATTATTATTAATTCCTTTTTATTTAATTGTGTTCTTTATTAAAATTGTTTGTTTATTAAATGTTATCGCTATGTAATAGCATTTCTCAAACATTAATTTAATTAATTGTGACTTTTAATGGAAGTTTAATTAATTTGTTAACATATGATGTATCAGAAAGAAGGAAAACATGAAATTCAAAATTATCGAACCTTTATTTTCTGAAACATGTTTTAATTAAGCGGAAATACTGCAATCTGATTTGTTTACAACATCTGTTGCATTTAATGGTAAAACATTATTTGACGTAAAATAAGACTTAAAACTGAGTAAATAGATTTTACATACATTTGTAAACATACACCTTAATTTTAAGACTTTGTAAAATGATTATTTTGTATATAGAATGTTTTTTCTCTTTAAGTAATTATTGAACATGTCAGTCCATACATTTCAATGTCCTTTATTTTTTTATAAGCCTTTTTATTATAGCCAAAAGTATATATCAGTACATTTTATTGTAATTTTATAAAATATAAAATATTACATATCAATGTAATATTTGACTTATTTATGCTATAAATTTCTTCACAATTCTATATTTTACAATATTAAAAAATAAGTAAAAGATTGAATCAGTTAATTTCAGTAACATCTTAATTTTAAACTTAAAATTTTAATCTATTTAGGCTCTTATGGAATATTTTGGCAATTCAATCATCGGTTTTTCCTGAATTAAACTTTTTGTTCATATATATATATATATATAATTTTGAAAATATGTAGAGACTTGAAAGCAAGTGGGCGTGGTCAACATGAAGAAAAAACGTTAATAAAAACAAAGAAATAACGAATTAAAGTAATGAAGAACAATTGTAAAAACAACACTACATGTGAAAAACACCCTTCCGCTTCCTCTTCAGTGGGTGGGAGCAGCAGAACAGACAATAAAGTAAATTGAAAAAGGCCTAACAGGTTTCGGAAACATGGCGAAACTAGCATACTCCCAACAGAAATCTATAAAATTCTAAAACAAGTTTAAATTACTGGTAAATTATATATAACAATATGAATGCTTCATAAAAGCAACATAACAAAATTAATTTAAAAGTCCATAACTAAATCAATTTAATAATCCAAAAAATACAAAGTCGATATTTGTGATAAGAATAATTTAATAAAACGACATGCTAGATCGTCATGTTCCCACCCAGACCTGAAAGGCAAAAAAGATTATTGTAATGAACCGAAATATATTGATCTTACTGCATTGTAGAAATAGGTCTTTAAAGAGAAAGTAGCAGATTCCCATGTAGTGGCTCAATACTGGCGCTGTCTTGTCCGATGTTCCAATATCATAGTCCAAACTCTCCGAGTAGCTCAGTACCAAGTATCTGCAGTCCGACAGAAGGCGTTCCACAAGTTGGACTTTGGCCATGAGTCTTCATCAGCAAGCACCACCAGACACCAAGTACCGTAAGTGAAGAAACCTTACTTTTATTAATAAGTAATTAATATATATATATATATATATATATATATACAGAGAGAGAGAGAAATACATAGATTGACAGACAACTATGTATATATCCACTCTAAAGATTTTCGAAGCAGGACACTTTGGTCCCACCGTTTTGGTCCCGTCACTTTGGTCCCGCCATTTTGGTCCTGCCGTTTTGGTCCCGAGGAAATTTTGGTCCCTGGCCATTTTGGTCCAGAGACATTTTGGTCCCGCCAACTTTTCGGTATTTTTTAAAAGTATATATCAGGTTTTTAATATGATAGCATATTTATTGATACGGAAAAATTGAAGTGCTCTTAGAATATATTTAATTAAAGAATATCTTACAGATAACTATATAAATTTTTGAGATTACGATTGCTACCTAGCTATTGAGATTAGGAGAATTTTGTACTAATTTTTTACAAACATTTAATGTATTTAAACTTTTTTTTTTCTTCTTAATGCAATTGCACATTTTTTTTTCTTTTTAGATTTCTTTCATTTGATTTCGATTTAACTTACTTCAATTGTAATTTGATTTTTAATTCACTATTAGTGACAAAATTTTGTGATTTTATAAGTATTGTTAACAATAACAATAGTACCTTCTTATTAAAAAAAGAATCCTCATTTGATTATATTTATTGATAAAGTCTGAATTAATTTAAAAATAATAAAATACAGAAAAATTTTGTTTAAAAAAAGAGGAAAAGAAAGAAAGAAAGCCTTACGATATTAAATATAATTTGCTTTTAATGGCAGAATGCTATTTCTTTCAAACAACTAATTATTGTCCTACTCCCGCCATAGACTCTTCTTCATAAGCATAAGCTTGGAATCATTTATAAAATTTTTGAACTTACATGTGAATTTATTCATAATATGTGTGTGTGTGTGTGAGAGAGAGAGAGAGAGAGAGAGAGAGATAGGTTTCATTCGATTTGATTGGGATTTAATTTTTATCCTTAATCTAAGAGCAATTTATTTCAAAATCTGTGTTATATTAATAATAATAAAATGCATGTTTGTCTGTGATATTTAATTACGTTAACCGTATATATATATATGTGTATAAATTACTTTTCTTTCAATTATAATGATTTTATTTAAAAAATGAAAAAATATAAGTAGTCCAATATTTAATCAACTGTGCGCATTGCAAGCATCAATGTTCAGAAAATGTTGATGTTCAGTTTTTTTTTTTTTTTTTTTTTAAATCTGTTTAGTTTAATATTATGTTTAAAATAAATAAATAAATAAATCTGTCTGATATGTCTCTATGACTAAAAATAATTCCCGCATTGAAATCGCTGTAGCACCTTGGTATTCGTTTCACACCTGTTTCTCCCACAGATAATAAAAAGGAATTTCACTGTTTTGTTTCAGTGCATTTTTTTTTTTTTTTTTTTTTTTTTTTTTTTTTAAGGGGGGGGGGGGGGAGGGTTTTTTTTAATGGAAATTTTTTTAAACAATATTGTAAGGGATTATAATAGAATAAAAATGCTTTTACAATTCTGTGTGATATGTAACTATTTCTTTTGTTTGACAAATATATCCGGATTGACAGAGAAGAAAATGACTCAAGTTTAGCAGATCTGTAAAAATTAATACTGAGATCATTATTTAGGTTCCTCGCATCTTCTTTAATTATTAAACTCTAACATTTAGGAGATGCTTGGATAAAGCATCGATTTCCCACAAATTTTGTATTCGAACACTCGAAATTTGAATGTGACAATTATAGTCGCATTACAGTGTTTTTTATTAAGAACCTTGTATTTTATTTAAACTGAAATTTTGCAGACTTAGATAAATTAACAATGCTTAGATCTTCGCTGATAACAAATACCTTTATCATTCAAAATTCGATCCGAAATAATAAATTTTCTGTTCTATATGTCCTACAGTTACATAATTTTCAACAAAGGTTGCAGAAATTCATCTCTCCAATTGAAAACTTTCGACTAAGTTCTCTTTTGCCCGAAGTTCTCTCATGTATTTCCTGTCCTTTTTCCTCTATCGTACAAAGAAAAATTCTAAATCTTTAAATTTTAGACTTTATTTTTCAGTTTTATTTGTTACTACAACTTTCTGTTGCAAAATAATAATAATAATAATAATAATGATGATGATGATAATTTTAACTTTTCCTACCCACATGTTTTCAAGTCAAATGACAAAAATTCGAAATATGAAAAATAATTTCGCTTTTTTTCTGTAATACTTTGATTATTCCTAATATAAGGACCGAAACGTGGGACCAAAATGGCGGGACCAAAGCGGCGGGACCAAAACGGCAGGACCAAAACGGCGGGACCAAAATTTCTTCGGGACCAAAGTGGCGGGACCAAAACGGCGGGACCAAAGTGTCATGTACCCAAAGATTTTGTAATTAAACACCATAAAACACACACTCAGACTTTTTTTTTGTCATTTAACACTAATTTTTCGTACTTTCTCTGCAAGATGAATTGAGGGATCTAGACTAGATAGTAGGCATTTAGGCTCCTGGTATGTAAAATCTGCTGAATGAATCATATCGATATTTTGAACACATGATCTCCTTAATATATAATATTGATTTCGTAGCGCAAATCAAGACCTCATACTTTAATCAATATAAATAAAAAACAAAAAGACTCTGCGGTGCTAGTGATTTCTATAACACTGAAATATTTGGCATTTTCTGACAAGACTAAGCTTACGTAAAGGAAACTTTCATTGAATAATGAATGTGATCTTAATACTTTGCAGTTCGAGTGCTACTCTCCACACTCTTCTACAAGAGATATAATAATGCTTCTGCCCCTATGAAGGTATTTTAATAGTTACAATATTTATGTCAAGTTCTATTATTATTGCAAGAAATTCTGCAGCTGAAAAAGACTGCAATGTATGGTTTTTAAATGCAGCCATAGCCATTCGGAATGCAGAGAGATGAAGAAATTATAATTGCATTTATTGAAAAAACAACAACAAAAGCTTAGTATCAATAATACACATGCAATATTTCCGGATTTGGAAATTCTTATTCTATAATAATCTAAAGAATCTAACATATTGTTTTAAAATTTTACCCGTATGATATAAATTACTAGCACCATAACTCCATTGTTGCTCTTATTGGCCAAAAAGAAAAAAAAAAAAAAAAAAAAAAGAAGCTTTTTTTTTTTTTTTCATGCCTCAAAAGTTAAATACATCGGGGACTTTAAGGTAAAAAACATTATACTATTCCAAGACAGTAGTTTTTGAATGGTATGTGCCTCAACATATCCTGTGTAATATGGATTACTCTATATCTACTACATGAGAAAAATAAATGGACTTAATTTTCAAAGCTGTACTACATGAGAAATTTACGATATTATGTTTTGCAATTTGTGATAACTGGGATTGTATAATTGATAAAATGTAAAAATATGTTTCAGTAACAAATGTCGTAATAAATGTAAGTAATAGATGTAAATAAATTCTAATTAACCATTGAAATTCGAAAATACTGGTATTCAAAAAATATAAATTCATCGTAAAATTGTCTCATTATTGACGGAATTGTCGAATTTTTTTAATTTTCAATTAAAGGTATACTGCCGGTTAAATGTCCACAGAGTTATAGAGTATAGGCACATTATGCTAAAGATTTACGTTCTACTTCTGACCGGGACACATTGTTTGCTTCACCTAAAATTAATTTAACTTTCCATTCAAAATACTTAAAAAGCTTATATAATTAAACTATTAATAATCATTTTCATTATATTATTCTATGTTTTCTAGTCATTAAAGTTTTGTCCTGATATTCTTACTTGTTCATCAAATAAACAATTACCTAAGAGTAGTAACATTAGTAAATGGTTTTTTAATACTACTATAAATAGTACTAGAAGCACAGTATAACAATATATTGAACTGTGTTACTTACTATGTGATACACTGTATGATAAGAGCTGCCGAAGTTTTGTGTTTTCTACAGATGGGATAAAAAATATTCTAAGTAGGTAACTACCGTCATAGAATAACAACAATTACAAAATTTACCTAGGTTGTTATATTTCTATAAACGACAATTTCTCCAATTAGAGAGAAAACTTACTTTGAAGCTTCTCTTGTGGGTTGAGCAAAATAATGCATTTTAGTGTCCTTCTCCCTCTATATTTTTTAAAACACTCGATACGTTGTTAATAAAGTAATATTTTATGCAGGTAATGTAGATTTTGTAATAAACGTTGTTAATAATCACGCTTGTCCAGATTCCTCTGCTATTCCCTACAGAAAGAAGATATTGAATAATAGATCTCATTAGAAAATATCTCTTTACATAAAATTATCTAAAATTTTTCTACTGTGGTTTATGATTAAACACTACTTGTACATTTAAATGTCAAGATATATCTGTGTCAATAACATACCTCTGTTTATAGGAAATTTCATTTAGAGAGATACATATAAATACCCTGTTTTTTACACATTGAAAAAAAAAAAAACTGTGATTGACATTTAGAAACTAAATTATGGCTGTAGTAAAAATACATTCTCAGGAATAATATACTCAATTTTGACGATTCAGATATCCTCGGTCTTAATTTCGTTGTTGACAACCATTTCGTCAAGCGATCACGTGATTTTTGAGAAACGTGAACTCTTAAATATTTGACGAAACTGTTTACTCACAATAGCATGTGCTAGCTTTCATTACCGGCATATTGGTTTTTTTCCTGCGTTGTTTCAAGTTTACTTTACAATGACTTTTATTTGCCGGCCTGGTGGTTCAGTCGATAGGGCGCTGCCTTCTGGATTCCCAGGTCTCGGTTTTGAATCCCGGTGCGGGCAAGGATGTTTGTGATGCCTTATGCCTACAAAATATTGTGTGCGCTTGTTTCTAAGAATTTCTGTAAAAATATGGATCAATTGAGAAATAAGTCATTGTAACTATAGGTCTCAAAGCTGTCAAATAAATGTCCAAATGACTTTTATTTGTTTGCTCTGTTTTATTTATATTTTCATTAAATATAATTAGGATTTAATGTCTAAAGCAATGAAATTGCAGGTAATTTTATAATTTTATAATTTGTATTTTATTCTGTATCACGAAACTAGGATGAAAAAATGTATCTTTACTTTTGACGAAATTCGTATGTTCAAACAAGTGACGAAAGTAATTTTCTCAATTTCGCGAAATATTCGCTCGGAGTATTTTCCTGGAAACAGTTTCGTAAAAACTAAAGAAAATTTCGTGAAATTTGAGTATCCATTACTGAGAGTGTAGTTCCATGCTATCCTTATAAATTCTAGCTCCTTTGCTAGCGAGTTATAAAAATCCCTATTAAAAGTTTAGAGCGACTTTTATATTATCGTGGTCAATCGCATTTAAAAATCTCTGCAACAAAATGCGAACACAACAGGCGAGATTTAGTAACTATAATTTTGTTTTATGCCTTAATTCTAGGAAATCAAGCGAGAACGCCTCGCAATACAAATGATTCATAATATTCATAACATGGTTTTACCATCTAGAAAAGTATAGACTAGAAATTCTCGATCATTTCTTCTATGCAGGTTATTTGTTTACCTTATATCCATAATTTAAAAACCTATATTTCTAGTTTAAGAATATAGAAAGTGACTACTTATTCGTTCTAGATAAAGCAATATATTTTTTTTCTAAGCGCAATTTATTATAATAAAAATTTTACGATATACAGTCAAACTCCGACATAACGCCCCCCGAAATACCGCCAAACCCGTTTAACCGCCATATGTATGGGTGAACAAATCTTCTGAATAGGGACTACAATGTCAAGTATCCGTTATAACACCAACTCGATGTAGCGCCAACCAACATTTTCCAAAAATTATAATTTTTTGTTAAAATTCGCATTTTTTTTTTTTTTTCCCAGTCAAGCGTTATGCTCATTGCCGCTCTTTTGACGCATTCCAACTCATTGTATCATGGGCTGATAAAACAGAAGAAATTTTTCTGCGGTAAAAGGTGTATTTTGTAATAAGAGGTCGAAAAACATTAAATGCTGTTATTTTAGAGTATGAACCTGCTCATGCCTATAAATATGGATGAAAGCAGTTTATTTTATCATTTGCAACCCGACAAAACAATATCCATTAGATCTGTTAAAGAATGTAAGAAAATTAAAGATCGTGTATCGCTTGTGTTTTGCACGAATGTTGATAGATCTGACAAACGACCATTAACTGTTATTGGTAAATCTGCTAAACCAAGATGCTTTAAAAATTTCAATCCTGCTTTATATGTGGATTTATGTGAATAACAATAAAGCATGGATGATTGCAATTTTATTTCAAAACTGGCTAATGAATTTCGATGCTGAAATGAGGAAGAAAAAGTGTCAGGCATTATTGATATTAGATAATGCACTCTGTCATAAAGTAACTCCAGTCAGCAATATCCGATTTCAATTTTTACTTCCGGATTGTACTGGTGTTTTACAATCTTTAGATGCCAGAATCATAAATTTTTTCAAAGCGCATTACTGGCAATATCAATGGCCGTATTCACCATTAACTTCAACTCCCGGTTCAACGCAAAAACTTGAAAAGCGTCTAAAGGCAGAGTTCAGCTTTCCAGCAAAATTTGGCGCGCTGTTTCTGCCATCTAGTGTCGAGGATTTCATGTATTCTTTGATTGGTTATTTTCACCCAAAAAATCTGAAAATAACTATACCGCTAGATGGCTGAAACAATGCGTAAAAATTTAATGAAAATTTGCACTCCGCCTTTATATGCTTTTAAAATTTTCGTGTTGAACCACGAGTTGAAATTATTTGTGAATAACAGCCCATATCAGGCACATTGTTTGCCGCATCAGTAAAAATGACTTTTCTGCTCTTTCCCTAAAAGGATTCGATTCTGAAGATGCAAAAATCGTGGGAGGAAGTTTCTACAGAGACTATAGTTAACTACTGGAGCCATACAGGTTTAAAAAATAGTGAAAAATCTGGTGATGAACTAAACACTGCAGTGCAGAAATTAAAGATTTACAACGTGATATAAACAATTTAACTTGCACGCAGCATCCTCTCACTGCAGCTGAATATATTAATGTAGAAAAGGATGTTCCAGCATCTGCAGAAATGAGTCGAGTAAATTGTTGAATTAATAAAAAATAACGACCCAAGTTCGGATTCATCTGAAGAGGAAATTTAGATTGAAGAAGAAAAAATTAAATCTAACAAAGCAAAAGACTGCAGTAACAAACAAAGGATGTATTTAGAAAAAAATTCAACCGGTAAGAAGATGATTGATAACCTTTTAATTTTAGAAACATTAAGAATATTTCCGTCCTCCCTCCACCCTCCAAAAAAAAAAAAAAAAAAAAAAAAAAAAAAAAACTCAAGCTAGTGTTTTAAAATATTTTTCTCCTGCGCAAATATAATTACTACGTAGATCGAAATAAAATACTAGTTATCACATATTCAGTGCTATGATCCTCAATTTTTCTAATACTTGTAATACAGTGTGTCCTAAAAGTTCCAGTACTGACGCTGATGCATTTTTTATTTGCAAAACAACAAACATTAAAACGATTATTTTTATGGTAATGATAAAATGCACATTTAAAATAACGGAGGAAAAAATACAGAACTTACATTTATAATAAATGTTCAAAATGTCAACCCTCTTCTATGAGGCAAAGCTGAACTCGTTTGCGCATGTGTTTAGAAACGCGTTTTAACATGCAGGGAGTGACTTCTTGTAGAGAAACCTGTACACACCTGCACAGAACCTGTATTACGAAATTGTCCAACAAGCTGATATAGCATATTTTTACTGGGTATTGCATCATCTGGATATTTATATCGCCAAGCGTCTTTGCATTTTTCATGCGATTTACATTCAAAATAAGCTTCAAACAGCGTAATTCTCTGAATGCGTGATTAACTCATTTCACTATGAAGAACAAAATAACATAAAACTTTATTCTCACACAACTTGAGCAAGAAAAGAAACAAACGGTAAAAATTAAAGAACTGATGCAATAATAAGCAGACGATAAAATTTAATATTTAAAAAAAATCATGGATACAATGATTTCTTTATGTTGGAGTACTGGAACTTTTAGGACACACTGTATAATGAGGTAAGGGAATATTGAATTTTATTTCATTTACACAGTTAAGATTATAATTCGATATAGCGCCAAATCCGGTATAACGCCATATTATTATGCGTACCGATGATGGCACTAAATCGGGGTTTGACTGTATATTGTTTAAAAAAGTAGATGGACAAACAAAAAGAATTTTCCCGAAAAGAATCAATAAAAGAATTCATATATTTAAATAAATCGCAATTGTATTTAATAAATTTATTTTCTTAAAAACAAATAATTGATTTCCTTTTCATTTAAATATAAGGAGTTATTGTTTACGATAACATATTTGCTAATTTACGTTGGTGTTTGATAATTAGTTTATATATTTAGTTCATGAATTAATTTTTATTACCAATAAAATGTCTTTTATAATATTGTAATAAATTTAATCAACCTTTAAAATTCAAAAGAGAAAAATTTCAAACTGAATAATATTCTCTTTTATTATATCGATATTTTATAGATAAATTCTGTATTTCAGCTAATTATTCATAATTAATCTCAAAAGAGAAATTTTTAAAATAATTATATAATTAATTACTCCAAATATTTTAATAAAATTAGACTTATATTCTCCTACGTTTCTTAATATATGTATAAATATGTATAAGTAACTAAATTAATAAATATTAATTTTAAGGAATCGAATTTCATACTAAATTAAAAATTATATGATATTTTCTAAAGTTAAAAAATAAATTCGAATAGCTCATTGATATTTCCGAATGGAAGTTTCTGTAAAATTTGGTGAAATAATTTCTGAAGATATCTTTGGAAAATCTTTTTTGAAAGAAGCATTGTTATTTATTCAGTGATAAAGGAATTCTGCATAAAATCTGGTTTTAATTTATATATATATAGCTAAGAACATTTCCACTATTCATTTAATAATATCTTCTCACATATGAAGATCAGTTTAGATAATACATGAATTGTTTCATATATGATATTTTTATTTTTAAATTTCATTATACTAACTAATAATAAATACGAGAAATAAATGAAAATATCAGCGCTTCACATAACAAGGATATATTCTGATAAGGAAATCAATGAAATGTATCTAAAATGTAAATTTTTTTTAAAGTAATTAAGATTATCTTATTATCAATACAAATCCGCGAATGATAATTTAATTAAATATATTTATCAGATCAAAACTAATTAATTAATATTTAACTAGCTGTTGATAATCAAACTAACCATAATAAACTTCAAAGAAAAATTAAACAGTATCAAGAATAATTAAGTATTTTAGCTGCAGTGTGTTTTGAAAGTTTTTCTTTTGTATTTGTTTTTCAATATCATGGGATTCGTGTAATGTAACATTTTATTAAAAATTTTTAATAAAATAAAAATATGTTTCTCAAATCAGACAAGCAACTAAATAATTGAAATATTACTTACAAAAATATAGTTATGCAATTAAATTTTAATGAAATTATTGACACACTTGGATTATTATTCTTGTTATAAAAATAAAAATAATAATAATAATTATTATTATTATTATATTTGTTTTTACAATATATTGATATGTCAGTATTTTAAGTCTATATCAGTAAACCTCAAATATTGTTTAAAAATTTTAATTAGTTATTCTTATTGAATCTATGCACACAATAAATAAATAAATACGTATTAAATGAATTGCTGCAATCATTTTTCATGTCAAAGCTTTTTTTCCGTTGTATACAATGATAAAGTTGAAGATTGTGATATTTTGCATTATGTTTCGTTCGTTAAATTGTTAGTTGAATTACTTATAATTAAAAGTTTGCATATTTTTTTCTTATACAGTTTTCCAAAATTTTGATTATAAAACTGAAAATATTATTTCGTGTTTGTTAGCATTTAAAATCAAAAATATTCTCCCCTGTTTTTTTTGTTTTTTTTTTTAACATTATTATTTTATAACATCATGAAAAAGTACGTTTATTTTTTATTTTACATTCAATTCTTCGCATATATTAAAATAAACAACTATATTTTCTGTACTAAAAACTTTAGTTATTTACCATTTTTCCATGAGTACTCTTGACGTGGACTTGCACAATCTTTTAGTAGCGAGGTCTACTCATACAGCTGATTGAGGTATAGAGAGTCGTTCATATACATGATTGGCATATAGAAGGCCACTTATAGAGCTGATTGGGGTGTGAAAAGCTACATACTACAGCTGAATGAAGTATTGAAAGAAACAACTAAAATTTACATAACTGTATAGTTGTTATTAAAATTATCTTTTGGAGAAAGAAAAATAATTCCCAATTTTTATGTTATTACATTTTTAAATAGTTATTTAATAAAAGTAATCGAATCATTGCAATAGAAGAAAGCAGTTTAAACTAACTAGCATAAATCTTTACGGAGCTGAACATGTTCATGTTAAACTCTTTAGGGCGCTGTTTGCCCCGTGAATTAGAAGTTTCGCGCTACTACACTAATGTTATCAATAATTTTGAATGTAAAAATCATGACAAATAATTCGCATAAAAATGTCTGCAACTCACATATTTGGGAAATACATTTATAACGAATGATGCGGTATACATACATGTGCGTGTGTGTGTGTTACATTTTTCTTATATTAATATCTAATGAAGCACATTCTTAGATAAATCATACAATTTCTGAATTTGGATTATTCTTTATTATTATTCTTTTTTTTTTCTCATGCCAAAATTAACTACGAATTTCTTCTGAATTACTCAAAATAAAAACACAGAAAATCGTAAATATTTATTTATGTTTATCAGAGTTACCGGCAAGTGTGAATTGAAAAATCGTCATTCATATTTAATGTAAAATATTTTCACCCGCACGTTAGTAATGTCTATACAGGGTGTTTCAAAACTCATGGACAAAAATTTGAGGGGTGATATAAAACATCAAATAAGCCATTTTCATCAGACAATGCATAGGCGGAGAGCAAGCGGTGACCGCTAGAGGGCACTGTAATGGAAAGTATAAAGCTCGCGTTTTCTTACATATTTTCATTTCTACCGTGGATTTTAGCAAGCATGGCGACATACAGTAATCAGGAAAAGGCGGACATGCATTTTATGTATGGTCTCGCTAACGGGAATGCTCTGGAAGCCGCAAGACTGTACAGGCAGCATTTCCCGAGAAGACAAGTGCCAGACCGAAAAATACCACAACTGTCTTGCGGCTTCTAGAGCATTCCCATTCGAAAGACCATACACAAAATGCATGTCCGCCTTTTCCTGATTACTGTATGTCGGCATGCCTGCTGAAGTCCACAGTAGAAATGACGAAGTGTAAGAAAACGCGCACTTTATACTTTCCATTACAGCACCCTTGCTCTCCGCCCATGCATTGTATGATGAAAATGGTTTGTTTAGATGTTTTCTACCACCCCTTAAATTTTTGCCCATGAGTTTTGAAACACCCTATATAAACAAAGCCTTTCAAGTCTTCCAATATGGATTTAAATGGGCATTTATTTTTTAAAGAGACTTTTATAATTCAATGTACTGTATCTTTGATCCAACAGACAGGGAAGGAAATTTGGCGTAGAACTCATATTGCTATTCTTGAAAAAAAAAATTCTCCTACTTAAAGTGACGATTTTATATGTAGAGAAAATTTTTAAATAAATACCAGTATGAGTTTTTCGTCAAATTTCCAACCATGCAATAGATGTTTAAAGTTAAAGCATAATTCACATTTGTATTGAAACATGTTAATATATGTATTTAATTTAAACTTAACCAGTTATTACTCTTTATAAATTATTTCTTATTAAAGTTCGTAAATGCAGCAATTTTTTAATTAAAATGTCATTTAAAGTTTTTTTTTTTTTTTTTTTTAATAACCATTCCAAAATTTATTATGGTGGTAAATCGCGAAATTTAATTTAAAGTGTATTTACTAAAGTTTAATTTTGGATTCTTTGGATCTATTTAAAATGAGTATATTTAAAATCTAATAATGTGGAATTTGCCATAATTTCCTATAAATGCATAAATTATTATTGTTCTGAAATTGTATAAAACTGACATTTATTTTATATTACATCGTACTTTCTCTTTACATTTCATTTTCCAAATGCCTGCCTGTTTGCATGTATAGGTAAGCTTATGCCTGAGACTTAAAATACAAATTAATGTTACATTTTCAGGAAGCTCTTTGTTCTTTTTTTTCTTACACGAACAATGAATAACCACATTTTCTTTTTTAGTTTATTCGGAAGTAGTTTTTTCACCTCTGCTGATGTTTCCGACATTCATGAATCTCAGGAAAAGAAAAAAAAAATCCTCATCTGAAAACATACCAACCCGCATAGCTTTAATTAGTGTAGCCTCACTAGAAATTCATCAATAATTCGCAGATTCCGACACCAGCTTTACTTTTAAGCAACCCATCTCTCTCCGAAACAGTCAATCATTCCACGAAAGAAACCCTTTCCCCTCTCATCTGTACATTAAATATATATTCCTTCCTATATACCTCCATCCCTTATTAGCAGAGTCAGAGAGAGAGCCTTTCTGTTGCCAATTAAAACGCCAAAAAAATTAGGATGGCAGAGTGATGCTGGAAAAGGGTTGGGGGGTGATTTATTAGTGCGGGTGAAAATTCTGTCAATCTTTGAAGGGGGTGGTTTGTTAGAGAAAAATAATAACAATAATAAAAAAAAAATCCTTCGTTTAATATTTAAGAAGATTGGAGCAGCGAAGAGAAAAATAAAGTGCATTTCCTCATTTCCTTCTGTCTAGGCACTTAACGAGGGAATGTGTGGGAACATGAAGTAAGCTCCTTAGACTTTTTAGTCTTGTAATACATATTATCACAGTTGAATAATTAGATGTGAATGTTGATTTCAAAGCGGTAGTGGAAATTGTATAAAGTTTACTTTGTTATTTGAATTTCAGTTATTAATTGTGTACTAAATTTATTATTTTAAAGTTCATTCAAAACTTTAATTGCTGAAAAGGATTTAAAAAACTGACAATGGAATAAAGAATATTTGTTTCAATCAAATTAACCAAATTCAATTAAAAATTTGAACGAATTTCACTGTTAAAAATTACAATGTTATCCGCATGTACGTGTCAAAGAAATTATAAAGCATGAGAAGAGTTTCTTGAAACTTAAAAAAAGGTTTTTGAGTGTCTAAATTGTTTTAAGAAACATTAAAACGTAACAGTTTGGATAATAATTATATTAAAAGTTATTAATATATACATATATATATATGAAAACACACATACACACAATATCTATCTATCTATATATTATTCTGTTGAAAAGCTTGAAAGCTCAATTGCAAATAAACACATTCGTATTTTGAAGTTTTTTTTTTCTTTTTTCTTTCATATTAATTTAGTAACTTTAAAGTAGTATTAATAAAATTAAATTATTAACCGTACGAAGTCAATAGTCATATGAGAGTTCCACTTATGCCTCCAAGTGATAAGATTTAATTTTCCCTAATGGAATATACTACACAAGTCACTGAAGGTTCCAACCGATGTATATACAGAAGGACAATTGCAATCCACAAACGTTATGAATAGCTACAGTGTAACAGGCAATTTTATATTTGTTACCTTTAATATAAAATAAAAAGTTATAGAATATTTTTGAACTATCTTGTATGTTTTATATCATTAATTTCTAAAAGACCTGCAAAGGCCTTATTAAGGCTAACTTTTATTTTTTTAACCGACTTCAAAAAAAGAAGCAAGGTTCTCAATTCAAACCGTATGTTTTTTTTATGTTTGTTAGCTCATAACTTCTGAACGGATGCTCCGATTTTGACACTTTTTGTTTTGTTGAAAAGGTGTTGGTCTGAAATAGGTCCCATTGTAATATCTTTACAATCTAAAGAAAATACAGTGTGCCCCAAAAAATCAGTCCTAACTCTTTTAACTGCTAAACGGCTGCATCTATAGTATTAAAAATGGTGTATAAGTATAGCAAAGTGGCCATGCAGTACAAGGTTAAACCGCTTAAAGCGCCATCTGGTGAAAAATAGCGGAGTTAGTGATACTATCTCGAAAATGGTTCTAGAGAAAGAAGTGAATTACAAAGTTGAAAAGTATCATCGATTTAGTACAAAAAGATAGTTTAGACATTCATGCTAGCGTTCCTATCTCGGAAACGGTTCAAGACAGGGAGAAAAGTGAATTATAAAATTGGAGGGCATCATCGATTTAGTACGAAAAGATAGTTTAGACATTGATGCTAAAAATACAATGCTAAAAACGTGCATTTGTTTGTTTCTTACACTATGTACACTTGAGCTGCATTGCACACAGAAAATAAAACGCCATCTGGTTAAAAACAGCGTAATCAGCGATCCTATCTCAAAAACCGTTCAAGATGGGAGAAAAGTTAATTACGAAGTTGTAGAGCATCATCGATTAACCTCGAAAAGACAGTTTTTAGACATTACTGCTAAAAATAGAACGCTTAAATATTGCAGGTGTTTCTTCGCAATTTCCTACACTGTGCACACTTGAACTACGTTGCACACTTTGCAGCGTAGCGGATGACACGTATACTCTGTGGTTCAAAGTACTGTTACTGTAAGCGGTCACATCGATTAGCGCAAAGTCGTTTTCAACCATCTTCAGAAAAGAGGGTGTTCTTAATTCGAGCTATGAGTTGTTGTTGGTGTTTGTAAACTTATAACTTCGTAAGAGATGCTCTAATTAACCGACTTCAAAAAGGAGGAGGCTATCAATTCAAACCGTATGTTTTTTTATTTGTTAGCCTATAACTTTTGAACAGATAATCCGATTTTGGTACTTTTTGTTTTATTGTAAAGGTCTTGGTCTGAAATAGGTCCCATTGCAATATCTTTACGATCAAAAGAAAATACAGGGTGCCCAAAAAAGTCAGTCCCGACTCTTTTAACTGCTGAACAGCTGCAGCTATAGTCATAAAAGTGGTATGTAGGTATAGTAAAGTTTATATGTGCTGCGCGATTCAACCGCCTACAGCGCCACCTGGTGGAAAACAGTGGAGTTAGCGTTCCAATCTCGGAAACAGTTCAAGACAGGGGAAAAAAGTGAATTATAAAATTGCAGAGCATCATCGATTTAGAACGAAAAGATAGTTTATACTTAATGCTAAAAACGGAACTCTTAAAACGTGCATTTGTTTGTTCACAATCTCCTATTTTGTGCACACTTGAACGACATTGCATATGTTGTAGCGTAGCGGGTGATATTTATGCTATGTAAAATTCAAAGTATGGTTATTGTAAGCGGTCAAATCGATTAGCGCATAGACATTTTAAACCGACTTAATAAAGAAAGAGGTTCTCAATACAAACCATGTTTCTCGTTGTTGTTGTTGTTGAAATTTGTTAGCTTATAACTTCGTAAGAGATGATTTAATTTTAATACTTTTTTTGTTGCCGTAATGATCTTGGCCTGAAATACGCTTCATTATGATTTCATTAAGATATAAACAAATTACAGGATACTCACAAAAGTCTGTTCTCACTTTAACTGCTGAACGCATGCAGCTACACTGGTAAAAACAGTATGTAAGTATCGATGTTGAAACTTCTGTCCGTCAGCTGCAATGCATATTTTGCTCATTGTTTAAACTTTACTCTGTGCAATTTCAGCTCAGCGAGTGACACGTATTCACTGTAAACTTCAATATATATGCCTAACACAATTTGTGGTTACGAATACAGCGTATCCGTTCTTTACATTTCTAAAGACTTTTTAAGTTAACGTATGTTCATTTTTGCTCATATCCGATAAAGGCAAGAAAAGTGTCACAACTTAAAAATGCAGTATTTGAAAAAAATCAATTTAAAAATAACTTGACTAGAATAAAACTGGCACAACTGTTTCTCGAGTGGATAACTTTCTAGATGGAGATGTAACTTTTTTGTTCACATTGGGTGCATTTTATCTATTTTTCAGTGACATAAACCATTTTTTGAGTTATGTCACTTTTCTTGGAAGTTGTGATTTGGGAAACTGCCGTCGAACGTCTTTTGATGTTCTGCTATATGAATAATTTTTCACTGAAAAGAGAAAAATAAAATCTTTTTGTAAAAAAATAGAACCGACTCCAAAAAGCAACTACTATTAAAAAAAAAAATGTATTAAATGAAACTACATTGCGCCTAAAAGTATAAAATAATTTCCTTCGCCAAACAACCTGTAACACTACAATTAATCATAACTTTTGAAGTCGGCGCAAAATAAAATAAAAATTGATACCTTTATTCAATACAAAAATCAAATCCTATACAAAATAGACATCTCACATTGTCACCTGCAAAACGCAGCCGAAAACTTTTTGATTCAAGAAAACAAATAAGATTTCGTTTGCAGCAAAAGTTGGCGAAGATGCTGGTATCTGACGTCCTTGGCGAAAGTAAAATCGCAAAATTATCTGGCAAACATATTTAATTTCTTTGGGATATCATGATTAATTTGATAAGGTATATTAAGAGAGTAATCAAGAATATGAAACAATACTTCATACAAAATATATTATGAAAATATACATCTTGAGTGTATATTTTTGCAATACGTTTTGAACGCCAAATCCAAAAGCTACCAAGGATGATAGTTATCAAAGTTATACCAAATTTGCAAAGGAAACTCTAACTTCGTAGAAACATAAATACCGCATTGTGAAGAATGTTCACTCTTCTATGCAGATGCTACCGATGAACCAATTGTATACAGTGATAAATTAATAAAGGAAACATGAAAATGGATCATTCGAGACGACAGCATTTGTTACTACCGATCTAAAAACAAACCTTTAAAAACTAATTAAATTTTATTTAATTTTGCGCCGACTTCAAAAGTTTATGATTAATTGTAGTGTTATAGGTTGTTTGGCGAAGGAAATTATTTTATACTTTTAGGCGCAATGCTGTTTCATTTCATACATTTTTTTTTTTTTTTTTTTTTAATAATAGTTGCTTTTTGGAGTCGGTTCTATTTTTTTACAAAAAGATTTTATTTAATTGCAACTTTTATTTTTCATTTTTAATCATATTCTAAATAAGTGGATGAACTTTAATCAAATAGGTTTCTTTTCCTTTTTCTATCTTAGCTTTAGGTGGAAATTCCATAGTTAAAATTACATTGATCTTCCTCTTTATGCCTGTCGCCAATAGATAAGAATATTATTGAACTATATTATATTGAATAACTATATTTATAACTATAACTATATTATATTGAATAACTATATTTATATCTATTACTATATTATATTGAATAACTATATTGAACTATATTGAATATTAGCTCACTAGACATTTCTAGTGCGACTTCCATAAATCCTTTACACTCTTATTCTTTCGAAGTTAAGCACTACCTTATTATAACAAAATAAAAGGACCTTGTAACCGTTTGCTAAGTAAAATCTTGAAGTTGTAAACATTTCTAGGCATGTACGTTTCTTTAATTAATTTTTAATGAATTTATGTAACAGTGGAATCATAGTTTTGATTTCTGATTCCTGACTGTGTTCTACCTGGATCGAGAACTAATTTTCTAAAATTAATAACCAGCTGTAACTTGAAACAGGAATAAACTACTACGTCAGAAACGCCAAAGAAAAATTATTGAGGTGCATACAGCTGTTTCGGTAGCCTAAAGCGTACCGTCATCAGTGCAAAAAAATAATTCTGAATCTGGAGAAGTACTCGTATATATAGGAGAGGGACCGGATTTAGTTCAACCAATAGGATTACGGAAGAGGTGGGGAGTGTGGCCAATAGGAATTAAGGAATGTGTAGCTGTGTAAACAGTAGAAAAATTAAGGAAATGTGGACTGAATGTAAAATTTCCAACAATCAGACAAATAGGGAACAGCGAAATCACAATTTACAAGGTTTTTAAAATTTTTATAAATATGAAAAGCTTCAAAGAAATCGAGTTCATGAATGGATTTAGGTCTGCAAATTATTTTAGCTGAATTAAATTTAAAATTATGATTTTCCTCCCAGCAATGTTTAGAAATAGCCGATTTATTGGTTTCTTGTTTGCGGACGTAATTCATATGTTCTTTTAGACGAAATTTAAGACTGCGTTTAGTTTGGCCAATATATGATAAACCACACTGACAGGATATACTATAAATGCCCCAAGAATTATGCATATCAATAGGATCTTTTAACTGAGAAAAGGTGAGTTTATTGGAAGGCGAAAATATTATTTTAAAATCATATTGTTTGAGAATTTTAGCTATGGTTTGACTGGTTTTAGAAAAATAGGGTAAAACAATACTGATATTAATAACTGATAATACTGATATTAATAATAATATTAATAAACAATACTGATTTACCCTATTTTTCTAAAACCAGTCAAACCATAGCTAAAATTCTCAAACAATATGATTTTAAAATAATATTTTCGCCTTCCAATAAACTCACCTTTTCTCAGTTAAAAGATCCTATTGATATGCATAATTCTTGGGGCATTTATAGTATATCCTGTCAGTGTGGTTTATCATATATTGGCCAAACTAAACGCAGTCTTAAATTTCGTCTAAAAGAACATATGAATTACGTCCGCAAACAAGAAACCAATAAATCGGCTATTTCTAAACATTGCTGGGAGGAAAATCATAATTTTAAATTTAATTCAGCTAAAATAATTTGCAGACCTAAATCCATTCATGAACTCGATTTCTTTGAAGCTTTTCATATTTATAAAAATTTTAAAAACCTTGTAAATTGTGATTTCGCTGTTCCCTATTTGTCTGATTGTTGGAAATTTTACATTCAGTCCACATTTCCTTAATTTTTCTACTGTTTACACAGCTACACATTCCTTAATTCCTATTGGCCACACTCCCCACCTCTTCCGTAATCCTATTGGTTGAACTAAATCCGGTCCCTCTCCTATATATACGAGTACTTCTCCAGATTCAGAATTATTTTTTTGCACTGATGACGGTACGCTTTAGGCTACCGAAACAGCTGTATGCACCTCAATAATTTTTCTTTGGCGTTTCTGACGTAGTAGTTTATTCCTGTTTTAATATTCCAACGCCAAGTCTCCTGCTATTATCAGCTGTAACTTGCCTATATAAAAAGATAAATATTTTTAATGCTGTGTAGAATCCTCTAGTTAATGCGTCTAATTGGTGTTTAAATGCTTTTAAGTTGTATAAATACTGCAATCTCGCTGAATGATGGCAGATTCTGGTCATTATTCGATCTTCTGAGATTATCTTGTTTCTCGCCATGCACTTGAAGTTCTGGGCTAAATACTGCTGGGCTATTTTCTGGTGAAAAATTTTAATTAAATTTTATGTTTAGAACCATAGGTTACGATTAAAAGTCGGAGCTACTGAAAGTGAACCTAGATTAATCCAAAACTAAAAATGTGCTATACCACTATAATTTTCTTAATAAAGTATATTCTTTTGAACTTAGTATAGGAAATGCAACCTTAGTTCCATGTACTGTGAAGTGATGCTATTTCATTATGTATTTCGCATGTATTTGCTATAGTGTTTAACCCTTAGTGTTTTTTTTTTTTTTTTTTTTTTTTTTTATTAAAGTTTTTATGCTGTTTTACATCTGCATCCTTTACTGTATTCAAAGCCATCATCCCGCTGTTGTCCTAACCACTTTCTCTTTCAGATGATTTAATTTCAAGTTTATTTTAGGTTAGCTAAAGATTTCTTTGATAAATGTAACTCTGCTAATGTTACCCAGTGTCATTCAATGATAGCTTACTTAAAAGGTTGCATTTTGTAGAAAGATGGGCTTGTTCCCTCTTGTGCAGAAATTTCCGTATGAAAGCACTGTTTTTGCTCCAATTGAGAATGACAAAAATTTGCAGTATTATCTTATATTTCTCACCTGTAACGGCGCAGATAATAGAACCTATAGGAGTGATATTCTGAAAGAAATATAGTTCTATTATGAAATCTGCAAGGAATAAGTTCAGTACAGTTACTTTTTCAGAATACAGATGCAGTTACACTTGCATGTTGATGGATAATGTGGACCTATCAGATGTCTGAATTCTGAAATTGTGTGTACTGACTGACCTATTCAGATAAAAATGAGCTTCATGAAACCAAAGTCCTTTCCAAGGCCAACTACTGGCGATTGACGATTTTCATACGGGCAAAACACGTTAGCGCGAAAGTCATATTTTCCTTTGTCACTTCCAGTTCCTGCGCAGGGCTAATCTTAAACGGATAGGAATGCTAACTGCAGTGAAAACTGTATTGTCTGATAATGCTTCTAGTTCTCTGCCGCAACTATAACTTCTATTTATACTATTTCCTTGGGTTTTCTCACCATACCTCTCAGTGCTTTAACAGACATTAAACCATTACACATGTTATGGAGCTTTCTAAATTCTTTAAGAGCTGCCCCAGCATTGCAATCTCTGGCGTAAAAAATGTTAATTGTAATAAAAAAATATTTTCCATGGGTTTTATACTGCTTTCTTTCCTCTTTTGCATTTTTATTCGAACATTAATGATGGTTGATTGGTTGGCTGATGGTTAATGTCACACGATTCAAAAGTAGGATGTGCTGCATCAAACACATTTTTTTAAGGGTTGATTTCTTGATTGTTTAGAAAGTTGGTCAGCTCGTAATGAGGTTTCATACGCAAAGGGCTTTCAAATTTCACGATAATGACTTAAAATAGTGACTGTACGGATAACGTAGGCAACAGCCAACTAATCAAGACTCGAACACTATGAAGTCATTTTCCGTGTGTTCCTTTTAATTGTAAACTTTTTTTCGTTTTCAACAGCTCCAAAATCACATATACACAAAGAAAGATGCATGATTTACCACAACTGGAAAAGTTTTATGCGTTTGGTTCAACAGCGCCAAAATCTAACCAGTTGGTGACATTTTTTATTGTAGAAATCATCTCGCCATGTCTTTCACAATATGTTTATGGTATTTGTTACTAAGCTAAATCATTTTTCCTGGAAAAATGTTATTTATATTTTTTCTTGTAGTATTTGGTTTCATATGTTTTGAAAAAAAAAAAAAAAAAAAAAAATTGTAAAGATTAAGTTTTTTTTTAAAAAATATATTTTAATTCTGAAGCTGTGCCAATAACTCAAGTAGAACTTTAAATGTATTAATCAAAATTATTATTTAACGATAAATTTTGATATATTTCATTAATATAAAACCAACAGCATAATTCATGCATTTTATCTTCGCTTAATATTTATTTTAAAATCCAAAACTTACTTTTGGAAGTAAATGTTTAGCACAAACTAAATTACAAAATAAGAGGAAAGAAAAATATACACAGAAAAGTTATTTTCGTGAAAAAGCAAAACTACAATGATTTTAAAGCAGCAAATTTTTTAAGTAACACTTTAAAATAAAATAAATGGTGTCTAAATTGTCGTTTTCTTTCTTTTCTTCTTCGTGTTTTTTTTTTTTTTTTTTTCAACAAGTACTTGTGAATGAGATTTATCCCGCTGGCAGCGACACAACTCGAAATAATTCCACAATCCATCGTCTGACATGTTGAGATAAGAACCGGAAATGGAAATCAATTACGTTTTTCCGCTTTGCTTCCTTGAAGCATGCGTACTAAAGTTGGAAATCCTATTGTTAGGCACAGAAATTTTCTGTCATTGTTCTGAAAGCTTAGCATCTCCATTAGTTCGAAAATAGTGGCATAATACAGGATTTAGTAGAATAATAGATTTTGAATAGAAGAGAAATTTGGGTTTTATGACAGATTTATTTCCGATTCTCGTTCTTTGCTTGTTATCACCCCAAACACGCATGATTTTTATGAGGCTGGTGGAAATTGTGGATAGTAATTACATTTGGCTTGATTCTTACATTTGTAATAAAATGTTTGTGGAAGTTATGGAGGTTTATTATTATTTTCCTTTTCCTGAGTAATGAATAGTTAAACTAGGTTGCATTTAAAAATTTAATTTTTGTAGAAAAAATATGAAATAATATAACGGTTACATAAATAATTTTTGTAATGTAACACCACTATTAATGTAACCACTTTTTCGATCTCGTGAATTTTTTTCAAATCGTCCTCAATTTTTTTCGATCTCGCGAATCGCTGTTTCCAAAAACATCTCAAACAATAAAAAAAATGCACACTAAGGGACAAATAATAATAATAATAAGTAATAATAATAATAATAGTTATAATAATAATAATAAAAAAGCCGCGCTCGTATATATTTTCCTTTTCTCTTTCTGCAACCACCAATTTTATTGTATTAGCAAATTTTTGAAGAGATTTAAAACGTTGTCCTCCACGTACAGTTTACAACTGAGACAAGTGTTAAAAATAAAATGTAATTGTTAGAAAAATTGTAATTTTAGAATGTATTCCAAAAATGGCAAGGATAAGGCAAGTAGTGATACCAGAAAAAGTATTAATTTTAGAATAAAATATATATATATTTATATATATATATATATTTTAATACGCGAGATGGCAAAACAATTAAATGTTAACGAAATATTTGTAAGATGGTTTTTAACAAAATATAATTTTTTTGGGTGTTTAAAGTGGAAATATGGCTCAAGGCGGCCACGTAGCATAGGCAAGCGAGATGACCGCAAGTTATAAAGGCAGTGCTTAAAAAATCGGTTTGTATTACATTTAGAACATAGTAGGGATTCAGAAAAAGTGTTTAACACAGGGTTGCCAAATTTGGCCTTTTTTATATTCAATAGTCACCAATAATTTTTATTTGTAACGTTTGACTAATTACTTCGAAGATCGATAGTGTATTATGTATATCAAATGTCCCTTCTCAAAATTATTGGTGACTATTGAATAAAAAAAGGCCAAATTTGGCAACCCTAGTTTAGCAACATATTTTTTTTTAAATACAGAACAACAAGGAATGAACAAACAAGGTTTAAATGCCAGAATATCTGAAAAAAATCCATTCTTAGCGAAAAAAATTAAAAAATCAAGAATTTAGTGGGCTAAAAAAATAATATATATATATATATATATATATGTGTGTTACAGAATATGTTCTCTCAAGTGAGTCAAGTTTAATTTATTTCGAGCTGACAGAAACAAGCAGGTCTCATTGTGAAAATGTGACTAACTTAGTAAAAATTGCACTTTTAAAAAAGTGACACAATCTCCGTACATTATGGTACGGAGGGGCATAACTTTTCAAGGAATTGGACAATGATGCTCAATCGAAATAAAACATGGAGATTATAAAAGTGGCGCCTGACCGACTATTTTGGAGGTATTTCAGGCTTTTCCGCAAACAGCATTTCAAGATGATAATTTACCTTGCTAAGGGGCACCTGTGGTACGTTCATTTGATTCAAATTGTTCAAATTACCTATCGATTCCCATGAGTGCCCCTAATTGTGTAAATATTCATAACTTTTTACACTTTAAGTTAAATCCCACAAAGAATATCGTAGAATTTCTTCTTTACCAGACATAGAAATAGTCGTAATCTGAATCCGTTCGAAAATGTTTAGTCTATATAAATGCAAGGGGAGAAAGGGATTTTCAAAATTTTCAGCCTACAACTCTGTAAGAACAACAAAAAATTATTTATGATATTTGGCGTAGTGAAATTTCTGAGAATTGTATTAAAACACTCTATAATACTATGCCATTGCGCAATATAGCAGAAATTTCATATAAATGTAGAATTAACCCAATGTAGAATTTATATTTTTATCAAGTAATAGTTTAGATCTATGAAAAAAGATAGTTTTATTTGATATATTAAAAATATAACTGGTTTATTTCATATAATAAACCATAATAGAATACAAAGTATATGTTTATTATACCACGCTTAAAACGGAAGTTTTATGTAGATTTTTTTTAAATACTTTGTAGAGCATAATAAAGCGAATTACTAAATCGAAAACGTACATAGGTATCATTTAATCTCTTTGTTATTATGAAAATATGACAGTTTTCTTTATTTCAACCATTAGTTTTGAAGTTATTACAAATAAAAGAAGTATAAACCAATTTTTCTGTAGTGCAGCATTATTTGTGTCCCTTAGTGTATGTCATACTTGTAACAAAAGATGAGAAAATTTTATCTATATGGTTTTCAGTAGCAACTTCTGGAGAGTTAAAAAGAAGAATTTAACTTAATTATATATCTTTACACATGCAAAATAAAAATCCTTATTATATCAAAAATAAATAAATAAATAAATAAAAATAAAGAAAATTAAAGTATGCATTACTAATATATTTTGAAGTACTTTCCTGTGTTATAGGATATAATTATAATGAGAATAATATAGAGAATGATGAAATAAATATTATTTAGAAAAATATTGTAAATTTAAAGTAATAATATTACAACAAATTAAAACAATGCATAGATAATAACAATCCTTTCCAACATTACGAGATATAGTTATAACAAGAAAGAGAATAAACCTCTGAAATTTTGAATAAGTCTTATATATATGTATATATATATATAACTTACTGTCGCTAGCATTATTATTTTTTTTTCTTTGGTCTGCGACTGCATCTTGTAGCGAAGGGCAGTGTCCTTCTCGTTACGGGAGGTATCAATGTTTGCCGAATACTCCAAGCCGGGCATTTTAGTTGCTTAGAAACTTATGTCATCTTAATTAACGAAGTTAGTAATTATAAACTGGGGTTAATGAAGGTACTCTTTGCCATTTATTAAAAGTTTCTCTTATGATGTTGTTTTTTTTCTTCATGACGTCATCTTCCACAGGAATATTAAAATGTGATCCATGATCCATGGTGCAAAAAAAAAAAAAAAGAAATGTCAATTTTGTTATTAGCAACAACGAAATTCTTCGTCTTCAAATAAATAAAAAGCGTCATCTTAGATATTTTCATTCAAAAAATTAATTTAGAATTGAAATTTAGAGACTGCAGATATCTTTTTTTTTTTTTTTTTTTTTTTTTTTTTAAATAAGTTCTTCTTGCTCTTTATTTTTATTTATTTATTTATTTATTTGTGAATAATGAAATACTGCCGTGTCTGTATAATTGACTGCTTTTCTTTTTGTCTTTAAAGTGTATTTATCTCTCTCTCTCTCTTTTTTTTTTTTTTTTTTTCTTTCTAATAAAAAAAATATTTTAAAATACTTCGAATAATATATTTTGGCATTAAAAAATTACAGAATTATACATTTACAACACTTCTATGATACATTTCCTATTTCTAATTATGACAATTAAAAAAATCATCACAAATCTTACAGAGAAATGAGTATACGTTCTATCCTTCTTTGTTTTAAGAAGTATGTAGGAAAGAATTAAAAATTAAAGGTGTAGGAGATTTTTCAAATTAAAATAATAATATTAATAATAAACATTTTCTCCTTTCAGATATTTTCCAATTTTTAATGTTATCACCTAGCTGTACATCAAATATATATGGACTATTATATTCTGCCCTAAATTAAATTAGAAATATATATATAGACTATTATAAACTTCCCTAAATTAACTAAAAAAGTTAATAGCAAAAGGTATAGAAATTTAAAAAGGAATGGGTGCTAGTTTTTTTTTTTTTTTTTTTTTTTTTTACAAGCAATTATACCAAAAACTCATCTCCAAATAATGACAAAAATTTAAAAGTCGCCACGAGTGTCATGTACTAAAGCTGAAACGCAAAATCGTCTAGATATTACGAATTTCTCTCTGTTCTTAAAAAAATAAATAAATACTGGTTTTATGCATAATATTTCATTTTAAAAAATGTAGTATTAAATATCATGTATTTCAATTTACCGTTGATTATAGGGGACGATATAGGGAATCCTATAGCATTTTTCTGCTTTTGTCTTGTGTTATGTACTATTAATATTCCTATTCAGTGAAAGTCAAAGCAGTGAATAAGTGGACAGAGCACTACAGGAGTTGATAAATGAAACGAATGTGGATTGGCGAGCGGAACGTGCAAGGAGCAGAGCCTCTTAGTACACATTAAAAAATAGTTAATACAATCTTTTCTGTAAAGATTTTACTAAGAAAATAAAATATTCCAGGACTCTTGGAGGACTGTGGGACACTCTAAACATGATATAGAACAGACTAAAAGTAAGAAACAGTCTCTCTCTCTCTCTATATATATATGTATTTTATTTACATGTAAAAACATATTACATATAATTATATAAATATACGTATGTAATGAAGTTGCCATGGTAGACTAAATTAAAATCTGTTGTCAGACATAGATTTTAATTATATCATCTGATTAAAAAATATTCTTGTGATATTCATTCAATACGTGATTTCTGTGAAATATTTATAAATTAATATCGTCATTATTTGTAGTTATTATTATTGCACATTTTTTTACTTTGCATGGTAAAACTATAAACTTTTTTTTTTTTCTTTTCCTTAAATTTCTGTCTAAGAAATATAAATCAAAATTTAAATATTTTTTAAATATTTCAATATGCTTTCTGCTATATATTTTTATTTTTATTTTTATTTTTATTTTTTTTTTTTGCCCATATATTACACTATTGTAATATATCAAAATATATTCTAAACAAATTTGGGTGCTACTTTGTGGATATATCGTTAAGTTAATTAAAAAACATGGTATATTGCGTCCATTATAAAATTTTCTTCTATATTTTCATACAAAAATTATTTATTTATTTAGTTATTTTTCCTTAACGAATGCCGATGATTTTCGTCTCCGAGGAGTATAATACTTAATTGTCCATAGAAAGTAAATTTAATTTTCTACTGCCGACATCTTAGAAAAATGCATTTATTCGTTTCTTATTTGTTTAAATTTTTTATTTTCTGTTGTTAAAAATAAAAATTCTTGATAACTTTGTTTTAAAATATCAACAGATCTTTGGTTCATCTATTCAATTTAAAGTTGTTATCGAGCTATTTTGAAAAATACTCATTTTTAAAATTCACTTATCTCGAGGTGGGGGTGTCCCCCCCCCCTCCCCCTTCGTTCAGGATCTGAAGCGATGTTCCTGCATATATGATTTTCTTTCCTAGTTAATTATTACTATTATTGATAATTATTTCTAATTTCATAATGATTAATTAATAATAATTATCATTGGACCAATTTATACTGAATGTCCTCCTATACAGCCATATTAAAAAATTATATTATGGGAGGACAACACCACCTTTTAAGCGATTTATTTTCGCCAAAAGTGATAGCCACAAATTTTTATGCAATGTGCAACTATATATAAATTCATGTGAAATTATGTATATTTATTACTGAGCTAGAGCTACCACATTATTTAGTCGCACATACACAGACACACAAACAGGCAGGTAGACAGACATAAAAAAAAAATTATCAAGTTTGTTCTGGAACTCTCCAAACGTATAAATTCATTGAAAACGTTAAATCGAAAATTTTTACGAACCAATATTTACCTCTGTAGAATACAGAAGAAAGTAAAAAAAAATTAAATGCTAAAAACTTGTATTAAGTTTCGACATTCTATAGTAAAATTAAAAACAAATAATTACGTTACTGATGCATTCAATATTAATCTATAAAATTAAAATTTTATTTGCTTAAATTTTAATATTTTTCGAAAAATTTAAGTACAATTAAATTTATTACATTTTAATGCGTATCTATGCAAATTTCCATAAATCTAAGTTAGTAATTTATTGAAAAACTTTAACGTCTACCATTCTTTCAAAAATTCCCAACAGTGTGATCAAATGCAAAGCCTATGAATGAAACATCTAGTAACGACAGGATTTTTACAGTATTCTTGTATTTAAGCTCTCGTGAATTTACAGTAATTTAAAACTCAACCGGTTCATCACTTACGATTCAAATGTTGTTTCACAACCAGTTTTTGTTCCTTTTATTTCTACCTTTCTTCACTAAATTCCACACGAATAAAATGTTTGACGAATTTCATTAAAACGTTAGTCATTTAAAACAAGTTTCACACGTAGAAGATTTGTTGGAATTTTTATTTAGAATGAAGTCTTTTGCCGTAATATCATACATATATATAGGAAAAGTTACAGAAATGCTTTAAAGATTTTGCAAAAGTAACGGAAAAAAAATCTATCAATTTTTTTTTTTTTTTTTTTTTTTTTTTATGAAATGTGCATTTTTCTTTAATTGTTTTTTAAATTTGTTTATTTTCATTCATGCAAACACTTTAAAGGCATTCTTTTGATGCTCTTTTATGAATTTTTTAATTTATGAATATAAAAAATAAATGTACTGAGAGATTAATATATGCACATATAACACCTACACTATGCATATATTTCGTAGTTAGAATACTTAAAATAGTTTAAAATAAATCTTAATTAAAAAAATAAATAAATAAAGAGATAAATAAATAAAGTTTTTCAAATTTTCGCAAGGAAACGTGATGTCACTGGCTTTGAATGTAATCTTATGTAATTAATGCAAGTGTCTCTTATTTTAATAAACTATAGATAGGACACTATTTCAATTCATCACAGAAATTTCAGAAATGATATAAATAAAACCTGAAAATTTTTGCATTTGTTAAAACTTACTGTTTTTATAATTATAAAACCGTTATACACTCATTAATAATTGGTTTTCGCATCAGCTCATATCTCATTCTCTTACTGAAAAAAAAAAATTATACAGACACGACATTATTTCATTATTTAAAACATGAAAATCTGACATTGACAGATTTTAATTTAATGCCAGAGGCCTACTGCTAAACTTGTTAATATCGACAAATTCTTCTTTAGTTAATTCGTGACGATCTAAATTCCATGATAAAGTTTTCATTAAATCAAACTAATGTGTTTCAGCTGCAGATATTGTAACAAATAACGTTGGAAGTCCAAACTGTCTTATAGCCGCAAAACAACGTTTTTTCTCTTTTTCCCAATAAGGAGGAGGTGTGCCTTGGGGGGACTCATGTCAAAGGTGTGCCTTGGGGGGGGACTCATGTCAAAGTTGGGCCTGGGGGGGACTCATGTCAAAGTTGGGCCTTGGGGGGACTTCATTCAATAAATCCCCATTCAATAAACCGACTGAAATAGGCCCTTAGCACTATTAAGAGTGACGTATAAAAATTCGACAACGCTGGGCCTCATGTCAAAGTTGGGCCTTGGGGGGGACTCATGTCAAAGTTGTGCCTTGGGGGGGACTTATGTCAAAGTTGTACCTTCGGGGGAACTCATGTCAAAGTTGTGCCTGGGAGGGACTCATGTCAAAGTTGTGCCTTGCGGGGACTCATGTCAAAGGTGTGCCTTGGGGGGGACTCATGTCAAAGTGGTACTTCGGGGGGAACTCATGTCAAAGTTGGGCCTTGGGGGGGACTCATGTCAAAGTTGGGACTTGGGGGGGACTCATGTCCAAGTTGTGCCTGGGGGGGACTCATGTCAAAGTTGTGCCTTGGGGGGGACTCATGTCAAAGGTGTGCCTTGGGGGGGGACTCATGTCAAAGTTGGGCCTGGGGGGGGACTCATGTCAAAGTTCAGCCTTGGGGGGACTTCATTCAATAAATCCCCATTCAATAAACCGACTGAAATAGGCCCTTAGCACTATTAAGAATGACGTATAAAAATTCGACAACGCTGGGCCTCATGTCAAAGTTGGGCCTTGGGGGGGGACTCATGTCAGAGTGGTACTTCGGGGGGAACTCATGTCAAAGTTGGGACTTGGGGGGGACTCATGTCAAAGTTGGGACTTGGGGGGACTCATGTCCAAGTTGTGCCTGGGGGGGACTCATGTCAAAGTTGTGCCTTGGGGGGGACTCATGTCAAAGTTGTACCTTGGAGGGGACTCATGTCAAAGTTGTACCTTGGGGGGGACTCATGTCAAAGTTGTGCCTGGGGGGACTCATGTCAAAGTTGTGCCTTGGGGGGGACTCATGTCAAAGGTGTGCCTTGGGGGGGGACTTATGTCAAAGTGGTACTTCGGGGGGAACTCATGTCAAAGTTGGGACTTGGGGGGGACTCATGTCAAAGTTGGGACTTGGGGGGACTCATGTCCAAGTTGTGCCTGGGGGGGGACTCATGTCAAAGTTGTGCCTTGGGGGGGACTCATGTCAAAGTTGTACCTTGGAGGGGACTCATGTCAAAGTTGTACCTTGGGGGGGACTCATGTCAAAGTTGGCCTGGGGGGGACTCATGTCAAAGTTGTGACTTGGGGGGACTTCATTCAATAAATCCCCATTCAATAAACCGACTGAAATAGGCCCTTAGCACTATTAAGAGTGACGTATAAAAATTCGACAACGCTGGGCCTTGGGGGGACTCATGTCAAAGTTGTACCTTGGGGGGGGACTCATGCCAAAGTTGTACCTTGGGGGGACTCATGTCAAAGTTCTGCCTGGGAGGGACTCATATCAAAGTTGTGCCTTGGGGGGACTTCATTCAATAAATCCCCATTCAATAAACCGACTGAAATAGGCCCTTAGCACTATTAAGAGTGACGTATAAAAATTCGACAATGCTGGGCCTTGGGGGGACTCATGTCAAAGTTGGGCCTGGGGGGGGACTCATGTCAAAGTTGTGCCTTGGGGGGACTTCATTCAATAAATCCCCATTCAATAAACCGACTGAAATAGGCCCTTAGCACTATTAAGAGTGACGTATTCGACAACGCTGGGCCTTGGGTGGACTCATGTCAAAGTTGTACCTTGGTGGGGACTCATGCCAAAGTTGTACCTTGGAGGGGACTCATGTCAAAGGTGTGCCTGGGGGTGACTCATGTCAAAGTTGTGCCTTAGGGGGGACTTCATTCAATAAATCCCCATTCAATAAACCGACTGAAATAGGCCCTTAGCACTATTAAGAGTGACGTGTAAAAATTCGACAACGCTGGGCCTTGGGGGGACTCATGTCAAAGTTGTACCTTGGGGGGGGACTCATGTCAAAGTTGGGCCTGGGGGGGACTCATGTTAAAGTTGTGCTTTGGGGGGACTTCATTCAATAAATCCCCATTCAATAAACCGACTGAAATAGGCCCTTAGCACTATTAAGAGTGACGTATAAAAATTCGACAACGCTGGGCCTTGGGGGGACTCATGTCAAAGTTGTACCTTGGGGGGGGACTCATGTCAAAGTTGGGCCTGGGGGGGGACTCATCTCAAAGTTGTGCCTTGGGGGGACTTCATTCAATAAATCCCCATTGAATAAACCGACTGAAATAGGCCCTTAGCACTATTAAGAGTGACGTATAAAAATTCGACAACGCTGGGCCTCATGTCAAAGTTGGGCCTTGGGGGGGGACTCATGTCAAAGTGGTACTTCGGGGGGAACTCATGTCAAAGTTGGGACTTCGGGGGGACTCATGTCAAAGTTGGGACTTGGGGGGACTCATGTCCAAGTTGTGCCTGGGGGGGGACTCATGTCAAAGTTGCGCCTTGGGGGGGACTCATGTCAAAGTTGTACCTTGGAGGGGACTCATGTCAAAGTTGTACCTTGGTAGGGACTAATGTCAAAGTTGGCCTGGGGGGACTCATGTCAAAGTTGTGCCTTGGGGGGACTTCATTCAATAAATTCCCATTCAATAAACCGACTGAAATAGGCCCTTAGCACTATTAAGAGTGACGTATAAAAATTCCAAAACGCTGGGCCTTGGGGGGACTCATGTCAAAGTTGTAGCTTGGGGGGGGACTCATGCCAAAGTTGTACCTTGGGGGGGACTCATGTCAAAGTTGTGCCTGGGGGGGACTCATATCAAAGTTGTGCCTTGGGGGGGACTTCATTCAATAAATCCCCATTCAATAAACCGACTGAAATAAGCCCTTAGCACTATTAAGAGTGACGTATAAAAATTCGACAACCCTGGGCCTTGGGGGGACTCATGTCAAAGTTTGGCCTGGGGGGGGACTCATGTCAAAGTTGTGCCTTGGGGGGACTTCATTCAATAAATCCCCATTCAATAAACCGACTGAAATAGGCCCTTAGCACTATTAAGAGTGACGTATTCGACAACGCTGGGCCTTGGGTGGACTCATGTCAAAGTTGTACCTTGGTGGGGACTCATGCCAAAGTTGTACCTTGGAGGGGACTCATGTCAAAGTTGTGCCTGGGGGGGACTCATGTCAAAGTTGTGCCTTGGGGGGGACTTCATTCAATAAATCCCCATTCAATAAACCGACTGAAATAGGCCCTTAGCACTATTAAGAGTGACGTGTAAAAATTCGACAACGCTGGGCCTTGGGGGGACTCATGTCAAAGTTGTACCCTGGGGGGGACTCATGTCAAAGTTGGGCCTGGGGGGGAATCATGTCAAATTTGGGCCTTGGGGGGGACTCATGTCAAAGTGGTACTTCGGGGGGAACTCATGTCAAAGTTGGGACTTGGGGGGGACTCATGTCAAAGTTGGGACTTGGGGGGACTCATGTCCAAGTTGTGCCTGGGCGGGACTCATGTCAAAGTTGTGCCTTGGGGGGGACTCATGTCAAAGTTGTACCTTGGAGGGGACTCATGTCAAAGTTGTACCTTGGGGGGGACTCATGTCAAAGTTGTGCCTGGGGGTACTCATGTCAAAGTTGTGCCTTGGGGGGGACTCATGTCAAAGGTGTGCCTTGGGGGGGGACTCAAAAGAAAATTTAATGCTTCCCATCCCTACCTTCACTTTTCCGAACTACTATAAACATAACAAAATTAAAATAATAGAGAACCCACCATCTTCAGAGCTACAAATTTATACAGACGGATCAAAAATGCCTGGCGGGACCTCATGCGCTTTTGTAGTCTACTACAAAAACAATATTATTCACACATATCAAATTAAACTTCACCACCTAAATTCAATTTTTCAGGCTGAGCTCTTGGCATTAATACAGACAATTAAATGGCTCATAAATTCATCCTACAAAAATTTAAACCCAATAATATTCACAGATAATCAATCAACAATTAAAATCCTAAATCAACCACATCCAAAATACGAACTTATTAGAGAACTATATGAAAGCATAGATCAATACAAAGAGCAAATAATCCTAACTTGGACAAAGGCGCATGTGGGAACGGCAGGCAACGAAATGGCAGATTCACTTGCAAAACAGGTTATTTCACAAAACATCTTCGATGAACAGATCTCTCTTCCTCTTCCAGCTTCACTAGTAAAATCATCCATTAATAATAAAATTATCACAGTTTGGCAAAGAGAATGGGGGCACAGCGATAAGGGTAGGGATACGTTTTCAGTCCTTAATAACGTAAGCAAAAGTTTTATCAGTCCAAATAAAATAGTTACATATTTTATCTCAGGCCATGGCAGCTTCCCTACATTTCTACACAAAATTAAAGTATTAACATCAGATAAATGCAAATGTAACAACAGTAAAATAGGATCCCCTTTTCATTATCTCTTTGAAAAATGCAATTTAATCCCAATTAATTTCAGATTCAACAGAAACCACACAATTCGTAAAAACATGCAAACAGTTCTTTTAAACACAAACAACTACAATAAATTAAAAGATATCTACAACATTCTAATTCAAAACTTTTCCACCATCAAATATAAGATTTAGCATCGTTCACTGGCAGCTGGCTTGCCTTTTTTTTTTTTTTTTTTTTTTTTACTTTTTAGTGTTTTGGTTTTAATATGTGTTTGATCCAAAATTTGTAAAAAATTTGATTTCTAAATAAATTAGGGAACTCTTCCACTTTGATCCCCGGGCCTGTCGCCCGGGATGCGGAATCGCTAGATAGTGGCAGTCAGGTTCGCCTGCCTGCCTAAGATGCATTTTTCCCCTGCGGGTAGATGTGTCTTTCCCGTGGTCACTATTGAACTCAGTGGCGACGGAAAATACATGTCTATGGCACTAAATCGTGAGATGTGCCGCTCCATGGTGGAAGTTTTCCTTTTCCTTTCCTTGGGGGGGACTTCATTCAATAAATCCCCATTCAATAAACCGACTGAAATAAGCCCTTAGCACTATTAAGAGTGACGTATTCGACAACGCTGGGCCTTGGGTGGACTCATGTCAAAGTTGTACCTTGGTGGGGACTCATGCCAAAGTTGGACCTTGGAGGGGACTCATGTCAAAGTTGTGCCTGGGGGGGGACTCATGTCAAAGTTGTGCCTTGGGGGGGACATCATTCAATAAATCCCCATTCAATAAACCGACTGAAATAGGCCCTTAGCACTATTAAGAGTGACGTGTAAAAATTCGACAACGCTGGGCCTTGGGGGGACTCATGTCAAAGTTGTACCTTGGGGGGGGACTCATGTCAAAGTTGGGCCTGGGGGGGACTCATGTCAAAGTTGTACCTTGGAGGGGACTCATGTCAAAGTTGTACCTTGGGGGGGACTCATGTCAAAGTTGGCCTGGGGGGGACTCATGTCAAAGTTGTGCCTTGGGGGGACTTCATTCAATAAACCGACTGAAATAGGCCCTTAGCACTATTAAGAGTGACGTATAAAAATTCGACAACGCTGGGCCTTGGGGGGACTCATGTCAAAGTTGTAACTTGGGGGGGACTCATGCCAAAGTTGTACCTTGGGGGGGACTCATGTCAAAGTTGTGCCTGGGGGGGACTCATATCAAAGTTGGGCCTTGGGGGGGACTTCATTCAATAAATCCCCATTCAATAAACCGACTGAAATAGGCCCTTAGCACTATTAAGAGTGACGTATAAAAATTCGACAACGCTGGGCCTTGGGGGGACTCATGTCAAAGTTGGGCCTGGGGGGGGACTCATGTCAAAGTTGTGCCTTGGGGGGACTTCATTCAATAAATCCCCATTCAATAAACCGACTGAAATAGGCCCTTAGCACTATTAAGAGTGACGTATTCGACAACGCTGGGCCTTGGGTGGACTCATGTCAAAGTTGTACCTTCGTGGGGACTCATGCCAAAGTTGTACCTTGGAGGGGACTCATGTCAAAGTTGTGCCTGGGGGGGACTCATGTCAAAGTTGTGCCTTGGGGGGGACTTCATTCAATAAATCCCCATTCAATAAACCGACTGAAATAGGCCCTTAGCACTATTAAGAGTGACGTATTCGACAACGCTGGGCCTTGGGTGGACTCATGTCAAAGTTGTACCTTGGTGGGGACTCATGCCAAAGTTGTACCTTGGAGGGGACTCATGTCAAAGTTGTGCCTGGGGGGGACTCATGTCAAAGTTGTGCCTTGGGGGGGACATCATTCAATAAATCCCCATTCAATAAACCGACTGAAATAGGCCCTTAGCACTATTAAGAGTGACGTGTAAATATTCGACAACGCTGGGCCTTGGGGGGACTCATGTCAAAGTTGTACCTTGGGGGGGGACTCATGTCAAAGTTGGGCCTGGGGGGGACTCATGTCAAAGTTGTACCTTGGAGGGGACTCATGTCAAAGTTGTACCTTGGGGGGGACTCATGTCAAAGTTGGCCTGGGGGGGACTCATGTCAAAGTTGTGCCTTGGGGGGACTTCATTCAATAAACCGACTGAAATAGGCCCTTAGCACTATTAAGAGTGACGTATAAAAATTCGACAACGCTGGGCCTTGGGGGGACTCATGTCAAAGTTGTACCTTGGGGGGGACTCATGCCAAAGTTGTACCTTGGGGGGGACTCATGTCAAAGTTGTGCCTGGGGGGGACTCATATCAAAGTTGTACCTTGGGGGGGACTCATGTCAAAGTTGGCCTGGGGGGGACTCATGTCAAAGTTGTGCCTTGGGGGGACTTCATTCAATAAACCGACTGAAATAGGCCCTTAGCACTATTAAGAGTGACGTATAAAAATTCGACAACGCTGGGCCTTGGGGGGACTCATGTCAAAGTTGTACCTTGGGGGGGACTCATGCCAAAGTTGTACCTTGGGGGGGACTCATGTCAAAGTTGTGCCTGGGGGGACTCATATCAAAGTTGGGCCTTGGGGGGGACTTCATTCAATAAATCCCCATTCAATAAACCGACTGAAATAGGCCCTTAGCACTATTAAGAGTGACGTATAAAAATTCGACAACGCTGGGCCTTGGGGGGACTCATGTCAAAGTTGGGCCTGGGGGGGGACTCATGTCAAAGTTGTGCCTTGGGGGGACTTCATTCAATAAATCCCCATTCAATAAACCGACTGAAATAGGCCCTTAGCACTATTAAGAGTGACGTATTCGACAACGCTGGGCCTTGGGTGGACTCATGTCAAAGTTGTACCTTCGTGGGGACTCATGCCAAAGTTGTACCTTGGAGGGGACTCATGTCAAAGTTGTGCCTGGGGGGGACTCATGTCAAAGTTGTGCCTTGGGGGGGACTTCATTCAATAAATCCCCATTCAATAAACCGACTGAAATAGGCCCTTAGCACTATTAAGAGTGACGTGTAAAAATTCGACAACGCTGGGCCTTGGGAGGACTCATGTCAAAGTTGTACCTTGGGGGGGGACTCATGTCAAAGTTGGGCCTGGGGGGGACTCATGTTAAAGTTGTGCTTTGGGGGGACCTCATTCAATAAATCCCCATTCAATAAACCGACTGAAATAGGCCCTTAGCACTATTAAGAGTGACGTATAAAAATTCGACAACGCTGGGCCTTGGGGGGACTCATGTCAAAGTTGTACCTTGGGGGGGGACTCATGTCAAAGTTGGGCCTGGGGGGGGACTCATCTCAAAGTTGTGCCTTGGGGGGACTTCATTCAATAAATCCCCATTGAATAAACCGACTGAAATAGGCCCTTATCACTATTAAGAGTGACGTATAAAAATTCGACAACGCTGGGCCTTGGGGGGACTCATGTCAAAGTTGTACCTTGGTGGGGAATTCATTCAATAAATCCCCATTCTATAAACCGACTGAAATAGGCCCTTAGCACTATCATGAGTGACGTATAAAAATTCGACAACGCTGGGCGTTGGGGGGACTAATGTCAAAGTTGTACCTTGGGGGGGACTCATGTCAAAGTTGTGCCTTGGGGGGACTTCATTCAATAAATCCCCATTCAATAAACCGACTGAAATAGGCCCTTAGCACTATTAAGAGTGACGTATAAAAATTCGACAACGCTGGGCCTCATGTCGAAGTTGGGCCTTGGGGGGGGACTCATGTCAAAGTTGTTCCTTGGGGGGGACTCATGTCAAAGTTGGGCCTGGGGAGGACTCATGTCAAAGTTGTGCCTTGGGGGGGACTTCATTCAAAAAATCCCCATTAAATAAACCGACTGAAATAGGCCCTTAGCACTAATTAAGTGTGTATTATAAAAATTTGACAACTGTACCGACTGAAATAGGCCTCTAGCACTAAAAATGAAAAGTGTGTACATAGTAAGATTTTAAAATACAGTGTGCAGTTATTTCTACTGTACACACTTCCTTTTTCAATCGACACTAAAAATTTCCAATTAGTCAAATATAAGTTAACAGCAGGTTTAAAAAAATGCAGACTTTTTTTTGTCTAGTTTTCCCCAACAAGTGGTCAGTATATATTTTTGTGAACACTTTAACCACTGTCTAAGACAAATAATTCAGGGCGGCCATTATTAAACTTGGCGTATTCAGTGCTCGTTGTAGCTGTAAATAAAATTCGGAGTGAGTCGAAACTTTATATACAGGCAATTCAAAGGATGCGCTGAAAGGTTCAGCAAAAAACAAAAATTATAAGTTAATTTTAAAAATTTCCGTTTGGAGCACATCACAGTCAAAATGCTTGAAATGGTATGCCATAAATAACTGTAGTCTATTTTATCATTTTCAAACCTTGCGAGATTAAAAACTGTTATTCTTACATATTGCGATGGTTTTTGCGGAAAATTTTACAGATGACAGACTTATTAGGTGTTTATTTTTCATTTCTTGGATGGTCCGTTCTCCCGATCTTAATCCGGGTGAGTTTTGGTTAGGTAGCATTTTAAAGAGTTTAGTGTTTAGTTTATCATGGGAATAGTTTAACTTTGGCTGAATTTGAATGTGCAGCAGATTAGTAGCGATCAGCTGCAGTCAGCTGTTGAACACAGTGGACACCAGTAGTGGACGTTACAACTCAATGATTGGACATACATTGAAGAATGTGCTTTAAATCAGTAACCAGTCTCTAAAAATTTAATAAAGATTTTTGTACTGAAATTTTTAGCTTGTTTGCATTTTGATGTATAGGTCCCACAAGCGGAAATTTTACTTTATTTTATTCGTTTATTTTTGCAAAATCTTTGAGCGCATCTTCTGAGTTGTCTATATACAAATTTTCGGCTCAATCCTCATTTTAGTTACAGCTACAGAGAGCGCTGAATAGGACAATGGACTCTTCCCAGTTTCGTCTGCTCAATCATGTGATAGAGGAAAACGAATAATCGTATTCAGTTAAATATTGTTCTTAAGAACAAAAATGTTAATTGCCGAAACGTCAGTGGAGGCCCTCTGTTGAGACTCAAAACGGTTTTGGGCTGTGTCTGCCTGTCTGTCGCGCGATAGCGGTCGCAAAAAATGGCGCTATTGACTTGAAATTTGGTACACGTGTTCATGAGCCACACGAAATCAGCTGTATAGTTTTTGGTATGTATTCCATTTGTAGTTCGTATACAGGGAAACGCCAAAGTTTTTTTTATCATTACGACCTATGGGAGAAATTTGTATGTATCGCGATAGCGGCCACAAAAATCATGCAATTGACTTGCAATTTGGTACACATGTTCATGTGTCCCACGAAATCAGCTGTATAGTTTTTGGTATGTATTTCATTTGTAGTTCGTATACAGGGAAACGCCAAAGTTTTTTTTATCATTACGGCCTATGGGAGAAATTTGTATGTATCGCGATAGCGGCCACAAAAATCATGCTATTGACTTACAATTTGGTACACATATTCATGCGCCCCACGAAATCAGCTGTATAGTTTTGGGTGTGTATTCCATTTGTAGTTCGTATACAGGGAAACGCCAAAGTTTTTTTATCATTACGACCTATGGGAGAAATTTGTATGTACCGCGATAACGGCCACAAAAATCACGCTATTGACTTGCATTTTGGTACACATGTTCATGAGCCCAACGGAATTAGCTGTATAGTTTTAGATGTGTATTCCATTTGTAGCTCGTGTACAGGGATACGCCAAACATTTTCTATCATTACCGCCTATGGGAAGAGTCTGTATGTACCGCGATAGCCACCGCAAAAATCAAGCTATTGATTTCCAATTTTTGACGAAACGTGAATGGTGGCCCTCTGTTGAGACTCAAAAGGATTTTGGGTTCCGCCTGTCCGTCTGTCTGTCTATCGTGCGATAGCGGCCGCAAAAATCACGCTATTGACTTGAAATTTTGTACACATGTTCATGATCCCCACGAAATTAGCTGTATAGTTTTTGGTGTGCATTTCATTTGTAGTTCGTGTACAGGGACACGCCAAAGTTTTTTTTATCATTACGGCCTATGGGAAGATATTGTATGTATCGCGATAGTGGCCCCCAAAATAACGCTATTGACTTGCAATTTGGTACACATATTCATGAGCCCAACAGAATTAGCTGTATAGTGTTAGGTGTGTATTCCATTTGTCGTTCCTGTACAGGGTCACGCCAAAGTTTTTCTTATCTTTACGGCCTATGGGAAGAATTTGTATGTACCGCAATAGCGGCCGCAAAAATCTTTCGATTGACTTGCAAATTGGCGCACACGTTCCAGATTTGCATATAAGCATCTGTATAATATTTATTTCTATATTTTTTATAAACTGTGTATAGCGACACGCCAAAAATCTTAACATTATGGCGTATGGGGTAAATTTCGTTTAAACGCATTTTAATATCATTACTTTGCAATGATAAAAATGAAACTAGCGTACGTGAGTAAGATGCTTAAACTTATGTTGTTTGAAGAAAATATGTGCTCTTAATCTTTCTAATTAATGTACAAGATCTTACAAAAGTGCTGAAAATGTCACCTAGTCATCCAAACTATGTTACATTTGGAACAATTATTAATTTTAAACTCAAAATAAGCTGAATAGTTTTTACTGGTGTATACAATGTTTATGGTTCGTTTACAAAGACACACGAAAGAATTTCGTAACATTAGAGCCTATGGACAAATTTTTAATTTAAGCGCGCACTTTAATGCGTTTATGCTGAATTGAACTTAATAAAGCTAACATACATTATAAAGATGCTTAAAATCATGTTTACTCTTAAAAATGGTTATGTATAGACTAAATAATTTATGGGACGACACAAAATAATTCCGAGTATTTGTACTGTAATCATCCAAATGATGTCAAATTAGTTTGAAAAATTAATGAGTTATAATTAATTAGGTTTATTCTTATTATTGGCGTTTATAATGACTGTGGCTACTTTTCCGGGATACATAAAGGAATTTCGTACTATTACGGTCTATAGTCGGTATTTCTTAAAAGTGTATTTTAACGTGGTTACATCCCCATCAAATATAAGGAAATTTTATTAGAATTTTAAAAGCATGTTTTCCTGTTGAAAATTGTGGGCAGAGAATTGATAATTAGTTTAAAGGTTACGCAAAATATTTCCGATATGCTATGTATTTTTTTTTTTTTTTTTTGTATGAAATTTGATAGTTATAAAATTTGGTATTTATTAATTTCAGGGAAATAATACAAGACCTTCGTTTATTAAGAGTACATATTGTTTCGTACTTGGGGGTTCGTAAATTGTCCGAGAATGATAGGCGAAACTTGGAAAAATTCAGTGATTTATTCACAGAAAGTTCCAGAAAAATACATGTCTATAAACCAAGTATCAGCTTCAATTCAACCAGTAAAGACAGCTTAAGCAACAGCCGTTAACAGCAAAACAACTTTACAAACTGTTTATTAATAACACATAAAGAAAGTCTCATTCAAAGAAGCTCAAAGCAAAGCAAGCATTTGACGAAACTGACACAGATCTGAGATTGGCCACCTTGGCTAAAAAAATGCTTCTTTTATACTATTATATCGAACACAGACTGTTCTGGAAAATTCTCGTATCTCATCAGCCAATGAGATTAGAGCTTCCATATTTGGTATATCCCTAATAAGGCTTTCTCGCCAAGGTCGCCAAAAAAATCGCCAAGGAATTAAACAGTCGCCAAATTTTGCGCCAAATCCATTTCTTCCCTTATTGGAGCTTTTTAATGCGTTTTTAAAGGAAAATTAGGCTATTTTAACGCTAAAACGACTAGAAATGCACAAAATTGGCATTTTATCGACTTTCTAAGCCTCTTTGAAAGAATTTATACAAAAATAAATGCAATTATTTACAATTCCGTAACACTTTATATGATATAGAAATAGGTATAGAAAGAGAGATAGAGCAGGGGGTTGAGGGGGTCTGCCGCCCCCCTCAGGAATATATCTGATTATGGTAATAAGTCGATCGAATCAATATATACTATTATATAATAAGGAATAAATAAAAAGGACTTATTGCATAATATCTGATGCAAATAAGACGGTGAGGCTCCTGATCTGCAGATCCACTAGTATTTAATATAAAATAAAATAAAAGTAATATTGTGCATTTGTAAACAGTAGAATTGTTGTATTTGTAAATTTAATAATTTTTTAAAAACACTTTATGTGATTATTTATTTTTAACTGTAAGAATCAATTTTTGTATGTTCTAGTGTAACTGTTACATTAACTGATCTAGCAATAAATAATAGCTTGTTCTTGTGGAATGTTTATGGAATATAATTTGAAATTTTAAAATATTTTTATTTAATTTAATTGCATAAAGGTGTTACAACAAATTAATTAACTTAGTTACTGGTCTAAATGGATTTACGCAGTACGATATTGCACTGTCACTGATTTAAGTACCAAAAATCAGAGTATTTAGCATGTTCTTCATGAACATCAATAACAAATATAAACTAAATGATGATTTTAAATGTATACAGGAAACAAAAGATGATAAATAATAATATAAAATGGATTAGAAATGATGATGTATAAAAAAATAACACAGATTAAATACGATTGATCAAAAATCAGAATAGAAAATAGGTTATTTCAGCAATCGCTATAGATAAACAAGACTTCGTCTGCTATTTGTTTTTCCTCTATCATGTGACCTCTGACGTCAGGTGGGAAGAGCCCATTTTAATTATGGCTATCCTGTACTTTAACGAAAGTTTAAAAGCATCTTTATTCAAAAATAATGTAACTTCTTTTGTAAGTGTTTATGGTCTTACAAATACGTAAAAAAGATAATTATATATATATATATATATATATATATATATATTAATAATATTTTTAAACATAGTGAAAACCGAGCAGCAGATGCAAGATCACTGAAACCTCATATATGCGGTTTCAGTGACGGTCTATAGATCAATAAGAATAAATTTTCATCAAATTAAAATTATGTTAGAAGACTGATGTTTAAGTGTTGAAACAATTAATTTTAACTTATTGATCCAGAAACAAAAGATACAAACAAGCAATGAGAAAATAAAAAAATTAGACGCTATTTTAGACAAATTTTAAATAGGAGTAGCTCACACAGGTGAAAAAAATTCATCAGAGAAGATCTTTTTCACCCTTTAGCACTAATGTACGATTTCTTTACGCTAGTGGCTATACTAGCAAATTACTTAGCGAGTCCCCCCCCGATCGTATATTAAAAATTGAAGTCAAATATGAAGAAGAAAAAAAGATAGAAGAAGTAGAAATGAATAAAAAGAAATAGAAGGAGAAGTAGAAAGAAGTAGAAAAAACTGTTTAGTACAAGAATTCAGAGAATCAATTAAAAAATAAATAAATAAATAAAAATAAAAACAAAAAAATATATAAATAAAAATAAATAAATAAATAAAATAAAAATTACTCTGTGGACGAGGCAGCTGTATTCACGTGGAGTACGTGAAGTAAAAATAATTCAAATGTTTAGTTGTTCATAGCAGATGAAGAAAAGAAGACACTCGTGCAACATGGAAACCTCAAATTGAGTGTGACCTTACATTAAACACTTATAAAGGTATTTTAATTGGATTAGAAAATTATTTTGTTTTACTTTGTTTTAATGATTACACTGTTCGAAATAACAACTTAAATTTTCAACTAATTAAATTTTTAATTGTAATACTGGACAAACATTGGTTTAAAATGATATCAGACTCAATAATTTAACTCCTTGTGGAGGTGAATTTTAACTTTAGAGTAAGTACTTTTAATAAATCATTTAAAAAGGGATTATGTATATATATTATTTTATTTATCGAGTATAATTTTAGGCATGAACACAATCCTACTAAACAAAAAATGATTAATGATTCCCCAAGCACAAATTATCTAGGAAGTAAAGCTAAATAAAACAAAATATGTATTTTATTGTCTCCCCTCCTCTGTCTAAAAGAATTATTTTGTTGAAGAAACAATCATGGTAACGATATAAACCATTATAAGCACTCATTGGAAAATTTTTGAAGGTAATTTAAACATTTAGAATAATGATTTAATTGTTACGAATTATTGAAAATTTTCTGTGATGTATTATTCATGGAGAATTCACCACGCCTTATCATTAAACCTACAGGTGTGGTACGGAAAAAGAAATGCTTTATTTGAATAAACTTTTCTAATAGTTGTGTTATACGAGTTCATCTATTATTATATACAAAATAGCACGTAATCATATTGTAGTGTATCAGAAATATGTTACAAATATTTTTTCTTTTCTAATTCAGAGTTTATATATATATATGTATGAATATATACAGGCACTTTTTATGAATTGATTAGTTCTTAATACTTCCTATAATAGGTTCGAAGAAGATTTCATTTAGGTGTATATTTGCATATGTTTCTGGTTTAAAGCCTTAACAGCGGTTCTATTTTCAGATCTGTTATACGGTAAGTGTCGGGTTTCATCTGAGGTCGCGCTCATTGTCCTAGACGTTTAGAGTTTTCCATGCTCTTCACCGAAACTCGCGTAAATACAGGATATTAATATATGCTTTTATGTTATCAGATCAAATTAAGAATTATTTACGTGCTATGTTGAATATGTCTTTATATATACTGTTTATATGAAGAGATAAATAATAATAAAAAATAATATATTGAACATAGGGGAAAATTAGTAACAATAATAGTAACTATATATATATATTTTAATATGTATAACTATATATATATATATTAATATATATTTTAATATGTATTTTAAACTATATATATATATTTTAATAAAACAAGTAAAAATTGTTAACACAGTCGCGGCAAGGGAAAAAAAAGTGAGAAATACACTCCCAACTAATATGTCTCAAGTATTCTATCATATAAATACTAATGTAGTTTTTTTTTTTTTTCAAGATACTTGCTGGAATTTTGAGTGTCATTTAAAAAATAATTAAATAAATACAAATCTCCTCTAAAACCTTAGAAAAAAAAAAAAAAAAAAACTGTTATCATTATATTAAATCATTCCTATCTAATTTTAAGTGAAATGAATTGGTATTCCGTTCCACATTTTAGCTTTCTTTGAGGAATTTTGAGCTCTATTCAGTACTAGATCTCGCAATAAAGTAAAATGAGCCAATACAGGACAGGACACTCCATTATTATTCCTGATCAAATTTTGTGGTATCAGTAGTGAACACCTATACAAATAATGTGAGCTAATACACAATAAATGAGTTATACACAGCAAATAAATTATACATACTTTAATATTAAGTAATTTGTTGTGTTAAGTTATACTTTAACACAAGAAATGAGTAATACATATTTATTTTCTTCATATGAATGCAAATGTCACAAATAAGCAGTTGGAAATAAGCAGGGTCAAACGAAACTACAAGGAAAACGGCTAGTTGAGTGTGAGTTCAATTTTTTTCATTTAAACTAGTTTCATTCTAAAACTTATTGTTGGAAGTATGTTTAGTTCAATCCATTAATATAAAAAAAATTTTGTAACACCAACCCTGATCTCTGGTTGAACCCATACAAGAATTAGAGAACTCGTTTTCAGAGTCTAAATTTAAAAGTGTCAAGACCTGGTACAATAAAGTTTCTACTACTGGTATATTTACCCTATGTATTGTATATTATTTCAAGACCCAAACATCAACATCTTTGCAATCTAAATTTTAAAGTTTCAGGTTAGTAAATAAGTGTTAGAAAACCAATTTTACAAATACTTTTTTGAAGTACAGTCCATTAACATATATAAACTATTCATAAGTGTTGCTGATAGATTGCGTATACAAAATTTTAACTTCTATCTATAGATTTCATTCACCCTTTTCAAATGGTTTCCTTTCCTAATATAATGGTAATTTACACATTGTGTGTTATTTAAATCAGAAATTGCCTATAATGTATTTCCTATAAAATCTAGACAGGAAAAAAAAAACATGCATATTAAATGGGGCTAAAATTCTCAAGATTATCTTTAAAAAAATCTGTTTGCATAGATTAAGTGTACATGGTTTTATGAACATTTATTCCCGAAAGGAGTCCTCAGAGAATCCGACTGACATTCATTACGTCACACTGAACTGTGACTCTAATTTCACATCAGAAAGTATTTGTTAGGAAAATAAAGTTTTAAAAGTTTTGGTTAATTTTTTTAATTTTTATTTAAATGTATAAAATAAAAATAAATAAATCTACCCTGTTAAAAATGGTTTCTTAAAAATGAGCTAAATTGTCTCAAAATAGCTTCGAAACAATAGATACTTATGTTTGAAAACCCATGCACTCAATTTTGAGTATATTGGCATGCCAAACATAAGGATATTGGGATTCTTATTGATCAACCCCATTTTTGAGCATGTCAGTATTCTCAAAAATGAGTGAATGGGTTTTCAAATTTAAGTATATATTGTTTCGGAGCTATTTTGAGACAATTTAGCTCATTTTTAAGAAACCATTTTTAACAGTTATAGTCACAAATGTTTCAAACTGCGTACACAAAATTTTAGTTTTTAATTTCAATCTTTTGATTGGCTTGCTTTTGGCTTGCTTTCCTAGCTTTTAGAACTGGATTATTTATTGTAAAACGATAATTTACATAATGTATGTCATTTAAGTCAAGAAATAAATAAATCTGAAACATCTCACATAATAATAAGTAAAAGGTAAAATACTTTAAACTTTGAATTTTAAAATTCACTTTTTTTTTGTTATTTCATATAACATCACCATTGTGAAAAAAAAAAAAAAAAAAAACTATGAATATTAGAAAGACGTTTAATTTCATCAGATTCATTTCTACAAAAAATTACTAACAATAATAACATTAATCTATTTGCTTATATTACATGCAAAGGTGGAGGATCAGAAATTGTGATGGCATATCTCCGGACCATCCTTAGGGGTGTGTCCGCGCAGCATTAGTGTAACGTTAAGACCAACCAACCACGCAAGGAGATTAAATATTGTTACAAGAACGTTTATATTCATGATGCTGCAGCAGATTCTCAGTTACGTCCAACCCGACTCCTATCACATACAATTAAACGGTAATTCTAATCAAAATATGAATTATGAAATAAGTATTTCTAAAATTTTGAATAATTGTTTACAAAAGTTTGAAACCGCTTATACAAAATTTTAGCTTTTGCCCCCAAATTGTTTTCAGTTAGTTTTCAAAAAGGGTTTCTTACGATAGTGAAAAATGTTTACATTGTATGTCTCAGGTCAGGAAAATCAATCTATGGTCAGGAAATACCAACCTATCAAGCATTGCATGCAATATCAACAAAGTTTAAAATAGTACCATGAATATTGAAAAAACGTTAAAGTTCTACAGGTAAGATAAAAGAATATAATCTATTTGCATAGATTATATGCAAGAAGACCGAATATGGTTTCACGAACATTTATTCTCGAGGGGAATCTCAGTAGAATCCAACTTGACATCTATCACATCACACTCAACGGTAACTCTAATTAGCCCGTACTTCATACAACTTTAATCTATTTGAAATTTCTCGCACGTGTTGAGCAGTGAGAGGGGATGTTCGAAATTTCCAAGGGGTTATTCCTTGGACGCCTCTTGCAGCGTCGTGTGCCTTCATTCTAGATGATGGATTGATCCAATTTTGCTGTAATACTCTGTAGTTTGAAAATACAGAATTCATAACTGTTATCTGCTTGAATGCATTTAACTTTGGCGTGAAAATGCTGGAATATTCTGTCAGAATAGCTTATATCAAAATTTGACTGAAAAGTAATTGAACATTTCTCTAGATGGTTGTTCAAACAGAAAATCCTTGGAGACATGAATTAACTTATAATGACAAATATATGTGTGCGTATATAATTAATTAACGTGGAAATTCATTCGTTTGCTTACACTTATCAAGTTATAAGATTTTTTAATGAAATGCTCGAACAGTAAAAAGTTTACATGAGTAAACAAGATTGATAACTTCTGATTTTTCGATCAGATAAGTGAATAGAATTTTGTAATGAGAGATTTTTTTAGGAAATTCATCAATAATTATGTCATGAGTTACACATCTGGTGCAATTGGTGCACAATATTAATTTATTGAAAAGTTTCTTAGTATACCATTCGTATAATATCCGCACTATATATTTATATCGATACTCGTTTCTGAAAAAAAAAAAAAAAAAAAACTTCGATCATCGGGCGCAAAACGATGTGCAATCATCTTGGACGCAGAGGTAAAAACAGAAGGCAGAAAGAAGGTAGAAAAACAGTCAGCAAAAAAATGAATAGATAAATAAATATAAAACAGGAAGAAACAGCCGATCAGAAAAAGTAGGCACCCTCAAATAAAGAAGCAGGATTAATCTAAAAATAAAACAATAGACAAGTAAGTAAAAATATCAGGGGAGAGAATACTAATAAAAATTTAAAATGAAAAACAGAAGCAGAAAATAAGTAAAACAAACAAAATATATGTTATTATTTAATTTCATTTGCAACTTCTAAGAATCAAAATTATTTATTTATCACTAAGTAAATTTTTGCGTGAGTATTTCATTATTAGAATAGAAAAAAAAAAAAAAAAAAAATCTCAGTTTTTAATTTTAAGCAATGTTAATGCTTGTTGTATAATTTTGCCTCATACGTTATTTAATACATTTGACTACATGCAGCCAAAATGTTAGTAAAATAGCTGAAACTATAAAATTGAAAAGTTATTTCCCATATTTTTTTTTCATACGAGAAATAACAAAAATAACAGTAAAATGTTTCCCCATTATATTTTTGAAGTTATTACAGTCTTGTTTCAATCTAGACCAAATTTTTAACAAAGCACCACTCTATTAAAATTTTTAAATTAAGATTGTATAATTAATTACAGAATTGAGTTTTATATAATTAAATTACTGAATATCACTCCTCAAATTTTGATAGAAGGGAATTGTGAATTTTGTTGTTATTTGCATGACTACCTTTATACATCAATGTGAAATATCGTAATTTTTATTTTTATTCTCGCGTAATTAGTGAAATACGTAATTTAAGTGCATAAAATTTTATGAAAATGAATATTTTAGTTTTTTTAACTGTTCTTATTTTATTAAGTATAACAATCACAGCTAACACATTTTACAATTTAAAAATTATAATTCTGCATTCGATAACACTTTTCGGCATGAAAAGTGCCCCAGCACCATTTTTGCAAATTCTTATGTAAAATGGCCTCCTGATTCCGAATATGATGCCAATTTTGCCCTATCACTCACCGTTTTTTAGAGACGACCCCCCCCCCTTATTTTTATAACTTTTCCGTGTTTTTATGGCTATACATTTGATTTTTAGGGGGGGGGGAAGAGAGGATTATTTTAACTGTTAAATATCTTCTGCGTGGCTACAGAGTTGGGAAATTCTGAAACATGAACATTTGCAGCAAGGGGAAAATTTAGGGGTGCATTTGCCACTGAAGTTATGTATTACATTTCTTATATTTTTTTAATCTATTATTAATGTTATTTATTAAACATTATAATTTTTTTTGTTTTTAGGTGTTAAATTAATTATTTTTCAATTTTCAAATCAAATTCATAGTCATAAATTTACCGTGCAGTGATAAGCATTTATGGAGGGAGTGGTGTCCCTAGAAAATGGTGAATGACAGGGGAAAATGGGTGTCATATTCGGATTCAGGAGGTCATTTTACATAAGAACGAGCAAGAGTGGTATCAGAGTTCAAATATATATATATATATATATATTTTTTTTTTTTTTTCCAGCGCAGTGTAATTAAAGGAAGCAGGAAATACAATATTGAAAATGCTAAAATAAAGTGACTATCTCTTTAAAAAAAAAAAAAAAAAAGTATTTTTTTGTATAAACATTTATTTTACTCTGTCGTCTTAGTTTTGTTTTTTCAATTTATTTAGTTGTAAGTTTAAACTAATAACTGATGCAACAATTCAGTAAATGTATTTTAAGCCTGCTTATGAAAGAATTAAAAATTGTTAAATATAAATAAATAAATATTCTTTATAAAAAGCTAAGTACAAACACCTACGCATATGCCAAATAGCTTATGATTATTGAGCCATCTTCCCCATAGATATAGTCATTTATATAGATTTATCATCCCATGTTAACGAGCAGAGATTTTTGATGCCGAAAGAGTTTTTTTAGCATCAGCCATTAGAGAGTTAAAATTCGAAAACAGTAATAGAATAGAATGGTAATGAATTTTGAAAATGCTGAAATATTGTGCAGCTTTTAAATGTTCTAATAAATATATGAAAAGAAATGGGGTAAGTTTCCATAAATAAGTTATATTCAAATAATTTATGAAAAATGTAATTTTTATAATCAGTTGCTTTGTTATTATTATGAAATAATTACTGTTTTCATATTTAATGGAATACTTTTTTTAAATTTTAATATTTTTTAATATTTTATATTAGTAAGAAATATGGAATTCTCAAAATTCTTTTAAATGTAGTTAGCAGCCGCGGAAGTTTTAATATATAACTAGTATATATAATATATAACTGTTGTGGCCACCATAACTTTCTTCCATATATAATCCTATACAAATTTACCCAATACAAATAATTTATTAAATTTTTTTTTCATAATGAATGCAGACGATTTTTATCTCAAAGAAGTATAATAATAATAAATGTCGAAAGAAAGACTGTTTTGCGTAGATATGAGTATACTAGAGTATAGTAAAAAAAAAAAAAAAAAAAAAGAAAAGGTAAGGAAAGGAAAACGAAAAGAAAGAAAGAAAGAAAAGGGGGTATCTGGAGTTTTTCATTCTCTTTTAGTGCATAAATTTCATTTGCTAAATTACCTATGTGTATTCCCGTGTATATTCACTCCGGGAAATACATCCATACGAGAGTAAAATGGCTGTCTTTTCTCGATTATAAAAGGTATCACTTTTCCCCTCCCAATGATCAATCTATGTCTTATTACTATATCTATGATCTTCCCTAAATTTTAAATGAAATAGAGGGCGCTCTCGTCATTTTGCCAATTCATAAACTGAAGTGAAAAGATTTATTTTTTAGGAATTTTTTAGTACTGGGTTTGGTTATTTATCTCGTTGGTTTGGTAAATTATTAGATGAGCGCTGTTGCAGTGGTCTCTAAGAAGTTGTAGCCGCCTGATGTAGTTAAGAATTCTATAATGTTCTTTTTTTACTGCGCGCGAAAACCCAAAAGGTGTTTTTAAATTTTAATATGTTTTTTACATATAAATTTTGTATGGTGATTTTCTTTTTAATTAAATATATAATATAAAGATCCCGGAGTACTCTCTTGAAATATTGTTTTGGAAATTATTTATATCTTTAGAGTTTAAAAAAATAATAAAAATTTATCAAACAAAATTTCGTTAAAACTTTTATGAAAATATTCCCTATTTAAAAAAAAAAAAAAAAAAAAAAAAAACGTTTTAATGCTTTTGCCCTTGTACATAAGTTGAAATGTTTACAACGAAACCAAATAGTATTATATATATATATATATATATATATATATATATATATTTTTTTTTTTTTTTTTTTTTTTTTTTTTTCTCTTTTTTTTTTTTTTTTCTCTCTTTTCTTTTCTTTTCTTTCTTTTTTTTTTTTTTTTTTGCATAATGTCCCTTGAAAATACGATAAAGATTTCTGATATGTAATGTGTAGAATATTACTGCACAGTAATAAAATTAATAACAATTTATGTCAGAATATAATTATTTTCTAAATATCATTAAATAATAGTACAATATAGCTGCTATATGAAATATGTAACATTTATTTTAAGAGCCGCATGTAATTACTTTGTCGATTTTCCTAAAACACTTCGCTTTTCAAACTTTGATTAGTTTATACATACAAGATAAATTTTATATTCAAAATCTTCGGCTTCACTTTTGCATTTTAAAATGAAATTTTGTGACATGTTGATACTCGAAAAGGTTTCAGATGATTAAATGTACGCAATTTGACTTTTGATGAATATTTCGAAATTTCAGTTGATTAAAAGTAAGCAATTTTACTGACGATGACTGTTTCATCAAAAGATTCAATCACGAAACGTTTAAATACTAATTCAAAATCTCATTTGGAATTTTTAGGTGATCATGTTACGGGTATTTTCAGTCATCATAAATCGTATTATTCTAGTATTTAGGATTGTACAATATTTAACTGCTTTTGTTTTGAATTTGGTGGGTATTTTAAACGATTTTCTCTTAGTATTAGTATTGTTATATTATCAGGTAAAAATAAAAACTTAAGATTTTCGAAAAGTATTTAAAAAGTTTAAGTTATCCAAAGTAAATAAATAAATAAAATAAAAATCGCTCTTCAATACTCTTTTATCTTAGTTTGTTAAATAATAGAAGAAAAAAATCGTAAAAAAGGGGAAAAACCGTTTAATCATAGTTTTGGAAACGATTAGTAGCGTCTTAAGTGATGCAGAAAGATTTGTTGTTCTTGTTTATACCACTCGGAAATTCCTAATCCCGATAGTGAAGCTGCTCAGGTTTGAGGTTGCAGGGAGGCGCCTTCTGTTTAGAAGAGCACCACGAGTGGTGGAAGAATGACTCAATTCGAAAAAAACTGGCGAAAGATGGCAGAACCAGAAAACGACAAAATCTGGAATTTTGATCCAAATCAGGGCCGAATAAATTCCATGAACCAATGATAAAAAATGAAATTGAATCGTAGGATTTATTGAATGATCCAATTGAATATTGTGAGGTATTATGTAAAAGTATGGGAAGGTATAATTTTGATGCCTCAAAATTATACTTCCGGGTATATAGGTATAATTTTGATGGGAACATGGAGGACTCTGCGACCACGACAGATTTAACGTGCGCCAGTCGTCAATAACGTACACGATGGTCTTTGGCCAGCTCTAAGATCGAACCCGCAAACTTTCATTTTCGAGTTCGCCCGACCAGGCTACCGCTGCCTAAAAAGATTTAAAAGCTATTACTTCGGATAGTTTATTATCCTTTGACCAGCATAACAACGTCATGATAGGTATATTAAATCATACTAATTATTTTATGATTTCACACACATACACACATAAATGCATATATATATATATATATATTACCGAATATTTATAGTTAGGTAATGTTTATTAATGCTTAAAGCTCTGTGTAATTTATATGTGTATATTTACGTAAATTTTGATCATATTCATTCTTTTATTGCATCGAAAGAAGATTAATAACAATACTTTAATGAGTACTTCTATTTATAGATTTTTAAATAATAGGAGTACTTTATTTATTTTGTAATATGTGATGATATAAGTCAAAACTAACTATCATACGTCACAGAGCTGCCCTAACGTAATTGGTTCATTCTTCATACAGCTTAATGATTGTTGCGAAATTTCTCACACGCTTTCTACGTTGTTCAGGGCATGTAGGAAACGATTAAAGGGGTTGTTCTGCTTAAGCCCTTTTCTACGCCTTACTCCTTATTCATAAATGATGCATTGGTGAAATTTCGGCTGCATAGAGATAGATGTTAGGAAATTTATAATGTTTTAGCTATGTTCGCTCGTATACGAAAACTCTGAAGTTTAGTATGAGCGAACTTGGTTTTATTCTTAATATTTTATAATGTTTAATAAATGACCATGGATAAAATTAATTTTTGATTGTCTAAGATATATTCCACCGTACTTTAGAGAGATTGTAATTAAGGTTGGAAGAATGTAAACGAATTCAAATAAATCATGCACTTAATTGTCCTTGAGATTATGTATGAGGTATAATTGGTTGTAGTATACAAAGTAAAATATGAGATAATTAAGTCATATTTCAAAACTTTTATTAGTATTGTTTTCGTTTAATATTTATTTTTCACTTATTCAGTTCAGTGATATTAGAATTAATTTTAACCATGATAGTATAAATAATTCAAATGATAAAATATATATAATATAAATTTCATATAAATAGATTTAAATAAAAAGTTCAGTATTAATTTTCTGCACTGTACTTGTCAAATGTGTGAGTATATACGTATATTAAAATTGTCAGATGATTTCTAAGTTTTTAAAATAGAGTACTTTTTAGAGTGTTATAAAGTATCATTAAACATAGTGTTAAATAAAACTAAATAAAAGTAGTTTGAATCTTATTTCAATAATCTTACTTTGTACTGTACTTTGTGCGCATATAAAAGTAAAGAATTCAACCGCGTTTCAAACTTTTTGAAACACCTTCTAAAGAGTAGTTCTTTTAACAAGAAGAACAATGTTTGAATTTTAGAGTGATATTTTTTTTTTTTTTTTTTTTTCATTGCCTTCGGTACCCAATCTAAAATTTGCAGCAGCAAACTTTCAGAAAATTCTGATAAAACTTTAGTGAGATTAGTGATATTTTTTATGAGTACGAGTTCGTATTATTCTTAAAATAAAGATTAATCTTCTGTTATAAATTATAACGTGGCTGAAGGTTACATCTTTTAGAACATGTTTACAAAATACTGCAGGCTTATAGAAATGATTTTTTCTCCGCTGGAATCGAACTCAGACCTTCTCTGTGGAAGGTGAGCCTGTTACCACTACGCTGGGATTTCATATTTGATATTATAGCCATTCCCAAACTAGTCATTTTCAAATTAATATATATATATATATATATATATATATAGTATTCATCAATTTTGACTTCTTTTATACACAAAATAAAGTTATGGATACCTAATGAATTGCCTTAAAATATCAAATTAATTAATAATAATAATAAAATAAAAATTATACAGACACGACATTATTTCATTATTTAAAACATGACAATCTGACATTGACAGATTTTAATTTAGTGCCAGAGGCCTACTGCTAAACTTGTTAATATCGACAAATTCTTCTTTAGTTAATTCGTGACGATCTAAATTCCATGATAAAGTTTTCATTAAATCAAATCAATGTGTTTCAGCTGCAGATATTGTAACATATAACGTTGGAAGTCCAAACTGTCTTATAGCCGCAAAACAACGTTTTTTCTCTTTTTCCCAATGAGGGGGAGGTGTGCCTTGGGGGGGACTCATGTCAAAGGTGTGCCTTGGTGGGGGGACTCATGTCAAAGTTGTACCTGGGGGGGGACTCATGTCAGAGTTGGGCCTTGGGAGGACTCATGTCAAAGTTGGGCCTGGGGGGGGGGACTCATGTCAAAGTTGGGCCTTGGGGGGGACTCATGTCAAAGTTGTACCTTGGGGGGGACTCATGTCAAAGTTGTGCCTGGGGGGGACTCATGTCAAAGTTGTGCCTTGGGGGGACTTCATTCAATAAATCCCCATTCAATAAACCGACTGAAATAGGCCCTTAGCACTATTAAGAGTGTATTATAAAAATTCGACAACGCTGTACCGACTGAAATAGGGGTACCTTGGGGGGGGGACTCATGTCAAAGTTGTGCCTTGGGGGGACTTCATTCAATAAATCCTCATTCAATAAATCCTCATTCAATAAACCGACTGAAATAGGCCCTTAGCACTATTAAGAGTGTATTATAAAAATTCGACAACGCTGTACCGACTGAAATAGGGGTACCTTGGGGGGGGGACTCATGTCAAAGTTGAGCCTGGGGGGGACTCATCTCAAAGTTGTGCCTTGGGGGGACTTCATTCAATAAATCCCCATTCAATAAACCGACTGAAATAGGCCCTTAGCACTATTAAGAGTGTATTATAAAAATTCGACAACTGTACCGACTGAAATAGGCCTCTAGCACTAAAAAAATCAAAATGGATTTTTTATGACAAGCAGAAGTTTTAGTACCTTACACGTTCATTTTGTGTTAACACGTTTAGAAAAAAAATTAAATTGTTCCACGCAAATTTTCAGATTTTCTTGAACGACTATAGTAAATTCAAAACACAGTACGTAACTACTTTCTATGGATATTATTTCTGATGTTGGTTTTAATAAATAAAATATTATAATTCAGTTTTTCAAAAAAATTCATGCGTTTTAATAAAATAGCTTTAATGAATATAATAAAAATATGATAACTTTAGACTTAAAAGGTTTTTTATTTTAATTTATTTTATTACTACTACTATTACTATTATTATTATTTAGTTTTTCTTTAACGCTTGTGTTTTGTGAACTCTGTTATTTTGTCATTTGTGTCTATTATAAATATATATTTTTTCAAAGTACTTTTTAATTTTTACAATACTTTTCAAATCATCGAAAGTCTGCAATATGTTTCTAAAAATATTATATAAGAAATGAATTCTGTTGTTTAAAATAATAAGTTTTGTTTATCATTCAAAATATGGCCAATAAAGCATTGAATCCGGCCTTTTTGGTTTCAGCAAATGAAAAAGGATTGAAATTCGTTTGAGTGAAAGTGAAAAAAACTGATTCTACTCAAAGTTGGTTTATTTTGAATTCTCTGAAATTGCGGCTAGTTTTATGAGTTTATCTAAACTTACTCTAAATTTAAACTTTTGAATGAATAATTTTAGGCTCTTCTTCCAGGATATTATAGACAAGTAATTATTTATTATTATTATTAATATTTAAGTGAGATTCTTTTATAATTTAAAAATAAATAAATAAATAAATAAATGAAAATTCTCTTCTTTAACTCCTACTTTGAATTTTCAATTTAAATTTGCTGTTCTATTTATTTAATTATTGAAAATATTAAAACTTCGTATAGGGTTTACAACTATTTCCCGGAGAAGATTTTGAAAGTCCTTGTAAGGAAATCTTAAACCTGTATATTACAATTGTACGAAAAATAATGAATTGTTTGATAATCACTAAAATAGCTTATGAATATACTTTTAAACTCAGTAATTCACAATTATATGAATGTTATAAAACGTTTTCTAAGAGTTTTCTAAATAAACAAATATTATCTGTTGCTAAATTATGTCAAAACAAGATGCACATAATATTAATTTATTATTATTTTTTTCTAGATTCATTGCATATAAAAAAATTGCATTTCAAAAATTTAAAAATATTTTGAGAACTTTGGAATACATCTCCTAAGATATGCAATTGTAGGATAAGTATTTGCACTAAATTTAGTATGAGTTCACTATTTACATTTCGCGTACTTGCGAACTTCCATTTGCCAAACATCCATGAATCATCCATTGCCATCAACATACATCTCGGGGAGGTAAAATCTGTTGAGCGTTTGATGCCTCACTAAACTCAAATTCTGCACAGAAGATATAACTCTTTTACAACCCTTCTCTCCGGACTTAGCAGAACACTCTACACTAATTCTTCTATTTTGTGTTTCATTTTACCAGCGTTAGCGACTCCCCTGCTCTTGATTACCCATATTGTTCAAAGGATTTTGCGACTCTCAATTGAAATTTATTTTAAGGGAATGAGTAAGGTGCACTACGTCGGATTAGAATCAATTTGGACTCCGAAAGTTTTGTTTAGGAGGTGAAGGATTGAAAAGTAAATTCTAGTAAGCCTTCTGTATCATTTGGAAAAATCATAATTTTATTTTCAATAGATATTTTTTATGCACAGATTTCATCTAGTGAAATACGAATAATCGACGAAAAGACTTACTTGCATTTTATGTTATTATTATTATTGTTGTATTTCATTACCTCAACATAACATCTTCTTAAATATATTTTATCAATGATAATAATAGTAATAATAATTCTAAACAACAAAGTGAAATTAAGAAACATCGCCAATATTCTTTTGAACAGCAATGTTGAATAGAAATTGCTGGAGTTTCATTTTCGAATTCATTAAGCGTTTTTAAGTCTTTCCACAATTAGTCCTTCTCTTTGTCTTTTGAGTGAAGACATAGAGAAAGATAATATACACTAAAAATATACATTTTAAAACATTAAAAACACAAAACACAAATTTAAACGTTTCGGGCCTTTTACAGGCTCCTCATCAGTAAAAAACATCAAATGTAAATGTAGAGAAGAACAACTTTCATTAAGTGAGTACAACGTATTCATCGGGAACTGCGCATGCCTCATTAAGTGGCGAAAAATGCTGATTTGTATGCCAGCCCTCCAGGAAAATTCTTGAGTGATAATTTAAACAATTTGATATGATTATTTTAGTACTGTTAAAATCGGGTAAATGGTCAGTTTCTATGGCATTTTTCGCCACTAATGAGGAATGCACAGTTCCCGATGAATACGTTGTACTCACTTAATGAAAGTTGTTCTTCTCTACATTTACATTTGATGTTTTTTACTGATGAGGAGCCTGTAAAAGGCTCGAAACGTTTAAATTTGTGTTTTGTGTTTTTAATGTTTTAAAATGTATATTTTTAGTGTATATTATCTGTCTCAGTTTTAATGTGATTAAAATTTAATTTAACTACGAGACGTAATGATTTTTAAATTTTTTTAAATAGAGAAAGAGTATGTAAAGTTTGAAGTCATCGAAAATCTATGCAAGCTGCATAATTAATTGCCTGTTCTTTTTTACTTCCTTATACAAAGTATAAGGAAGTATAGTAATCCCGATTTGCGAAATGGATTTTGCATTTCACATTGCTCGAAAACGAATGATCGCTGAATGTTGCCAATTTATACGTGTGACTGTCATGATGTCTAGTTGTACACCTGCAAGTGTCGTCTTAACACGAGCTCTCGTTTTAGAGATACAAGGGACTTTACACGGTTTTTCGTGACGTCTGTACGTATGCGTGTCTGTGTGTGTGTGAATATGTCGCATAACTCAAAAACGGTTGGACGTAGAAAGTTGCGAATTGGTACATATGTCTGTTATAACATCTAGTTGTGCACCTCCCTTTTTGGACTTGGTATGATTTTTCGTTTTGGAGATATTTAGGAAAATTAGGTTCATAATGGCCAAAATGTATCAAAAAACGGTAATAACTCAAAAACGGTTTGGACAAATCTTGCAATTTAACTGACTTCCCGACTGACTAGGCATTTCACAATGCATTTTTAAAAATATTTTTAGCCAACTGTTTCTAATACCTGCTGCCTTCAGCAGAGTTTATGTGATTCAACAGTAAATTTATTTAACTAACTTCTCGACTAGCTAGACATTTGAAACTTTCAGACTAGATCAGAACACGGTGAAAATGCATTTTTTAAATACTTTTAGCCAACTGTTTTGGGTCACTGCTGTCTTCGGCAGCGTTAAAAGTACAAATCTCGCAATCGATTTTTAACTAACCTCCCGACTAGCTAGACATTTAAAACTTCTGGGGAAAACTCAGAACACGGTGACAATGCATTTTAAAAATATTTTTAGCCAATTGTTTCAGGTGACTGCTGCCTTCGACAGCGTTTATATGGTTCAACAGAAAATTTATTTAACTAACTTCCCGACTAGCTAGACATTTGAAACTTTCAGAATAGTTCCGAACACGGTGAAAATGCATTTTTTTAATTTCTTTTTGCCAATTTTTTCGGGTCCCTGCTGCCTTCGTCAGCGTTACCAGTACAAATCTTGCATCGCTTTTTAATTAACTTTCAGAAAAGCTCAGAACACGGTGATAATTCATTTTTTTAAATATTTTTAGCCAACTTTTTCGGGTCCAATTACAATGTTTTTTAACATTATGTATATTTCTAAAAGTGTATAAGGAAGTCATGTGGTGCCCACATCAGATTTTGTTTTTTTACTTTAAATCTATAAATGATAAACTAGATTTGGGAAATTAAATATCTATGAACACTGAGAGATCATTCCAATGAAAAAAAAAAAAAAATGAAAATTATTAAATTTTTTATGAAAGGATTTTTATGATAAAAAGGGATTTTTTTTTTTTTTTTTTTTTTGGTACTTGTAAAAGCGTGTAAAATTTGCCTTTACTGACTCTTGCTTATAAAAGATAAATACATTTCTATTCATATACATATTTTTAAACAATGAAATAAAATGTGAAAGTTTAAGCGATTGAAAATCTTGGGCAGATATTGAATTTACATCTTGGATTAATTACCAATGACAATGATTAAAAAAAAAAAAATCTTTAGTAACTCCACTCGACTTTCCTAACATTAAGTAATGAACGTTTGTGTAAATAAATTAAAGTAAGACAAGTAGTTGAATAAGCAAAAGTGAAAAATATAATAGGGGGTTTGAGTATTTTTCCCCATTGTCTAATTTTATGCAATTGCATTTAATATAATTTATCCCATAGATCATAATGATATAGAATTTTCCGTTGCGTTCCTGTAAACATCTATGAGGGCTAGATTTACCAAATTCTATACAATTCGTGAGACGGCAATCTATAACATGTGTATAAATTTTTAGCTCAATCGATCTAGGCGTTTAAACGCTGTCGCACTTTGAAAAATTTAGCCCTACAGGCCATAACGATAATTAATTTTTCTTTGTATCCCTGTAAAAAATATATATATATATAAATGCTAGATTCACCAAACTCTATACACATTGTGCAATGGTAATTTATAACATGTGTATAAATTTTTAACTCAGACGAATAAGGTGTTTAGACGCTGTCTCACTTTGAAAAATTGGCCCTATAGTCCATAATGATAAAGAATTTTTCTTTGTATCCCTGTAAAAAATTATAAGTGTTAGATTCACCAAAATCAATAGGGTTTGTGCTGTGGTGACACACAACATAAGTACCCAATTTCAGCTTATTTGAATAAAGCGTTTAGGCCTTATCATATTTATTCACATACATTCACTCACACAAACATACATACATCATCGTAAAAGTAGCAAAATTGAACGCAGGGCACCTTAAAAGGTATGGAAAAACCAAAGTTGGATTTTCGGCATGATTACAACACTTTTCTTGCATATGTATGTTCAAAAAGTAAAAAAAAAAAAAAAAAAAAAAAAAAAAAAAAAAGAAGAAGAATTTTATCTAAATGTCAACTTTTGGAAGAACATAGATTTTATGGTTAATATAATATATAGAAATAAAGAAATTAAAATACAATTATTTGAAATAATATTTAAACAATATTTATAGAGTATTTTCTACAATTTCAGGCAATTCTGAAGATAAAAAGAGTTCAAAATTTGAAAAGAAAATATGTTTCTATATTTTTAAAGTAAAACCAATTGAAAATTAGCTTAAATTATTTAAACATTAAAAATTTCTCTTGGATTTATTTGCATTTTTCTTTTTCCATTTTAAATTATTTTTAGAATATATATATATATATATATATTATTTTGAGAATATATATATATATGTTTCATAAATTTTCAATTAACTAACAACTAGTATTTCCAACCATCAAAAACTTTAATAGAATAAAAATAAAATGAAATGGATGCTTAATCAAAAATTGAATTAAAAATCATAGGTAACCTGCAAATTTTCATTTCTAGAATTTTCAGAAAATACACTAAATTTTTGAGTTTCTTTCTTCAATCATTAATTATGCATTGAATTTTTTTTTTCATCTATCTCCTTACTTTCACAACATCATATACTGAAATCATATTTTAAAATAGAACTTTATCCACTTTATCATTATTCATTACACTTTTCGTAAAGAAATACTTTTACAGCAATTATATTCGATCTCTGGAGTCACATACACATTTTACAATTAAACAAATCGTATATCTTTGCCATGTTTGATAATCTTTTCTTTATTCATGATTCCCAATCCCAATTTACAATTTAAAAATTTACATAAGAAAAAATAAATCAGATGTTTTGAATCAAAGATGATCATCGGATTTTATGGGAGGCCGGGGTAAGTTTGCATATATTTTGATTTTTGATTTTTTGATTTTATTATTCAATACTAGAAAAATTTTAGTGAATGCAACGAAAAGCTGTAATCTTTTGTCTATAACATATTATGATCCATCAGTTAACCTTTCGTCTACCGCAGTATGAAACAGACAAAAAATGGATTTAAAACACAGATTTTAGTTACGTGAGAATATTTTTTGAAGATATATGCAATAAAAATTATACATATCACCTAATCATAGTAGATAATGAGGATTTTGTACGGTAGTCCTTTAATGCACCACTGGTACATGAAGGTCTAATTAGGTATTTGACCTTAAAAACTGTAAAAATGTTTTACTTTTTATGTTTATTACATTTTTTAAAAATAAGATAGATAGAAAACTCTTAAAGTAATATAGGATTTATTTAGTATAACACAAGTGAAGATCATGAAAATTGAGAAGAAAAAACAGAAGAAACACTTTGTAAAATCCGTTCTGGATTAAAAATGACTGCATGTGCATTGGAATGAGATTAATGTGAGGTATATATAATCTATTCTTATAGATATTTTTGGCATTACTTCTATAAATTCAAGTTTATATGCTTTTTAAACTAATTGTGCTTTAAATTATCGCCAATAGATAAAATGTTAAATACCTGTTTAAGCCTCCCCAAAATTGCTTTTCATAAAAACTTGCAACCCAGAGTGCGGAGTGGTGTGAGTTGGCATAATGCGATATGGATATTGACACCTAGGCAGAACATAACCAGTTTTCGAGCAAAAGAATTTTATATTTTTAAAGTATTTTTCTAAAAAATATATTACCAAACATTTTTGCTTAAATGTACAAATAAATAATGAATTCTCCAAGAAAAATAATTTCTGCTTAATATTGTAACTACCTGTAATTCCACAAATAGAATTACTCAAAGTATGAAAACAACGACAAATGTAGTATTTGCGAGCTTGTTTATTTGAATAGATGAGGTTATGTTTTGCAAAAGTTTACTTCTAGCAAAATTCAGTCTTTCTTGCATGGCCATCTTCAAATTTTCTCCCTTTAGGCCGTAATAAACACGTGACTCGCATTGCCATCGGTTTCATCAGTCTTCTTAAATCCTGGTATCATTTTATATTCAGGGTGGCTGAGTGCCTCTTCATATTAGGTGGGATATGTTATTGCCTTGCTCAGGGTGATTAAAAATATAAAATGAATAATTATGCAATAAAAATTATAGAGAGATATATAATACAGACACAAAGAATTTTTATTTATTGAATTTGTAGTGGGAAAGGGGAAATAATTTGCAATTTCTTCTTTCTATTAACATTTATTAATTTAATATCAAAAATACCTTCTTAACCTAGCTTTTTAATCTCACAAATCCATACACTGAAGTAATATTTAAAAATAAAATTTTCAAGAACTTTATTATTATTCAGCACATTTTTCACAAAGAAGTTTTCTTATATTGATTCACTTCAATCTTCTGGGTCATCGGGGTTAATCAGTAAGTTTATTCCCCAGTAAATCATCCCTCAATAAGTTTAATATAAGGCAGATGATCCGCCATTTAAAAATATTATTAAAATAAATTTCTGCAAAAGATTCTGTTAAAAAACGTTTTTGCCCCCTCCCCCAACCTTAGAGACTAAATTATGCTTATGACCGGAGTCATATACATCATTTATAATCTAGTATTTCAATCAAATCATTACTATCTATGTTTATGATTTTCAATTCTAATTTAAAACACGCTCGAAAAATTGCTTTCTCTTTTAAAACAGATGTCTATAATAAAAGAATGATCTAAATATAAAATAATTCATTTTTTTTTGAATTGCTTATTTATTTATTTTTTTTAATTCTTTCTTTAATTCTTTCTTTAATTTCTTTTTTTTAATTCTTTCTTTTCTTTTTTCTTATTTTTCGAAAAATAGTTTAGTTGATTTTCATGTTGATTATCAATTAGAATGTCAAAATATTCGATAAAATAGAATGAAATTCTTGATAAAAATTAAGTTAAAATAACATAGAAATAGATAAAATATGAACTTTTATTTCTTGATTTTTAAAAAATATATATATATGATACTCAACAATTATTAATTAAGCTTCAAAACTTTCTTTTTCACCTATCTTTTTAATCTCACAAATCCTTACTCTGAAGTCATAGTTTAAAATAAAATTTTCAAGCTCTTTATCATTATTCATCACATTTTTCGTAAAGAAATCCTCTTATAGCAATTCTTTTCGATCTCCAGAGTCATATACATCCTTTACAATCCAATATTTCAAACAAATCTTTACATAGCTATGCTTGGCTACCTTGATAATCTCTTCTTTACTCATGACTCTCAATCCCAATTTAAAATGCGAACCCCTGCTTTCCTTTTTTTATTTTAAATCAGATGCCTAAAATCAAAGGTGATCATCGGATTCTACTGTACGTTCAACAAGCGATGGAGGCGGAAGGATACTTAATTGGCTCGGCACTGCAAAAAGACTTTTATTCCCTTTCCTTTTTAGAAGAACTTACTCCCTTATATTTCAGGATTGATTCCATGTCCCAAGTGGAGAAGCAGGAATGCTTTTTTAACATACCATAGATTTTTGAGTTCATTTATTTATTAATTTACTCTTATTGAACTGACGGAAGTTTATAAAATTAAAGCAACAGGATTATTCATTTTCTCGCCTAAATTAAACGAAGTTTTCTGTGTCCCAAATCAATTTTATCGAAAAAACATGAATTTGTTTTAAGAACAAAATAGTTTTTTTTTTTTTTTGATGGAGTGAATACAGTGATAGGTACAAATTACAAATTAATTTCAAAAGCTTTAATTATTGTATATCTTGCAATATATAGTTTCGCTTGAATTACGTATGTGCTCTTTATGGCTGCTGCTCAATTTTTGGAGCAAAATCGCTTAATTTTTTTTTTCCTTGCATATTTTAAATCTATATATATTGGAGAATTGAAATATGCATTTTTTCTTTCTAGAAAAGAATTTTTATATAGATTTTTATCATGAGAAACTAAGCTGTCAGAAAAACGAATTTCAGATGTTATCACACACACACACACACACAAAAAAAACAGTGATAAATTTCAATTTAATTACAGTTAATTTCTATTTATTACATAATATAAAAACGTAAAATGTATAAAACTTAAGAAAATATAATGAAAATATAATGAATCATGATCAGATTCATCGCTATCTGAGGAGCAGTCCGAAAAATCTATCTCTATCAAAACTGAAATCACTTTCAGAATCTGATAAAGCATCAGGAATGTATATACTCTGTCAACCGCTGAATGTTTTCTATCAGCCATTTATTATTAGAAAAAGGCGGCAAACATAGTGAAGTTAGAGCGGTAAATACAATGTACCTCCAAATGCCGCAATTTAGTGGACGACTATCGACATTTGTTGGTCAAAATCTAAATTAAACGTCTAATGATGTATGTAATTTATTTCACTGGTTAAACGGTGAAAAGGCAGGATGCACACTTTAATAAAGGAAGAAAAACGCATGCCCGCGAAAATCGCGGGGATGAGCAAGTTTTGCTACATTTGAGTTGGCCGTTGAAATCGCGGGATGAGCCAGCTAGAGGGTTAATAAATCCAATATTTTATTTATGGCGCCTTGACTGAAACCTTCATCTGATTTCTTGCCTTTTAATAAAAGAACACATCTTAAATCCTATTTAGTTTGTATTCACAGTTTATTTGAAGAACGGTTTTTGAAACTTTATTATATAATTTAATCAAAAATTTATAACTTACACTTTTTTTAAAATCAAAATTTGATATTTAATACTAGTTGCTATTTTTAATATTTTTTACTGTTATATCTATCTATCTATATATTTTTAAATTGATATGGTTCACATAGATTATTAATATTTCTCAGCTTTACATGGTATTTGCTTTGAACGTACTTTGCTTATGTGATCACACAGTAGATAGACAGAAAGACACATAAGTAGACTAATTAAATTTATAATCACTCTTAAACATTGTTGGAAAGTGTTAAAAACTCTAAAAAAAAAAAAAAAAAAAAAAAAATCAAAGATGCAATTACAGCAATCCCTGGTTACAGTACTTAATGTATGTGAATATTTTTGTGTGTCTCTGTAAATCTTAATACTAATCATACTGTATTCCTATTATATATATACAGGTGAATACCAAATACCAATTTCATTATGATCTGTGTAGAATAAAGATATTAAAATATGGTTTATGGAAATACCTCTCATAGAACGTAATGCTTTGGAAATCTCTCGGGTGTCTCTGCACACAAACCAGTAGCAGCATTAACACTATTTTCAGAAGGAAATATCTCACAGTAAACTCGAATAACATATATCAGTTTCAAAGAATTCCATGAATGCTTAATAGTGTTAGAACGCAAACAGACAAATGAACAGAAAGACAAACAGGTAGGCTAATTCAAATAATAATTATTCATAAATATTGTTATAAAATGTTAAAAACCTTTAATAGAATCGAAAATGCAATTCCAGCAACTTCCTTTAATGCACGTGAATATTTTTGCCTGGCTCTGTAAATCTTATCGTTATTGCTAATCATACTATATTCTATAGAAAACATTTTTTGTGCATATGAATAACAAAAGTCAATTTCATTATAATTTGTGCAAAATAAAGGTATTAAAACGTAGTTTTTTGAAATTCTTCTCATAGAACGCAATGCTATGAAATTCTTTCAGGTGTTCCTTTACATAAACCGTTGGTGGTATTTACTCCATTTTGAACAGAGAACATCCCGTAGTGAGCAATAACACACATCTATTTAAAGAAATTTCATGAATATTTGCACGAGTTAAAGCGCGGACAGACGGACAGACAGACAAACAAACCGAAGTCATAAAAACTTTTCAACTTAGTTGGAAAGTGTTTAAAAAGTTAGAATAAAATTAATTTATAAACGTTTCCTGTTTTCTATTAGATTACCACCTTTTGTTGGGCAAATGAACACATTTTATGAAAACCTAAATAGTATTTTAAACTTTATAAAATATGAATTAAACCTGCTAATGCATCTGATTTGCTTGGAGTACCGTCCCTTTATTACGGATCTTGCTCTTTATGTACACGTTTTTGTCTTCATTCCCTACTTTGACGCATTTCCTCAGTGCAGCATTCGTACATACATTCCTCTCGTGCAATACCCCCTCCTCCCCACTTTCTTGCATTTTCTGTCTTCTAGATTTTTCAATTAGCAGCAGATCGATGGAAAAAGACAGAAGCAGCAAAAATGTCTCGAGCTGGGAAACTGACATCTTTACTTTCCTCGATGCAGTAGAATTTTCAAAAGCAATGGCATTCAAGCGAGAAAGATAGGGCTCTTAATTTATTTTCTTCAATTTAGTTTGCTTTAGGGACGCATTATTAGCTCTCAGCGTGAAATGGAAAATATTTTGAGATCAGAAGAATACAAGGATGTTTAGCCGTGCGTTGCTTGGTGGGGGGTCGGCTTATCTGTAGGCTAAGCAAGCGTGACGGAACATTTTTAATTTCTTATTATGCGAAGTATAAAGAGTGTATTATGATGTTTCATAAAATGGATTTGCATATTTTACAGAAAACAGTGACATACGATGATAAATAAATTTTTGTTCGTGTTTACTCGTACAAGCACAACTAGCATTTTAAAAATATTTTCTAAAAATAAAAGTGGAATGTAAAAGTTGATGCAATGAAATATGCTCAGACATTTTATTGCTTTTAAAATTTGTGTACTGCGATTGTCATTCTTATATAGTTATAAAAAGAAATCGTATTTATCTATTTGTATGTACACATTTAAATTAAAGTATAGCGTATATATTTAAATTAAAGTAATTACCGAAAGCAAAATGTTAAAACTAAAAATACAATAACATGCGCAGAAAACGCGATGATAAAAATGTTCAATTTTCATACTTATGAATGCAGTGACATGTATGCTATTATTTTTAGTTAAATGATTTCAGGTGAAGATCAGGCCCTATCTATAGTTTTTTTTTTTTTTTTTTTTTTTTTAATATCATAATCACAATAAATCTTGTATAATAAGTATCCCATTTACACATTGATATAGGACAGTCTCATTTTATTCCTATTAATTCTAATACAAAAATGATCCATTTATTCGACGCAAATATCGGTTATTCATCGTTTTCCACTTTTTTAAAACTCGCAAATTTTTTTAGTTCTTCCTTATTATTTATTTCTCTACTCTTAAGTTATTAGTTTATGTATTCTTCAGTTATTAATTTCCTTAAATTTCATCAGAAACTTTTTCTTTTTCTCCCCTCCCCCTTTTCTTTTTACTAGTAAGAGACATACAAGGAAATCAATTCGATTGCCACCTCATCTCTTTGCTTAGCTCTTCTTTCTTCATAAGCATGTGAAACACTGAAACAATTGTCTTACTTGCTAAAATCCAACGTCTTCGTGTAAAATTTGAGTTCGGAGGATTGTTCAAAATAGAAAATGTTTTTTTGTGTTAATGTATGATGAAAATAACTACGATAATGCCTTTTTAAACGAAAGAAATTTCAATATGTAATTCTCTAAACGTCTAAAATCTAACTTCTGTTTATAAAATGGGTGTTTTTTGAAAACATAGATGCAATCTGCGCAGTATTTTCAATCAGAATACTAGCAGTTGTAATTGTTAATGATATGCCTGATAAACTAATTATTTGCCAATTATTATGGCATTATTAGTGTATTTCATATATTATTCACGTTAGATTAATCAGAACCTTATGTCATTGAAAGTACGTCACTAAAATTGTTTAAATTTGATTAAATTAAGTCCTGAAATGTTGAGAACTTTATTTTTAACAACGCTTTTAATTGTAGCCTAATGCAATCCTAAGAAGTTATTGCTTAGATTTATATTAATACATTATACAAATATATTTGAATTCGTAAAATTATGTATTCCATTAATGTTTGTGGAAAGATTTGATTAAATGGCTTTTTAAACAGCAATACTTCATCGAAATCCAATCAATTGCAATAAGCAAATATGTTAAGATCATTACTTTTTAACAATTATTACCACATCTAACTTCTGTTTGTAAAATGGGTGTTTTTTGAAAACAGAGATGCAGTTTGTGCAGTATTTTTAGTCAAAATATGAGCAGTTGTAATTGCTAATGATATGCCTGATAAGCTAATAATTTCCTACTTATTACGGAATTATTAGTATATTTCATATATTATTCTATATTAAATTAATCAGAACCTTATGTCATTGAAAATGGTTCACTGAAAAATGTTTTAATTTGATTAAATTAAGTACAGAAATATTGACACCTTTATCAACGACGTTTTATTAATTAATTGGGATTTTACGCAATCATAAGAAGTTACTGATTAGATTTATATTAATACATTATACATATATATTTTAATTCGCAAAAGTATGCATTCCATTAATATTTGTGGAAAGATTTGATTAAATGGCTTTTAGCTCTCTTTAAAAACTTATTTTCTACAACATAAACACATAAATTTACTTCCATATGCTCTGTAATTCTTTCCCTTATAAAACCGGTCTCAATAGCATTATCGTAACATACTACAGTTATGTTCATGGCACATTAGTTTTTAATCTACCCTTTAGGGTCTATCCTCACCTTATTAAGATTATATGTACTATCAACAGAGAATTTTTAATGGAAGTTTCGTTTTGGAACTTGGTTAAAAATCCTCACCCTTTTTAATGTGGCTCGTTCATCTTTCATAAGCCAGAGTCTCAGGAGTTATATTTATGAATTGAACACATTTTGAGCCGTCACGGACCGTTAAGCAATAAACGGTGGGAATAAAGACAGCAAAAGGACTATAAGAAAAAAAAGCAAAATATTAAGATTCTTTTCATTTTATAAGTTCTGCGACTTAATGGAAAATGATAGTTGTTTTTAATGCTTTGAAATTACCGATGATTAGAAATTTATGAGTTTATTTCTTATTATAAAATATGAAATGTATTTTTTTTTTTTTTTCACAAGAGTATCTATGTTTAATAAATACTTTAAAGGAAATGTTTAGCTTACTTTGTAACGAAAATGTATATTCTTAATTAATGATGAATTTCTATTATACATAGTTGTAATACCTAAAATTTCATAAATAATTTAAAATAATGGTAATATTAATTTACATTTTCATTATCATTGTAGATTTTTAAAGTACATTAATCAAGAGTACCTCAAAAAAATATTTTTTTTCCCTTCAAATCGAATTAACATTCTAAGTCATAAACTATTTCTAGTTAAAATATTGTTTATGTATATTTTTTGCTAATATTTTATATCTATTTTATTCATTATTGAGTTGATTTTAAAGCTTTTCCATGAAAGAAAATAAAAATAGTGTATAAAAATAAAATTCTAATGTACAGTAATGCCCACCAGCGGCCGAGCGGTTCTGCGCTCAAAGCTGGTAGATGGGAGGTGCCGGGTTCGATCCCAGGTCGCACTCATCGACCTAGCCGTTCGGAGTTTTCCGTGGTTTCCTCCGAAACTTGCGTAAATACGGGCTAGGACCCCTTAGAAAGACCCCCACGGAGGGCATTCCCCCTCTAGGCCTAGGACACATCAGAAGTCAATCGGCCTTAAATCCTACAACCAACCAACCATCTAATGTACAGTAATAAAGATGAACACAAATTCGTAATTGCTTCACAACTTGTTAAAATATTTAGTTGATGAGGAAGTGAGACAGTTTACCCTGGAAAGCGTTATAATCTTCTATTGTAGATTTTATGACATTCTAACAGATTTCTTCTTTACAAATCGAACAGTTTCATTGACACAGTTCCCTTTCTTGGTTCTTTATAGTATATAGACATTAAACAAGCACTCCTGTAAACAAAAGCTTTGTGAGCGGATGCGTAGGTTTACAGTAAATTCTAATGAAGCTGATAATATGAAAATTGTTACAGTTAAAAAAAGACAGTAATTTATAGTTTTCATTTAAATGTCCACCAAATCAGTTACAAAACTTCATACTGATGTAATAAGCCGTGCTATAATGCTCATACTCAATAAGATCACTGTCTATCAATATACACAATATTATTAAGTGAAAAAAAAAAAAAAAATGATCTCATAGGTAACAGAAAGCATTCCCCCCTTTCCCCACTCCCCCCCCCCCTCTTTTTTTAAAAATGATCTTTGTTATAAAAGATATATATTATTTTGAAGACTCTGAAATTCTTCTTAGTAAAATAATTATAAGATAAACAACTTTTTTATGTACCATGTTTTTAAATTTTCTGTTGAATCATATAAACTTGACAATTCTATGTATTAATAAGTTTTTTTTTTTTTCAAAAGTTTTTGATGAATTATCCTATCACCTTGAAAGGAAATGGTCAAATGCACAGTAAAGAGAGCAATTATAAGAAATTTTCAAGCATTTATTAATTGAATAAAAGTATTAAAAGAATGCACTGTCATCATGTTCTGAGCTATTCTAAAAGTTTCAAATGTCTACCTAGTCGGGACGTTACAGCTGTAGATCTAACTATATTAGCACCTTATCAATGTGTATAAAATTTTTAAAGTGGTAATGGCGTCAATTTTTGCGAGATGCATAATTTAATATTTTACAATTTTTTAATGTTCACGTTTAATTAAATGTATTTATTTTCATGTCGAAAGAAAATGAACTCGTAATTTTTATTTTGACAACAATTAAATTATAGATAATGTTTAAATGGCTAATTTTAAAGCTATTAGGAGGTTATTGTTTTCATATTTTAATTAATTAAAAGAAAAGCAAGAAAAAATTCAAAAATCGGGCTTCGAGATATTGCGTTGTCATCGTGTTCTAAGCTGTTCTAAAAGTTTCAAATGTCTAGCTAGTCGGGAAGTTAGTTAAAAATCGATTGCAAGATTTGTACTGGACAAACAAGCAAACAAGAAAGCGAGTTAATGTAAACATGGTAAAAATGTAATTTTATGTGGCTTAATACAAAATTTAACATTGTGTTAGTAAAATTGATTTTTATCATTCAGTCCACCTTAAATCGATATATTATGAAATGTACGTTTGTAAAAAAATTGTGGTGGGAAAATGAAATCTTAGAACATTCTTAGGAAGACTAGAAATAATAATCATATTTCTAAGATAAACCATTTATAAATGTTATAGCAGAAATGCTCCAATTTTTAAAGAAAATTGGCAAAATGTAATAATTAGGACGGATGAGGCAGGTTTTAACACTATTCAATTGATCTAAAACTTTAGGAATATTATTTTTAAAGCAGTCGGAAACTTTATATGGGTTCCCATCGAAGATTGGAAGATAAAAAAAATTATCCATTTGTCTTGCGACCATCCTAATATATAAATTTTACTTGATTATTTCGAAATGCTTACGGGACGACTAGGTCTACAAAATGCCATTCGACACCTACCACGTTGAGACTAAACAAAATGAAGTGTCGAATGATAAAATTTGCTAATTCATCATTTTTACTTTCTTCTATATGTAATATAGAGAAAGTATTGGATTCGCGAAAATTTTCGACCTCCGTTTTTTGACGGATCTACACATTTTGGGATGTCCTGATCACGAATTGATAGTTTTTAAAAAATGTCTGTCTGTGTGTCTGTCTGTCTGTGTGTCTGTCTGTCTGTCTGTGTGTCTGTATCATTTTTTTGTGGACGCTGTATCTCACGAACCAATGAATGAAATTTAACCAAACTTGGTATTTAGTTGCACCCTGACATGAACTGGTGCCCATTAGATTTGGGGATCAATAGCTCAACAGGTGGCGCTGTGATCGCATTTTATAGGACAAAATTCCGTATAAATGGGCATAATGAGAGTTATTTTAAACTTGTGATTGTAAAATTAATATGAATTATTGATAATAGTAGTAGTTAACTAGGAAAAAAAAATTGTGCATGGGGGGCATCGGTTCCCCCCCTGGGGGGGAAGTACCCCCCCAGGGGGGTTAAATTTTGAAGATGGGTATCATTCGAAAGATCTCGTCAATACCTTTAAAACGAATGGTTGAACCATAAATCTGTGATAATTTAAAACAAAGTTATCGATTTTTTTTACTTTTAACAAAAAAAAAATAGAAAAAAAAATCGTTTTTTTTTTTTTTTTTTTTTTTTCAATATTGTTACTGATTGAATATGTATAGGAAAATATAGAAGAAAGTCTTGTGGTGGCCACAACATACTAGTTTACTTACCGAACATGCACTGAGGTAGAAGTCTGCCCGGACCGGACTTGGTCTTAAAATTTCTTTGCAGGCTCGGGCTCAATTTTTTTTTGTGAATACTCGGACCGGACCAGGCTGGGCCTGGAGGAAATTTTTCCGGGCCGTATCGAGCCGAATCTTTTTCTACTTTCCTCGTTAATCAACGAAAAAGGAAAATGATAAAATACTTCTTCAGTCATTTATTTTATATAATTTTACAGGTTGGTAGTCACATTTTTTTTTTTTTTTTTTTTGTTTAAAAAATGTCTGTAACTTCAATTTAATTGTCTATCAGTCTTTGTGCCTTCTGTATGTGTTTAATAATGAATTTCTGATTTTTATAAATATATTGTGTTCAGCAGTTTTCTTAAGAAACATTCTATTGCTTGGCTATATAAAACCTCTGCAAAACACACACTAAAAATCTTTTTAATAGAAAGGCATGCATTTCTTTCTTTCTTTTTTCTTTTTTTCTTTTTTTGTTGTTGTTATTTTACATATTTTTTAATCGGCCAGGGCCGGGTCGGGCCTGATTTTATCATTTTTTGTCCGGGCCGAATTTTTCGATTTCATACCGGGCTGAACTGGGTAAAAAAGTTTCTGTACCGGCGGGGCCGGGACCGGATTTCAAAATTTGGGTCCGTGCAGACCTTACACTGAAGCGTCTCGAGTTCATCTTTACAATTTTTACGGTGATGTACGTATGTGTGTGTGTGAACACAGTAATTTCTAAATGCTTCATTCCATTGATCTGGAAAGCTATTTCTTAAGTAGTTGTTTGTCATCATCGCACAAACTTATAGATTTTGATGTGCGTGCAACTTATTGTTATTTTAGAGGAATGCAAAGAAAATATTTTTATCATTTCGGTCTACAGATTCAAATTGTTTAAACTGCAATAGCATGTAAACGCTTTATTCGATTGAGCTAAATGTTGGTAAGTATTTTATAGGTCACGTCGCACGATTTGTTTGGATGTTCATGAATGTAGGACTTATAGGTAGGGTGATGAGTGTAGGGTTTATAGGATCTGTTACAGGTACGCAAATCATTATAGTTATAGAATTGAGTTACTTGAAGTGCGCTAGCCTCTAAAATCTACATTAATTTGAGGTATAAATGTTTAAGAAACGTATTGATTTACATTAATGTAAAATTTACAGTTTTTTTTTTTTTTAAATACAAAATAGAATTTTTATACATTGTGATCTACAGGCCCAAACGAGTTACAGTTCGCTTTATACGTTTAAAACATGACATAAAGATAAAAATTTTATATTGCGTGCTTACGGTTTAATCTTTAAGAAGAATACATGAACGAATTTGAATACACTATGATCCATTAAAGGACATACAATTTCGAGAAAAATACTGAAATAACTACTATGGTTTTCCATTTTGTTTGTTTAACGATTTCTCGTCTTTAAATTTATTTAAACGACCTTTAATTACCAAATGTTTAGAAAGCCGTATGGAGTCATTCACCATTATTACTTTCAGAACATACATCAAGTGAAGAAATTTTTGCAATCATGAAAATTTCAACTTTAACATTTTAGTGTATCTATGCGTTTCAAAGTCTCCTGAGTTCATTTTTGCTATTTTACACTGATGTATGTGCGTGTATATGTATGAGTGACCACGATAACTTTTAACGCTTTGTTCAATTGATCTAAGTTTCGATCTGTTATATACTATGAAAGTTGATAGGTATATAATAAATTAGCTTTACACGAACTATAAAGATCCGATCAGTGTGCGGACTTATAGTTCTTTTACAGGGATACAAATATACAATTTTTTTAAAACCTTTATGGGCCTATGGATTCAAATTAAATAAAGCCTTGGCGGAGATATGGGGGAGGAGGGGGGGGGGGGGTTGGTGACAAACCACCTCCCCCACTCCCGAAATTTTTTTCTAGTTTCATAGCTGCACAACATATATTTCTTTTAAAATTTAAAAGGGGGGAGGTTTGATTTGTATCTCCTTATTTTGACTTTTGAGGATGTAATATTACTACCAATTGAAAAGTAAAATGAAATATGGAAGTGGCAACCCGCACCAACTTTTGAAAATTATGTTGTTTAATATTTATACCTATATCGAATTCGATTCTTCATATAGAATTTTTTTTTTATTATTATTATTCGTTAGATGAGAAATTATTTAGATTTTTTTATTTATTATTATTATTATTATTATTATTATTATTTTCATTACTGTTTAAGATTCTTAAAATGTTGACCAAATTTCTGGTGTCAAAAAATTGCAATCGCTGTATTATTCTTTTCTTAATTATGGCAGCATCTTCTATCCTTGAGCTTGAAATCTAAATAATAAAACCCGAATTATCTCTCTAAAACGGTATTTATTTAAAAACTAGTATGTTGTAGTCATCACAAAATTTTCTTTATATCTTTTGTATAAGAGCACCACTTAATAATTTTTTACCACTTTGACGTGCATAAAAGTTTAACCATACCTTTTCACAATAACTATTTTAAGTGTGCAGGTTTACGCATTTTTAATCAACAGATGCTGAGATGTAGTCATGTGGAAAATCATAGAAGATCAGTAATAGCACTGCCACCTATCGGCTGACATGAACCCAAATTAAGTCAGGATCGTTTTGATAATGATTATCAAGCATATCAAGTTTGGTGCATTTATATGCAATAAAAGTTATAATTTAGCCTTCTTATTCAAGAGCGTAATTTGCAGCACATCAGCGTCACTTGCCAGCCGGCGATGTGCACCCGAATACAACTAGCAAACTGTTTCATAATGGGTTTCTTATATTCCAAAATTTTTGCAATTATATGCAAATAAAGTCTGAAATATTGCCTTCTCGTTAACGGGGAAAACTGCAACATAGCAGCTCCATCTCTCAGCCGATTTCCACCCAAATTCATTTAGTATAATGTTTCATAAAGACTGTCTCATATTCTGTGTTTTATTTGGTTATATACACAATAGAGCTTGAAATATAGCCTTCCTTTAAATAGAAAAAAAATCACAGTCTAGCAGCGCCACCTGCTGAGTAATCTGCACCAAAAGTTGATAAGCACTAATTTATGTCAAGATGCAACTACATGTGAATTTAAATGAAATTCTGTGCTCTAGTTCCTGAAATACAGTTGCCATAAAAAATTTTGTCACACGCACAGACACACATTTTTTAAAAATGGTTAAATTCAGTTCTGGATATGTGAGAATGTGTAAATCCGTCGAAAACCGGAAATCGAAAATTTTTACGAATACAATACTTTATTTTATTGAACATACAAGAGAGTAGAAATAACTGTTTGTCGTATATATCAAACAGTTTTACAGAAGGGAAATTTAGATTGTTTTACATATCAGTGTAGTCAAAAATGAGTACATGGGTTTTCCAGTTTAAGTATATATTGTTTCGGACTATTTTCAGACAATATATACTTATTTTTAAGAACCTATTTTTTACAGTGTGGACGCAAACAGGACACATTTTTTACAGTGTAGCTAAGCCAGTGTATAAAGGGCTCTAGTGTCTAAATGCTTCATTCGATTGAGCTGAAAATTTATAGGTATGTTGTAGTTCACCATCGTACGAACTTCATTAATGTTGATGCGTGCACCAGTAATAGTTTTTTATAGGGACACACGAATAACGTGTAATGGACTCAAATTATTAAAGTGAAATTTCATTAAATGACGCATAGCTTAGGCAGAAATGCTCAAATTTATTATTATTTTCCCTTTTCTGTATCTAATGACTTCTTTCATTTAAATTTATTTAAACGACCGTTAACTACTTAACGTTCGGAAAGTCTAGTGGAGTGTCGTGGACGTAAAAATCGCGTATTTCGGAACTCAAACGTAAATTAAATCAAACAGCCTACCATAAATTTCGGAAATCGGGCGCCAAAATGTGGTATAATTCTAAAATCAACTAGACGAGAATAATGTAATTTGTTTCACTAATCAGCCGAATATTTGGTAAAAAAGTTGTGAGTAAGCAATAAGGATTTATCAGCTACTGGTCAGTAACATAAAATTTAAATTTTCAGGTCAAGAGACGGCGCAAATTTAAAGTAGTAATGTAAAGCTTTTTCTTAAATATATATATATATATATATAAGAAATATATATATATATATATATATATATATATGTATATATATATATATATTAGCAGGCTTTGCCCGCTTCGCTGAGCACTATACTGAAATGAGTTGTCAAAATTCCATTACATTATTAATAATCTATGTTAAAGCTTCCTCTATATTCCGTAGAGGTTTTCCCCGCTCGCAACGTGAGGATTCCACGTCCACACTGCCTTCGGCAGCAACTTACCCGCTTCTTACTTCCCCTTCCCCAGCGGCTAAGTTAGAAGTTTTACGAAATCTCATCAAAGTACATAATGGGTACACCTAATCAACATCCACACATCAAAACGCATCATTCTAAGATAATGTAAAGCGAATTCAAACAGAATAACGTGATTTTACGCGTGTTTATTGCCCATCTCCCCCGACCCCAAGGGGGTAAGTGGGTGAATTTCGTAAAATCTCGTTACAATAAGTGTCATAAACAATTTGCGCACCAAATTTCGTGATTGCAGATCCCATAGCTTTTTCAAGACAAATTTAGCGCTAAAGGGGGGTAGGGGTCTTGAATTTGCAACTATCCCCCCCCCCCTCAAAAAAAAAAAAAAAAAAAAAATCGAAAATCACAAAAAAACGAAAATGTGTTTTTGAAAGTATTCTAAAGAAGGCACGTGGCAATTTTCCATACCTTTGTAACATCTTTAGTAGAGCTCTACTAAAAAAAACGGAATTTCTTAAATTTCCCCCTCAAAAAACGATTCCCCCCCCTCCTTTAAGTAACAAGAATTCTAAAATCGTACATAATGTTTTATTTATACTCAAGTCTAGTCTCATCATGTGCAATTTCTTCACCGTGATGTAATTTGGGACCGAGTTATGCTTACAAACGTTTTTTTGCTTCCTGTCCCGCTGGGGGGAAGGGGGTATTTCGATAAATCCCGTTTCTTTAGGTGCCGGTTGCACATAAAAAATCCAAGAACCAAATTTCCATACTTCGTTACTGCAGCTCTCATAAATTTTCCAGGACAAATTTAGTGCTAAAAAGAGTGTCTCAAAGTTGCCCTTTGTAACACATATCACCCCCTCCCCCTCCGAAAGAAAAAAAAGAATGGCAGATCACAAAAAATCAAAAATTTGTATTAGGAAATATCCTAAGAAAGTCGCATAGCCTTTTTTCAGCATCTTTATTCCATTTTTGGTAGAGTTCGACTCAAATCAGGAATTTTCAAAATTTCCCCCCAAAAATCGATTTTCTCCCTTCCTTCTTTTAAAAATCGAAAATTCCTAAATCGCAGATATTGTTTTATTTTTACTCATGTTCAGTCTCTCTATGTGAAATTTCTTTATTGTGAAGTAATTAGGAGCCGAGTTATGCTTACAAACGTGTTTTTGACTTTTCGCCCGCAGGGGTGAACGGAGGGGGGGGGAATTTCAGAAAAATTGATAGATATAATTTTAAGTTGGGTAAAGATGTAAGTTTCTGCCAAGCGCTGTTGAATTCAGTCCAGCCGTTCTCAAGTGATACCCGGACAAACGTGTTTCTGCCTTTTGCCCCCAGGGGGGAACGGGGGGAGTTTCTGAAAAGTTGATAGGTAAAATTTTAAGTTGGATAAAGATCTAAGTTTCTGCCAAGCGCTGTTGAATTCAGTCCAACCGTTCTCAAGTGATGCCCGGACAAACGTGGTTTTGTCTTTTGCCTCCCCAGGCAGGAACGGGGGGTGGAATTTCTCAAAAGTTGATAGATTTAATTTTAAGTTGGATAAAGATCTAAGTTTCTGCCAAGCGCCGTTGAATTCCGTCTAGCCGTTCTCAAGTGATGGCCGGACAAAAAAAGCGACATACAGACACGATGACACAGACACACACACACACACACAGGCAAAAATTTCTGAAGTCATTTTCGGCTTTCATGGTGTGTGAAACGTGAAGATATCGCAAAATTTTTTATTACCGGATTATCGATTTTATTACCGGAAAACAAATAAATGTATATTTTATTTGTTTATTTTCGCATCCAATATTTCTTTCTTTCTCTTCTTTTCTTTCTTTTTTTTTTTTTAATCATTTCAAAGTTACAATGGGTTTTTATTTAGTATCTTTTGATCCAATTATCCGATTGAGCTAATAAATACGGCGTTAGCTATATTTTGTCCTGATTGACAAGTATACCACTTGTCGTAGCGGTCGGTTGAAGGATGTAGCTTTGCATAGAGAACTAAAAGTCCGGACAGAAAAAGAATCAGCTTTGTATGTAAATCCACTCTCTCTTTTCTCGGAACTCTCTCTTTTTTCGGAATGACCAAAATTAAAATTTCATTTGTATAATCTCATATAATAATCATTCTACGTATCAAATTTATATGGTTTTATAATATATAGGCTGAGAGCACGTTTTTACGTAAATCATTGAAAAAAATATTTTAGCAGCACTTCTGTTACGTGCTATCTAACCAAACAAAATCAGCATTGTTTTTAATATTAACTGTCTTATGATTTAAATACGATGCGATTACATTTAATAGGTGCAGGGAAAATCTAAAAAGGTACAGGAGAGTGGAGCCATCTACAAAATGCACACCGAAATATAATTTGTATATACATTTTTGTTAAGGTCCAACAAATATTAAAGTTTAATAGATTTCTGTGAATAAATTCTTGAGCAATCTTGCGCCATTACATTTCGGTAAGAAATAAATAAGCACTCATAAAGTCAAGTTCTAACAATATAAATTCGAGTTCAACACTTCCCAAACGGGTAAATCCACCACAAAACTCTCATAAAGTTTGCAGACGGAAAGTGTTTCTGTACAAGGTCTAGCCGTTTCGCGTTTACCGTGATTTTCTCTGAAACCTCATCACGAGCTAGGGTCCTTTAAAAGCACCTCCATGGAAGGCAACCTAATCAAGCCTAGGTCCATAGCGTAGACAATCTATTTAAATCTTAAATTCTACGTCACCACTAACACTATCACAAAATTCGTAAATAATTTTTTTTAAGCAAAAAGTGGCAAAAAGCATTTGAATTGTGAACTTTGATCTACCTGTTTTTGTGAAAATATTTCAAAATCAGCTTATTAAATTCCATGTATCAGTTTGATTTATAAATACTTTTTATTTTGCGTGGTAGAATTTAAAGATCTCAGCAAAAACTTATTTTTATTTAGAAATATAGGAAGTTTGCGTATTTGTTCGCAAGATATTAAAATTACTTTTTTTTTTTTTTTTTTTGCAGTTTCGTTTACTCATAGCTTTCGATGTTCTTTCTACTCATCTTCTTTGTATAGAAATTATGATTTAGAACAGAGGTTTGCAAGAATTATAAATTTATAATTGGGTTATATTCATGTTCTCAAACAAAAGTCGTGCCTTTTTAAATTAATTCAACATAAGGGGCTCTTAAAACTAGTTAATTAAAAACTTTCCATTAAATTATATTGAACAGTGTATTGCATTCATTGTAATTTATAATATATTTTAAAGTTTAAATTTAAATTAAATTTTTTATTAAAATTACTTTCTTTTGAAGTATCGTTTACACATAGCTTTCGATATTCTTTCTACTCATCTTCTTTCTATAGAAATTATGATTTAGAACAAAGGTTTGCAATAATTATAAATTTATAATTGGGTTATATTCATGTTCTCAAACAAAAGTCGCACCTTTTTAAATTAATTCAACATAAGGTGCTCTTAAAACTAGTTAATTAAAAACTTTCCATTAAATTATATTGAACTGTGTATTGCATTCATTGTAATTTATAATATATTTTAAAGTTTAAGCAGTTGGAACTATATTTTAGAAATTTCTATATTTTCCCAATTTAAAATATTTATTTTTGTTAAAGGAAAACTCTACGATCCCTTTAGAAAATTGCGAATAGCCTCCTCCTTCCGAATGAAACAAAAACATTGAGCTAAATAATAAATATATACTTAATGTGAGTTTCATAAGGTGATGGGAACATCGGTAAAATTGGGCCCATAGTTCAATGAGAACCTATACAATGGCGGCATATTTTAATCGAAACAGGATGGGAGGTAATTGTAAATCTTAAAACCACAAATAGTTTTCGACAGATCGTTCCGTAAACTTTTAAGATGCATCATGCATGTGTGTAAATGCTTAGTTGCGAGGAAAATTTGCATAAAACATGCAACTTGCGCCTATCTACACACATGCTACCACTTCATAGCCACTTCACAGGAGTTCCATCTTTTGCATTAATATAGTCATATTTGCTCGCCATCGTTTTCATTATCTAATTCGCGAAGCCGCACCTATATTAATTCCTTTCGAAGAATCGATGGGTCGAATGATGGTCTGAAAATCGATCGTTTTTGTTATTATTAGTATCATTATTATTATTATTATTACATTATATATTTTTAAAATCAAAATTTGCATAAATTTCATGATCCGGATTTTTGATGATCCGATATAATGAATGTTTACTGGTTCATGTTAATCCACCGTCTACTATTATATTAATCGAGAAAGAAAGATAGATACCAAAATAATAGAAACTTTTGAATTTTTTTTTTTTTTTTTTTGTAAGGGGGAGGGGGAATTACAAAGTAGGGTAAGAGCATCAGTAGTGGACCCTGTAACAGTGATAGTTACTTTTAAATTTGATCTCTGAAAATAAGCTTGCTTATTCTTGCATAAGTTTGTGCCGCATTCAGGGTTGGTCTTACATTTCATGTACAATTAATGTTTAGAACTAAAAATATTTCCAGCCATCAGTTTTAGTATATGAATTGTTTAACAGAAAAAATTTTAACAGAAAAACTTTAGCTGCAAATCTTTCTGTCACTTTGCTTTTATTGTAGTTTTGAATAATAAATAAAAATTTATTTGCTTTGTCTTTTTTTTTTTTTTTTTTTTTTTCTAAATTTTTCTTTTATATGAATAAAACGAGTATATAGAATTCATTTTTAGTGGTAAATTTTTATTTAATAAAAATTGAAGAACGAAAGGAAACAGAATCTATTACTATACTTATGTCTCAAGAATCCGATTTTTTTCAAGTACCAGGTTCGAATATTGTTTCAGGTATTGATATTCGTAGTCCTTGATTTCACAGTCTAATGAACCCTAATTTGCAAAAAATGACCATAGAGTGACACCCGAAACCTAAACCCTCAAGACAATTCAGTCACAGAATCTTCAGGTTTAAGAAAATTTTAAGGTGACCGGGACTTTTACAAACTCAAAGAAAAAGAAGGAAAAAAAAAATAGCGAGAGAGAGAGAAAGCGTGAAATGCTATTATTCAAGAGTACACTTCGAAAAAGTAGCAAATATACAATAATGCAAAAATACAAAATTGTTATAGAAAATAGAAAGAAAATACTGGGAGCAACTAGAAAGGAAAAGAAAAAAAGAAACAGGCGAAGGAATTAGAAGAAAAAAGAAATACAGAAGAAATAAGAAAAGAAAGATAGCCAAACAAGAAGTAAAAAAGTGTCTAGAAAAGCAAAAAAAAAAAAAAAAAAAAAAATCAAAATGAAGGAAGTAATAACCTATCTAAAAAACACATTAATGTATCAGAAATACTTTTGTTTATCGAAAAAAAATATTTTTTAACAGAATCGCTTTTTATTTTGCCTATTTTTTTTTTTTTTTTCGTACCACTGGGTGTCCACTACTGGAACAAAAAAGTGTCTAGTGTTGGGTGACCATTCACTTGCGTGATCATTCTGCTATTTCAAGCTCTCCGGAATTTTACTTTTACATTTATTTATTGATTTATTTATTTTTTCATATGAAAATGTTACAATTGATTTCGGAGTGCAAAAGTGTAAAGGAATAGTTAATTGAGATATAAATCAACTAATAATTTCACAGCTTCTAAAAAGTAAAACAGCACACACACACACACACACACAGAGAGAGAGAGAGAAAATAAAGCTAGAAAATGTCCTTAAAGTGTCCACTACTGGTACAGTTACCCTAATTGAGGTTTAAAAACGTAAAAAAAATATAGTTAATTTTCTGATTTAAGCCAAAATAAAGCAAAAATAGAGCACTGATCATGAGAAAATGCATAGTATATTTAAATCAAAAACAAAACAAATAACTATGGAAATAAACTATCATTTAAGTTATTTTCTTACATCGTGTATATACAAATATATATGAATATATAAGTAATGAGAAAAAAGGAAAAATGTAAAGTTTTTTATAATTAGTTTTTTATTGTCATGTGATCTTAAGTCACTCTTAACTGACGATATCTTTTTAATAATTTTACACACGCTTTTTATAATTAATACGTGTTCAAAGGATTCTATCGGTGTGACGTCATAAACCCATTCATACACTTCCCCTGTACAGAAAATTACAATATTTTCATGTTTCTGTTTGCATTCTATAAGGAAATGTTTGCACTCTATGAGGTAAAAGTTTTGTTTTGTGAGTGAAATTCTCAGGGAAATTAAGAATGAAAAATCAACTGGAGTGAAAAACATTTAATGATTTAGCCTCAAATGCAAAAACCGATAGGGACCATTAATTTACAACATTCTATATATATGTAATAACAACAACAAAAAAGATGTTTGAATTAATCGATTAGTCTAAAAAAACAAACAGATGCTTAATATGGAAGATAAACAAGTGAAACTATTATATATACGTGTGTGTGTGGAAGTGGTGGAAGGATTACTTCGCGAATCTGGCCTCAGGTTACATATTTTAATTTAAAAACAGTATTATAGGATGTAAAAATTCAACTTAAATCAACGTTGAATTTTACACTTCAGATTTCTCCTCTCCACATCACAAAAGTTACAGCCCGCACCCTTCATAACCCCTATTGACACAATAAGAATCTCATTTCCTGTTCAGCGTTTTGTCGAAAGAATTTTTCTGCGTAGTCGCCACATGTTCCCTTATGGGAACAAGCCACAGTTCGTACAGGGAGCATTTGGACCGATTTTGCATTTGAAGAGCAATGCAAACAGTACGCGCGGCAAAAACCAATAACAGAAATAGGGATAATATCCTTATGAGAATAAGCCAATTTGGTATACGCAAAGCTGAAAGATTGTGTGCGTGAAAAAATTCGCGAGGATATTGCTCTGCATTGATTTTTATGGAACATTTGGTATTGCATTGTGATAGTTTTCAATTTATGAATTTCAAATTATAAAGAGTAAAAGGGAATGTAGATGTTGTCTATGCATAACATTTTGAAAGAGTCAGTGAAAGACTCGCTTAATGTTTTCTAGTGGAACATAAAGTATTAACATAAAACGAAATATTATTTAACAAAGTATTAAAGAATTGTTATTAAAAGTGTCTACTTATATAAAAAATAGGTGTTTTTTTTTTTTTTTTTTAATTCTAGCAAGAATGGAATATTTTTATTAAAGTATTTTGATATTTAATGAACATTTATCTGAAAAACAAATAGACAAAAACGTTGCTCCTGATTTATGGAGATATATTTGGGTTTTAGTTTACAATTTTTTGCATATAATTAATTTTGATTCTTAGTTTATCTATACTTTTGTACTATTTGTCCATACTTTTGTACATTAATCCTAATACAAATGAAAATATATAATGTCAAATACTATAGTAATATACTGTTTGAATGCTAAGCGTTATTTGAGCACTATAATATAAAATTATGTAAATAAACATGTAAATTTGAAAAAATAAAAACATAAAAATTTATCATTTATATTTAAGCATAATTTGTTATGTACTCCAAATATAGTAATAAACACTTTTATATTATACTTTAAATAAATAATATTTTGAAAGAGAAATATTTATTATATTTACATTGTTCTTTCGCATAAATTATGATAATTTGATGAAAGTTTATGTTTAAACACCAAGTAAAACTATGCAGCAGATCGTTAAATGAATCGTTAAATACTTGTGAAGTTGGAATTTTTAAAATCTATTATTGGATTACTCAAATGCACGAGCACGTAAGATTGGTTGGTTGTAGGATTTAAGGCCGATTGACTCCTGATGTGTCCTAGGCCTAGAGGGGGAATGCCCTCCGTGGGGGTCTTTCTAAGGGGTCCTAGCCCGTATTTACGCAAGTTTCGGAGGAAACCACGGAAAACTCCGAACGGCTAGGTCGATGAGCGCGACCTGGGATCGAACCCGGCACCTCCCATCTACCAGCTTTGAGCGCAGAACCGCTCGGCCGCTGGTGGGCCCCGAGCACGTAAGAATGAAGAAATATCTATAGTTAACGATAGTAAATAATTTGGTTGTAATTATGGAATTACGAAAAACAAATTTAACTACAGTAGATTAGATATTTTACATTCAATTTCTCTAGCTTTGTTTTGGTAATTTTTAATTTTTGTTCCCAGCAATAATATATGATTGAATTTTTTAACATAGCAATGATTACGGTAATTTAAAATTGTTAATTTAATATTTAGCTCTAGCAAGCCCGTGCGAAAATTTCGCACTTTATTTATTGTTAGTTACCTTTAAAAACATGAAGTTTAAATATTATAACAATTTCAACTCCCAATGAAATTTAATTTATTAGAAGCCAAATTATTATTAGAATCAAATTAATATTGTGCAGTAGTGAAACCAAAATCATTCAAAGGAAGATTTTAAAATAAAATTCATGGTTGACGACCCAGTTTTTATACAACCGAGGCAGTACAGTTTTAGTATAGGACTCTCATGACGCTTTTTAAATTTTTGTTTCCATGTTGGCGAATGACTTTTTATTTAATTATTTTGATGTAATTTTTTGTTTTAAAAATACTAATTCCTATTTTGATTATACATACTTTTTACCATTGCTTTTTTTAGTCATTTTATGATAATACTTCATTCTGTATATATATTTCAAAAGTATTGCTATGGTTAAAATGAGGCTTACAAAGGTACTGAAGAAGCAACTTTTATAAATACATTTTTTCATAAAATAATCTCATCAGACAAATGTCGTCAAGTTTTCTTATTAGATTATTGAGGTGAGTCCGCGTTCTTAATTATTGCCCATATATAAATATTTCTTTCCCTCGCGTATTTTATTCATTATATCATGATCGTATCGTTTCGACAAAATACAATCGTAACTAGACCATGTTAGAGAAATATTATATAGATTATTTAATATTGTTTAACCAGGCATTATTTGTCAAACCATTCGTCGTTATTTTATTAGTTCCATGAATTTTGTACAATACAAACATTAAAAAGGCAAGCTTTTAAAATACAGAAAAATATGTGTTTTTATTTATTTAACGCATTAAATAAATAAATAATAAAAATAATAATTTCAAAGCTGCACACAGAAATATTGAATCATAGACATATTCTGGACTGTGTTCACCACAAAATTTCATCTGTAACGGTTGCCTAATACCTTCGAGGGCTATTCGTCCATTACATATATCAAATAAAAAACCATCTAAATTATTGGTGATAGTTGAATGAAAGAGTCCCAAAATTTGGGAACAGTGCGCTTCAGAGTGTTAGGGTCGGCAAAGGGTTAAATATGCCTGTAAGTGCATATTAAAATGCGTGTATCTATTATGAAAATGTGCGTGTGTATGTGTATTAAAATGTATGCATGTGGGAGCAAATGTTTATCAGCTTAGTCAACCGATAGTGAGAATTTTAGATGTTAGGAATGACGTATATGAGATTGTGTTAGGCGGAGCTTGGTGAGAGTTTAAGACCATTGGTGATCGTTACGCATTTTTTTTTCTTTTTTAATGCGGATTTTAGTTAGTAATCTAATCCAGAAACAAGTCAATGTTAAGATGATTTTAACTATTAATTTTTTCTTAAAATGATCAATGGATATCAGGGAATATGAAAATAACTCAAAGATTTGGCGTCTCGATAATTTCCTGCAGCATTCCCAAATATAAATAATATAAAATTATTATTAAAGTTTACTAAACCTAACTTTATTAATATTCTAGAATAATATATTTTAACTAGTATGTTGTGGCCACCACAAGACTTTCTTCTATATTTTCCTATACATATTCAATCAGTAACAATATTAAAAAAAAAAAAGCGAAGTTTTTTTTTTTTTTTTTTTTGTTAAAAGTAAAAAAAAATCGATAACTTTGTTTTAAATTATCACAGATTTATAGTTCAACCATTCGTTTTAAAGGTATTGACGAGATCTTTCGAATGATACCCATCTTCAAAATTTACCCCCCCCCCCCCCAGGGGGAAGCGATGCCCCCCCCATGCACAAAATTTTTTTCCTAGTTACGTACTACTATTATCAATAATTCATATTAATTTTACAATCACAAGTGTAAAATAACTCTTATTATGCACATTTATACGAATTTTTGTCCTATTCTGCCATGTTAAAAATTTAGATAAAATGCTATCACAGAGCCTCCTGTTGAGCTATTGATCCCCAAATATAATCAGCACCACTTTATGTCGGGGACCAACTAAATACCAAGTTTGGTAAAATTTCGTTTAAAAAAAATCGATAACTTTGTTTTAAATTATCACAGATTTATGGTTCAACCATTCGTTTTTAAGGTATTGACGAGATCTTTCGAATGATACCCATCTTCAAAATTTAACCCCCCCGGGGGGTACTTCCCCACAGGGGGGGGGAACCGATGTCCCCCCCCATGCACAATTTTTTTTCTTTGTTAACTACTACTATTATCAATAATTCATATTAATTTTACAATCACAAGTTTAAAACTAGTATGTTGTGGCCACCACAAGACTTTCTTCTATATTTTCCTATACAAATTCACGCAGTAACAATATTAAAAAAAAAAAAACGATTTTTTTTCATTTTTTTTTTTTTTTTTTCGTTAAAAGTAAAAAAAATCTATAACTTTGTTTTAAATTACCACATATTTATAGTTCAACCATTCGTTTTAAAGGTATTGACGAGACCTTTCGAAAGATCTTTCGACCGATCTTGAAAATTTACATCCCACCCCGGGGGGGGGGGGAAGCGATGCCCCAAATTTTTTCCCTAATTAACTACTACTTTTATCAATAATTCATATTAATTTCACAATCACAGGTTAAGAATAACTCTCATTATGTACATTTATACGAAATTTTTTCCTATACTGCCATGTTAAAAATTTAGAAAAAATACGATCACAGCGCCACCTGTTGAGCGATTGATCCCCAAATCTAATCAGCCTCAGTTTATGTCAGGGGCCAACTAAATATCAAGTCTGGTTAAATTTCGTTAAAAAAAAAAAAAAAAAAAAAAAAAAAAGATTTTTTTCTGTTTTTTTTTGTTAAAAGTAAAAAAAATCGATAACTTTGTTTTAAATTATCACAGATTTATAGTTCAACCATTCGTTTTAAAGGTATTGACGAGACCTTTCCAAAGATACCCATCTTGAAAATTTACTCCCCTCGAGGGGGGACTTCCCCCCCACGGGGGTTGGCGAGGCTCCTACGCATACAAAATTTTTTTCCCAGTTGACTATCTCTATTTTAAATAATTCTTGTAAATTTCATAATGATTACTAAAAAATAATTCTCTTTATGCACATTTATACAAAATTTTGTCCTATATCACCATGTTAAAAATTTAGAAAAAGCGGGATGGCAACGTAACCTGTAAGACAATTTTTACCAAAAGTTGATAGGCACTAATTTATGTCAAGGTACAACTACATACCAATTTGTATGAAATTCTGTGCAGTAGTTCTTGAGATACAGTTGGAACAAAATTTTGTCACACACACACACACAGACAGACAGACAGACAGACAGACAGACAGACATTTTCTAAAAATGGTCAAATCGTGTTCTACAGCTCTCAAAACGTGTAAATTCATCAAAAACCCGAGGTCGAAAATTTTTACGAATCCAATACTTTCTCTATATTACATATAGAAGAAAGTAATAACTCTCATTATGCCCATTTATACGGAATTTTGTCCTATGCTGCCATGTTAAAAATTTGCATAAAATTCGATCACAGCGCCACCTGTTGAGCTATTGATCCCCAAATCTAATGGGCACCAGTTCATGTCAGGGTGCAACTAAATACCAAGTTTGGTTAAATTTCATTCATTGGTTCGTGAGATACAGCGTCCACAAAAAAATGATACAGACAGACAGACAGACACACAGACAGACATTTCTTAAAAACTATCAATTCGTGTTCAGGACATCCCAAAACGTGTAGATCCGTCAAAAAACGGAGGTCGAAAATTTTCTCGAATCCAATACTTTCTCTATATTACATATAGAAGAAAGTAAAAAAGCATGAATAATGACTAGGAAGGCATTTTTAAAAGAAGAAAAAGATGCCTAATTTTTCTAAAGGAAAATAAATTTATTCAATGCGTTACAATATACCACTTATTTATTTATTGATTTTTTTTTTTTTTTTTTCAGCAAACAGAGCATCAATGCCAACTTTTATATAGCAGATGAAGAAAGACTAAACATGGCAAATCATTATACTGAACCGTGGATCCATGACAAATGATAAATAAGCAGAAATATGATCTGACATTTACTAACAATTTGGGCCAGTTATTGCTAAACGTACGAAACTATTACGAATGTATACAATTTTTAAATTGAAATGACTTTTAAAAAAACTTTAAGCTTATTAAATTAGAAAGAGATAAATTTAAAATATTGCTTCAACGCAAAAAATATTGATCTATTTTTGTTTATAGAATAGACTTTTCTTTCTTTTTAATACAAATTACTAAACATCTCTGCATTTCCGCAAATATCTATTTTATTTGATTAAAGCTCATTTTTGCTAAATCTATCTAATCTAGATGTGATAAATATACAAAAAAGCAAGATAGGGCTTTCGAAGCAAATCGTTTTTCATCTTTAAGTTTGCAACTAAAGTGTTTTCCAATTTATTTATTATATGAATTCGTAATATATTAATGTTTTGTTTATCCAATTCCCAATGCTTCGTTTTTTGTTAATTAATATTTTGAATACTATTTGCTAGGATGAGTTTATACATAGTTTACTTTTTTTTTTACCCCTTTATATTACCCAATAGTTACTATGTTGATACAAGGATAAACTAAAATTTATGATTCTGGTTTTGAGCAATAGACTTCAAAAGAGAATTAAGTTAGAAATCTGTACACAGTTTAAAGTAAATGTAATCTTGTATAAGGATTTCATGGTATATATGATGAATTTCTCGAAGCCGTCATTTGGGGAAAATGAATTATTATCATTCAACTTCCGCGTGAAGGTTAATAGATTCATTCTTACAGGAAATTTTGACTTTGTTTTTCTCCAGAAGATAGATTTAATTCGTTTCATCTTTAGTTACGCGTATGCGAGTTATTGCACGATTTAAATTAAAAGATATGGTAAGAACGATATTGCCTGCAACGAAATATTTTTGTTAAATTTTAAGATTAGATTTCTTTTCCCTGAAAGTTTACACTCTAAAAAAATTTCAAAGCGTTTCTATTCAATTTATGACAATTAACTGCCTATTATTTACTAGTAACGTAGATAGAATATACTACCAACATCAAACATATCATTAAATTTGCTACTAAATTATTGGAATCAGAGAGGTCTCCTGGAGATTAATCTGTTATTCTTAGAAATTTGCTAATTTATCAAAACTAGGTAAGTTTTTGATACACGAGAATAATTTTACCAAAATTTTTAACTGAGAATTTTACAATTAGTTATGTGCAAAATTTACAAAATCTCATGTGTTATGAAACACAAGTCATTACATTCTTATTGTTGCCCCTAATGAAATTAATATGTTTGGTAGAAACAAAATTCCTTTTTATTCCAGAAGATTATTCTATATTTATTTACGATAAAAAGTTATGAACAAGTCTATGTTATGACTGTTGAATTAGTACGGTGATAGTCATGATACTATGTTCTTTAGTAAAATAAATTTGATCGTAATATAAAAATTGCGAAAAATAAATACATAGAAATTAGTTTACACGGCCATAAAAACTATAAATGATCAGGGGTGCAAGAGTTTCCGTCTCAAAATAAGAAACTGGCGCCAGTATTCTTCACCAATAGTTTCTGTGATAAACGATTGCAATAAATTACAGCACAAATATGATACAAATTATTCATAAAAAATACACTGGTGTAAGTGTTCCGTCTTGAGACGAAAACTCTTGCACCCCTGTAAATGATTATAAGTGTGGAAACGTAAGCTTATATTAACACTTAATATTGAATATAATTTCTGATTACATAAAAATCAGATGTTCTGCAAATATGCTTAATTACACTGCTCTGCTAAAAAAAAAAAAAACTTAAAATTAAACTGCTCTGCTGCTGCTCTTTTTTTTTTGCAATATTTCTCTTATTTTTTACATATTCCAGCTTCCAGTTTGCCATTTTCTTATCAAAACACCCAAAATAATATGTTTATATTTTACGGCCCAAAACATTTAACGTGGGAGTTATTGAAAACAAACGTCGTACAGGGATTCAGTCAAACTTTCTTACGAGGGCTTTGAGACTTTACTCCACTCAGCAACATTCTGAAAAAAATTTCACTGTATAATTTTTATTATTTTGGGGTATTTTGGTAAAAAATTGGCAAGCTGGAAGCTGGAATCTGTACAACATAAGTGACATATTGCAAAAAAAAAAAAAAAAAAAAAAAAAAAAGAAAGAAAGAAACAGAAACAGATTTTTTAATTGATTTTCTTTTGTTTTCTGGGCACAAATCCCCTCAAATTTCCTCCTTACTACAAATGTTCGTGTTTTAGAACTTTTTACTTCTGTAGCTCCTCAGGTCAGAAGACATTTAACGGTTAAAATAATCATCGTTCCTCTCGAAATCAAACTGATGGGTATAAAATTACCAAAAAATGCTAAAAATGAGGGAGGGTGTGTATCTAGAATACGGTGAGTGATTGGGCAAAATGGTGGTCACATTCGGATTCAGGAGGTCAGTTTACATAAGAATATGCTGAAATGGTGTCAGAGGCAATTTTCATACCGAGCAGTGTTATTTTTGTTTTCAATGATTAACAACTATTTGATTATAACCATTATAAGAAATTATAGAAAACAAGAAAACATAATAGTCCACTCCTAGATTTTAGCATTGCATACTGAATTTTCAAGTTCATAAATCGGATATTGGACATAAAAAATAAAATAAGTTTAAAATTACATCAACGTTACAAGTGCCAAAACTAAAAAATACGATTCTCATAGAGCAGTTTCGGTGTCATAGCGTCATCAGTACAAAACAGTAAGATGAATTAGTATAGATTAAAATATTATATATAGACTAAGTGACAACAATGAATCATTGGAGAGACACTACGACAGAAGTTGTCACGCTTAACTATGGAATTTTATAAGAGTCCCTCTGTAAAGGAACTTTAGAGTAGGACACTGGTCTTAACCCTAAAACCAACACCAACACCTTATGAAAAAAAATACTAAAAATATAGAGTTTAGTTTTCATACAGCAGTTTCGATAACTTTAAGCATACTGTCATGAGTTCACAATAGCATGGAGGAATACAATAGTTAAAGATAATTGAAGAGACATTAATGTTAAAAACGACAAAAATAAAGATACTTTTCGTACACTGCAGTTTCGGTAACTTTGACCGTACCGTCATCAATGCAGAATAGTATGAAGGATTAGTATAGACAAAAATAATTAAAGTGACCTCAATGTTAAAAATGCCGAAAACTAAATGCAAAACTGTCACATTGCTCTTTAGGTACTATTAAGCATACCGTCATCAGTGTAGAATTGCAACAAGGATTAGTAACAAAATTAAAGTAATATTAGAGCTCAAAACGCCAAAAAAAAAATATATATAATTCTCATACTGCAATTTTGATAGTTTTAAGAATATTGTCATCAGGACAGAAAAACAAGAAGGATTAATATAAATAAAGAAAATTAACCTGATTTCAATCTTAAAAACTCTAAAAATTAATGTGCTATTGATTTACTACAATTTTGACATTTTTAACGCTTATTTGGTGTTTTAAAAGTTGATGTCACTTTAATTTTCTTCATGTTCTCAGTTCTTTAGCAAATTACTACCAGAGTTTAATTAACTGAAATGTTTTATAGTTACAAACATCTATTTAAAAATATAGTATTTCATCAGTGAACGTAAAGAATTTTTTTTTTTCATAATGGTATGAAATAAACAAAAAATAAATAAACAGAACGTAAACCAATATATAATACATTCTCAGTCGCTTTAGTTGCAAATTTAATTTTATTAATTACAGCAAAAATATTTCTGCATCATTTGCTTACGCTGAATAAACGTTTTTCTTAAAATTAATATAACGACAACATAATTTGTTGTCGAGCTTATTAATGATGCACCTGAAATGCTTCATTTTTTAACTTATAGTACTTTAATAACATCTGTTCCCTTCGAAAACTAAAAGTAATATTTTTACATTTTTATTTTTTTCGATTCATTAAATTTTGTCATAAACTACTCATCCAAAATTAATTTTTCGATCCAAAATTTATTCAAACCCCTTGCTTCGTTGAACAAAATATTAAACTAAGTGTTAGCTTTACATGTCGCTCCAAAATCGGGGGAAAAAAAATAGCAACCAAATTCTGGAAAACGTGAAAGATTAACGAAAAAATGTCGGAACGGTTAATGAAGAAATAATTAAAGTTTTGTCATTGGAGCTTGCACCTGAGTGGAGATGATTTCGGGCTGTTTCTCGGCTGGCTCATTAATTTCAGTAATTGCCGTATCACTTGTTGAGTTCACTCATTAGGATTAGTGACTGGAGAGGAGACTGGAAAAAGGGGATTGTGTACAAAGTAAATAAAGATATTGATGTTTCTCGGTAGCTGTCAAAGATAATTCATCTTTACCATCCTGTTATTGACTTTTATGTAAAATGACTAATAAGTGAGAGATCATTATCTGCAGTATGTAATTTTCAACTAATTGTTTTAAAGATGACCGAAAAAATGTAATTTTCGTTTGCAAAATAAAGGATTGGTAGGTTTGTTGGGTTTAACGTTGCACTAGTGCTGCGCTATGGGCAATTAGCGACGGTCTGGGACTCACCCCTAAGGATCAAAATAGAGGGAATTGTGATGATGGAAATGCATTGCGTGTACGAAATGTTTCTTGCAAAGGTAATTGTTTTAGAATTAACATAAATAAATATATAAACGTACTTTTATCTCATTAATTACTTTATGTTATAGAATATTTTGAATTTAAACAAACTGTAAGGTGACTAACATTTCATAGAATTAACAGTTGTTATTATTAATTTCTATATTTCAAAATCATGAGATTGAAGTCAATAAAATTTATTTTTCTTGCGAAATACGATTTTAAAATAATATTTTGTTTAATCTGTACCTGTGACATCATTATATTTCTTGTATCTAATTGAAATACGTGGTACAGTGTGGTAGTGAATTTAATAATCATTTAAGAAGATTTTAAAAAATAAATATATAATTACATATGAAAACTTAACACTCTCTTAGAGGAGGACTGAGACGTTTGCGACAACCGAGAAGTGGGAAATTTAGGTTGTTGCTTTATTATCTTCTATATCTTTTTTAATTATGCATGCGTATCAATATAATTTTTTTTATGAGACATTAACAAAAAGTTCAAGAAATATTTGATGCAAATTATTTACTTTTGTGCGTTTCAGATTTTTTTGTAATAGCACTGTAAACATACATATTTTACTCTTAAGAATTTTTTTCACTTTATTCATTTTGGTACACTTTTCTAAAAAACTAATTAAAATCTTTCCTTGAAATCATGTATGATGATAGAAAATACTTTTGTTTATGTACTGAACCTATTTTATATTTTGTTGCTCTTTTTTTTCTTGTTAAATAAAAAATTGCATTTTTTACTTATTAGAAATATGCCTTTTTTAACACATATATTAGCTGTTTTAAAAAATAACACGAGGTTTATACCTAAAAAAAATAGGTTCACTATATGCAGAGACACATATTCTATATCCCTCTAAAATTTCAGTGAACTACTTTCAAAGGATTTTTCACAAAGTGTACCAATACACAGAAAAATAAAATATTGTGAAAAATGCAAAAAACTTTTTAAGCCCTTCAAGTTTAAATGTTTATATATAATTAAAACATTTCTGCCCATTGTCATTTTGTCCTGACATTTCGTTTTTTTTTTTTTTTTTTTTTTTTTTGATAATCCACTCAAGTTCAGTTTCTCTGCATTTTTAACAGAAACGTTTGTGAACTGATTGCCATGGAACTTTCTTCTGCCAAACTTTTTCTGTCAAACTGTGGTAAATAAATAAATAAATAAATAAATAAATAAATAAATAAAAATAAATAAATAAAAATACGAAGCAATAAATTACATACATTTATAATCTGCAGAATCTGTACTATATTTAAGCCACTAATTGTAGAATCGAAATTTTGAAGGCATTTCACGCCCCAGTCCCCTTAAAGTTTAAAGAAAAAGTGTTTAGAGGGTTTATTCCATTTATACTTATAGAAATTATTTAAATTTAAGAAACTGCTGTAATTAGCATAAATGAAATAGTTTAGACTTCAAAGAATTAATGCGTCTTTATCTTTAAAAGATTTACATCAACGCATTATAATAAAAAAATGACAGCTCCCTATATATTAAATTAAACTAATATTATTAAATAATAAATTAAATGTTAAATTATTATTTCATTCATAGAAGTGATAGGAACGCTCGAGGAATGCGATTATTCCAAATTATTATTATTGTAGTAAAACGACCAAAAGCAGCAATTTTATTTATAAATGAAAAGCTATAGAATTTCGCAACAAATCTGTAATAGAAGAACGTGAATAAATTATATTTTTCCAAAAACAAATTTGAGGAAACAGATAAAAAATGAAACTAAAATAAAAAATAAAAAATAAAAAATCGCATAACATAACTTTATAAATACTTTTTAAAAAATAAATGATGTTTTTAAAATCAAATTTTAAAAATTGTATTTTTTTTTTACAAAAATGTACCCTTTTTTATTGACTTAAAATAAAAGAAACCTGCTGAGACTAATTAATCTTTAATGTATGTTTATCAAAAAGAAATACTAAAAAAAATTTTAAATCAAATTAAAAAATAATAATAATAATAATAATAATAGTTCAAAAATTCATATAAATTTTAAATCTAATTTAAGTATAAATGTTTATTTTGCACCTTCAGAAATCGAAAATATTGTTTGTTTATTTTCTTAGAATTTTGAGCATACTTTTTGTTTGACAAGGTGAAGTTTACATTTTTAAGTTACTGAAAGTTTATTGCATAAGAATAAAGAATATAAGAATTATAAAAAGAAATATAAGAATTAATCATAGGAAAGAAAGTCCAAAATAAATACATGTTTATGATTTTCCTCTTTAAGTTATTTAAACTTAATAATAATAATAAAATTTGACATTTACCCTATAACATTAGCATAATTTTAACTTTCATTAATTTAAATTAAAATTTTTAATATTATTTAAATAAATCTGAAAAGAATTTATGACTTCGATTTTTCTGCCTGTGTGCCTGTCTCTTTAGCCGTGTATTAGCTTTCAGCGCTCTAATGTCTTTAAATATTTCCGGTATTTCTTCAAACTGATATATGTTATTCTAGCTCACTCGGCATGTTCCCTATTGAAAATGGTATAAAAAACACGATTATTCTATCTACGCAGGAATACACAAAATAATGCCGATGCATTGAGTTCTGCGCGAGGTATTTTCATAAATCATACTTAAAAACTTATATACTACACAAATTGTTAATGAAATCGAAATTTTTTATTCATATGCACACATAAATGCATAAAGTGCTTTTAAAGAATGTCTTTTAATTAATTTTATTCAATTTTACTCTGGCATTCTTTCTATAGAAAGTGTTATAAACAGTGTAATAATTTGAGTACAGGGACTGAGAAAAGATTATCAATGTATTACGGTCTATAAGAGATACTTCTTTTAAAAGCATAATATCTTTATACTACATTAAAGGCAATGAAACGAATGCTAATTTTTATGATACATAACATTATTATGATAAAATAACATTATTATGATAAAAAAAATTATGATACATAATTTTATGATACACATTTTTATGATATATAACATTTGCTAAATAATATAAAGATTATCGTGATTGGTTGGTTTACAGGGTGTCACAAAGTTATTTTTATTCATCATGAGATATAAGATGAAACTTTCAATGTAAATTTTCTATGTTATGTGGATATTTTAAGTGGCGCGTGTATAAAGTTTAAAACAATATGCAAACATTTAATAAAAGCATTTTTAAGGCTTTATAAAAGTAAACTTTATAATGCATTCTCTTTAGAAATAAATCAATAAAGATGCTTTTGGAAGTTTCTTTACTGTACAGCTAAAACAAAACATATTTTTGTAGGTTTGTTGTGTTTAGACAATACACTAAAAAGACAAACACTACGCGAGAACTACAAAAAGAAAACAATCTATTATATATTTTTTTCTTTGAAATAAATTAAAAAAAGAAAAGAAAAGAAAGGGAAAAACGACGCTTATTTTTTGTAATTTAAAATGCTTTTTTAAATAGGTGTTTAGCAGCAAATACATTGAAGGTTAAACGAGGCATCAGGTACGTAATATTGGAGAGAGTTTATTATCTATGCAATCGCACGACTCTCCTTTCTTTTCTTCATAATAATAATAATAATGCTGACAGTAATTATAGACAATGATTATAAGCCAAATTTGAATTCTCGGTTAGTTTATGTTGTTTGTATTTTCATCGATATTCAAGTATAGTACTGATTCAATTTTATGCTGTTAAAAAAAAATAATATTACTGCAGTTACTTCAAATATCATGAAAAATACCTTGTTTATGTTTTGTTCCTCCATCTGCACATTCTCCACTCATCTATAAATTCCTCCATCTACACGATCTAAGATGCTTCTGCTTTATCCTAAAGAAAGCGCTTTATACATTTCTTTGTGTTTGTCTATATCTGCTAACTAATCGAGACTGGTAATATCTATATAACAACTTTCTTAAAAAAGCCGAGTAAGAACTGAAAACTGCAATGCAAGAACTGATACCTGCATTTTACGAATGAACATTATATACATGCTTCTAAGAAATATTTAGTGAAAAGTTGTATTTAATTTAATACAGCAGCAGAATTATAATACCAGAATTTCTTTACTAACTACTGATTATTGCCGTCAACATTATACACTTCGTCTCATACATTAATTGGGTATGCTACACAAATTTAATAGGTAACTATTAGAAAATTGTCATATCCAGCTTGAAGGAGATCATAACCCTTTGCGGGTAAAGTTTTATATAATTTTCCGTGTTTGTGATTGTGATAGAATGTTCTGCATGATATTTTTTATTATCAGCGACTATTCATAAGAATTGAATATGACAGTGAATTAGTTGGATAAAATTGTTTCCCGTTTGAAAACGAAAGATGAAACCACACTGATACAGGTCAGCATTTGAAAATATTATACATATTTCGACTTTTTTGCAAAAGAACAGTAAATTGATGGTGTCTAGAACTTGATAATCCCTGCTTCGAAATCAGTTTCTCGATTTCAAGCGTAAGTTATAAAACTGCCAAAATAAAAAAATTATTCTTCATTGAAGGATTGATATTGAAATATCATAGCTGAAAATAACTTTAAGGCGTGATTCCCTGGCCGTTATCAATAAACGTCTGCTTATTTTAGCATAATAATTATCCACACTGGACAATAAATATGCATGGCTTTGTAAAACATAATGCTAATAATATCATAGAATATAAAAACACGTTACTGAACATATGTATAATAAATGTAAATATAATCATGTTCAGTATAAAATATGTAAAGACCTTTTATATACGTGATGCAATGGAATTGTTTTGTGTGTCCCTGCGCTTAAAAAAAACCATTGTTATTTATACTATTTTTATAGTGACCCCACTAGTGGCCGAGATGTTCTGCACTCAAAGCTGGAGACAGGGAAGCGCCGGGTTCAACCGCAGGTCGTGCTCGTCGACCTACTCATTCGGAGTTTTCTGTGGTTTTCTCCGAAACTCTCGTAAATAACGGCTAGGACCTCTTATAAAGATCTCCACGGAGGGCACACCACTTATAGTCTAAGGACCTTTGTGAAGTCAATTGGCCTAAATCCCAAACACCAATACTCACGCCATTTTTTGGGGGAACATGCCATAGAGCATAATAACTACATATACAGCCGAACCTCGTTAACGTGAACGCACTTAACTTGAATTAATTTTAACATGAACAGCTTCTACAATACCCGTCAAAATGAAGGTTAGTTTCTGAGTTACTGAGAGCAAGAAGAAATTTTTTATTCCCCTAGATAGTTACATTAACGAGGTCCGACTTCATATCAGATTGAAGAAGATCTACAAATATTTATGGAAATCTGAGCACGGACAGTCGGGCAGAGAGACAGACAAATAGATCAAAAGAGGTCATAACTTTTTTTTTTTTTTTTTTACTTTAATGGAAAATTTTAAAAAATACAGCTTGCTATTCTTAATTAATGTATAAATAAATTTAACATTTAGAAGGAAAAATAGATGACGAATTATTTGTTAATTAGTTGATTAAGATGTATAAGATGTATAAGCATAAAATTTACGACAACATTTGAATAATAAATGTATTAGAAATATGAAAATAAAATGTGTTTATTTTATAATTTATAAAACATCCAGGTGTTAATTAAAAAATATTTTAAAGTTCCAAAACATATCAAAAAATGTTCAAATATTTAAATATATTTTAATATTTTTTCAAAATTATATTGAAATTTTTGTATTCCATAAAAGTGTTTCATTATTATTCTGTTAGCCAATGTTTAACCAAAAACAGTATTTTCAGATTTGAGGTGGAATTTATTTCAATATTTTCGCTAAAACTTTCAAAATGACACATGCACTTGGCATTTCCTTAATGAGAAACTGTTAAATCAATCTTGCAATGGTAAACTGATATTGTTTGTTTAAATCAATTTAAGTTATTCCAGTTCTAAAAATGTAGTATGACAAGGAAATCGAGGAGAACAGCTTTATTTGGAAAACTAAATTGTATTGCTTTAAATCAATATTCAATATACTACAGAAATATGTCTTCTAAATGTAAATTAGCTTCATAAGCACAACGTAAAAATAAAACTTTAAAAACTGTAGTAAATGATGTTTACCGTACCATAGAAAGTTGCAATTATATAAAACATGCTGTATTTTACATATCTGAGTTTTGGTGAACTTATGCGCAATAAATAGTCTCAAATCTACAAAAGTTAATAATCATGCAATTAAAAGAACATGTATAAATTACTTTCACTATTAAAAAAAAAAAAAAAACTTCATATGCATATGAATGAGATTCAACTGAAAAAAAAAGTGTGTATATATATATATATATATACATATACATATTTGTGTATAAGAAAACACTCAAATCATGTTCTCTGAAATGATTATATACAAATGTTATTTACGTATTACATATAGATCATATAGATATAAATATGAATATGCATTTCATTTAATATATTATGAATTTATGTGCAGTTTTTTCTTAAGTAAGGTAAAATTTACATTTTCGTAAAAGAAAAATTAGATGTCACCAAACAAATGTTAAAAATTATACGATGCTGTTCTGAAACAACTGATGGTACGTTAAACTTTTTATTATTTCTTTATCTGTCTCCTATCTAAAAAAAGTTCCCGTTAAATATATAACAGTTAATTAATCATATATAATTATAAAAAAAAGTTAAGTCATATTGAAATCAAATCATAAAATGTCTATTTGAATGTCATATTTGAATTATTCTGATGCGTATAATTTGTAGCCTTGTATGTAATCATAAAATGGTTACATGTAAAACATTTCAAATAGTTTTTACAGAAGAGCCATTGTTCTCATCAAGACAAACATTGCACTATGGAACACAGAGTCTCATTTCATTTTGAGTAGCTGAAACAAATTACTTCAAAAGAGGACCAAGGAGCACAAGTCTTCATTTTTGATTTAATTTCTCTACCGCTAAAAAAACAACACATCCCTAGAGCATTCCTCTCAAGTATTGAGTGTAAGTTTTTAGTGAGAACAAGCAGCAGCAACAGTTGTAGCTGATGGTTTGATTCTGTAAGAAAACAATCAAAGCCATCATTGCTGGTAAAAGTCGCCAGATATTTAGTACTGAAATAATACAGCTGGAATACTACATGATAACATCTTCCGAAATGACTTCATAGAAACTATTATGGGTTACACATACAAAGAATTGGCTGATACGCATTTAATGTTTGTTCAAATAAATAAAATTGGACACTAAACACGAAGGTCTGAGACGTCGCCTTCCATGTCATCCTACCTTCGTTAGTGTTCATATGAGACTGTGGGAAACAGGAACGCTCAATATTTCAAATATGTGTATAGTTCTGAATTATGTGAACGCCGGAAATATAATAGCTTGTAATGGACAGATTTAGAATAACTTCTTCTAAAAGTACTCGAGTGGTGGCAGCAAACAATGATGTATGCTACAATACTGCGGGAGTACTCTACTTGAAGAAGGTATCAGACCATCCCCGTGCAAAGAGTCCAATACTTAAACGTTATATGTCTTCTCACGACACCTAAATTTTCTGAGACGGGTACTCCGGGGAAGAATGAACAATTTACACTTTCCTGCCTAAGTGCTACTCATTGATGAGTCCACGTGTATCGAAGAAGGCATTTTGAACACTTGAAATGATACGTCTGGGCTGAAAGGAATGCCTACATAACCCCTACATAAATATCAGGAGAGATTTTCCATAAATATGTGGCAGACAAGGACGTAGCCAGAAATAAATTTCGGAAGGGGGAGAGGGTTATATTTTTGTACATAATGTTAAGTGTTAAAAATGAAGTATAATTTAAACATTTTCAATAAATCTAAAAATTTCGCCTTTGCTACAGCATTTATGGCAGGTATTGTTGGTGACTGACTTACTGACCTTTACCTGTTACTTGAGTATTTAAAAGACATACTGTAACGTGCCTTCTTGGAGAAAATGCTTCCTGGTTTATTGCAGCCTTTTCCTCTTATCACACAAATAAACATGTGGTTCATACATGATGAAATTTCAGTTCATCTTTTTCGTTTCACTATGAAATTTTTTGAATGTCACATATCTTAAACAATGGATTAGACGTGATGGACCTGTGACTTGGTCTTTACATTGAACAGCGTAATAACTTGGGAGTTTGACAAAACCGAGATTTATTGGTTATTTGCGATATTCCTATCGTTGGTCTTCTCTGAAATTTTCCGCGTGTATGGTCGCGGTCATCGACTTGTTCCCGGATGACAACAAATTGAAATGTTTCGCCTTTTTCTGCATGAACTGAAATGTTTTGTAATACGGAAAATCAGTAATTCCATGCTTCTCTTTCACGGCAATCGAGGACTCAGCTGTGCAAAGGTGGTGTTGACTTCTTCTCTTGAAAACACCTTTTTGAATGAGAATACATGGACATGGAGGTGGATGAGTAAAAGCCTCCTCTTATGTGTGTCTCCAGAATATAGGTAAGTTTTCTCTCATCCCCTTCTCTAAAGCAAGGAGGAACAGTAATGCTGAGAAGCACTCTGACTTTTTTCTCTCGTTTTATAAGGATTTTTTCCTGTTTCTGTTTAGATATGCAATGATCCTATACTTAGGATAAACTTATCTTGCAACTAAGCTAACTAGTACCAGAGTTAATATTACATTTTAAATGTACTTATTTTATGTATCTGTATTTTTTTTTTTTTTTTTTTTTTTTTTTTGCGTTTGCTAAAACAGTTTACTTTATTTCTAAGTATATGAGTTCAATTTATAATCGCTGTTAGTTTGACAAAATTTGGTAGACGGCACTACACCAGTTCTAATCCAGCTAGATTTATTCTTGTGAGGACATATGAAAGCATTGGTACATGAATTGCCTTTGGATAGTGCTAAAGATTTCACAGTTAGAATCATTATAGCAGCAAACAGGTTAAACATGCTACCAGGAATCTTTGAGTAAGGCAATTCTATGCTTTATTGATTCCGTTTTACAATTTGGAGAATTTTGTATCATAAGTTAATTATTGCTGCGCACGGGCGTCATGAGAATGATACGGGTATATTTTAAGAAAACTTTGTAATGTCACTATATACTTTCTTAAGCCGATTTGAGATAATATTAATACATGCACGTACCTGCCAACATCCTAGTTATGAACCGGAAGATTTTTAGTACACGCCCCTTTTCCACACCACTTTATTTTTAGAGTAATTATCTCCAAATGTAGTTACGAAGTATAAAATTACGCTATAAAACGTCTGGTGTGAAAAAAAAGACGGATACTAATTATATTCCATTTATTAAGGAGATAGTCGGCAGGTATGCATGCAAAATATAATTCTATATCTCCTGAAAGCAAACTATGAAAAAAATCTACTCTGTTTATTTTACAGTCCCACAAACAAGAAACATTTTTTTTTAATCATATGTATGACACATTAATATTTAAAACAGTAACTTGCAGTGAAATAGCAGAAATAGTCATAACATTTTTCGTGTTGAAAAAAAAACATAGAGTGTTGCAATAAAATATTAATTTTTTTTTTCTCTTAAAACAGATAATTTTTTCAAGTGGGCCTTTTCATTGAAGTCAGGACTGTCTCATGCTAGTATTCTTCAAAAATTCTATAACCTGAGTTATTGTTATACAAATGGTCTTTACAAAATCTCTGTATCTATTTTAAAAACTTATTGCTCCATGCATGTTTATGACACCGTTGATTTTTTTAATTCAAAATTTCTTACAAGGAGAGGTCACGACATGGAAAATTCAAATCGTGACGAAATTGCGCAGGATTGTAGTATACTATGAGGGTAACAACATATTAAAGCAGTAGGACCCACTATCCACAAAATTTCGAGAAAAAAGCATTTAAAGTTTCAGTAATATTTAAATACAAGTTATTTCGCAAGCGAGCAACAGCCCCAGTTGTGTGATCCTAAAGCGCGAATCTGCTAGCCAGACGACTTGGGTTCGAGGCTACCTCGAGACTGCTTTTTTTTTTTTTTTACTTTTTATGTAATCTAAACTTTTTATTTATTTTTATTTTATTTTACAATTCAATTCAAAATCTGAAAATTTTAATAAATTATTTAATTTTCTTGAGTATAAAATAACTTTTTCTATTTTTAATATTTATAACTTTAAAATACAATAAATTTCTTAACTTAAAAAATAAAGTTTAGTTTTACAAAACCCTAAATAAGAAACATAAAGAAAAACAGACAAATATTTAAATAATTAAAAAATAATCAAGCTGTAAACAAAGTGTAAAATAGTTAGCAGGTGTTACTTAAATCTTGGTTTGAGCTTCCTGATTTTGTTTGAATGTGTATAAATTACGTAAACGCTTCTAGCTTGTTAATAATAAAGGACAGGTGAAATGTTATTTTGTGCAAGGAAGGATAAAAAAAAAAGGAAGTCGTTATTGAAAAAGAAATGATGTTCATTAACATTTAAAATCTACATTTAAAGATAACATTTCTTTACCTGTAATAGCATCGTAATCCTATACTATAATTTTTCAAGAAACTGTATTGATTGGAGAAGTAATTATTTAATTTGGAAAATAATTATATATGCAATTAAAATGATCATTTCTCTGTATTATTATTTTTTTTAATTTAAAAAACAAAATTTAGTATTGTTTCAAGTATACCTAAAATAAAATAAAATATTTCGATAAATAATCAAAAACAGTTTCTTTAGTTTTACCTTATTTTACAGTTAAAATAAAACTAAAATTTATTTTTTAAGTTATAGAAATTTATTGTATATTTAAGTTATAAATATTAAAAATTGAAAAATTTATTTGTTTATATTAAAAAAAATTAAATAATATTTTATTAAAATTTTCAAATTTTGAATTGAATTATAAAATAAAATAAAAATAAAAATAAAGTTTAGATTGCATAAAAAATAAAATAATAAAAAGTAGTCTCGAGATAGCCTCGAACCCAAGTCGTCTGGCTAGCAGACTCGCGCTTTAAGATCACACCACTGGGGCGCTTGCTCGTTTGCGAAATAACTTGTATTTAAAGATTACTGAAACTTTAATTGCTTTTTTCTCGAAATTTTGTAGATAGTGGGTCCTTCTGCTTTAATATGTTGTTACCCTCATAGTTTACTACATTCCTACGGAATTTCGTCCCGATCTGAATTTTCCATGTCGTGACCTCTCCTTGTTAGATGAACACTTATAGTATTTGCTTTGGCTTCACACAAAAATACTAGTATATTTAGCTCTTTTTTTCATATCTCTTTTCAATTGTTTATATATTTATTGTTTATATTTTTTTAAAAATTACTTTAAATAACTAGAAAAATACATTTAGAATATATTATTATTATTATTATTATTATTATTTATTTTTTATCATAATGTGGTATATAACGGATTAAGTAACACAAAGAAATGGAAAAATTAATACTCCTTATGACTAATCGCTGTTTTGTTTTACGTTTACAGAATTTAGATGATACATTTGGCGCATGATTTTAGTTTGATCTTTATCAATCGCATAAATCACATTTCTTATCACTAATCCCACTTAATGAGCAATTTAGTTTCCGGTGGTCACTGGTAGTAACTCATCATTCCAGTTACAAATGAAAATTCTCTCTAAAAATATGTTAAGTAGATATGTTTATTTTAGGTTGTTGCGTGAATTTGTGATATTAATATTTTTGCAATCTATTCATTACAACATTCTGGTATATTTTCTATACTTTCCTGACAATACATATATATATATATATATGTATATATATAGATAGATAGATAGATAGATAGATAGATATAGATATAGATATATAACTTTTTCACTAAAATGGTTTTCATTTAATATAATTTATCAGAATTTCTAATTACTTTATAAAAATTAAATAAATATGAATATTTATGAATGAAAGTTATTTCAGTGTGCCTTAAAATGAGTGTAATACATTATGAAACCATAATTTTTCGTTTTACATTTCACGTATCTTGTTGATTGTTATATCATTGTAAGTATGTATATTTTTAATAAATATGCAATTAAAGTCATTAAAAAAGATGTAATACTTTAAAATTAAATTAAAATTAGGCTCAGAAATGAGAGTAATCCAGGTTCTTCTCCACTTTCACAGCCCCAAATCAAATTTCAAACAGCATGTTTTATATTTAAGTATTTAAAATCAGCGAATAAATAATTCTGTATCATATTTAAAATAAATTCTGTCTTTTGAACAAATCTATGGCCATTTAGGTAAATTTGATTTGTTGAATTCCAATTTACAGTTGATAACTTATGGATTGAATCATGTTAGTTTTAACAGAGAATGATATTATTCAGTATCTGTTTTCAATAATATATACATACATATATATTTTTCAGAAATTATAAAATAAAGTAACCATTATTTACTGTGCAAGTACTTGGGAAATTTTAAGTTTTAGTTTTTTCGGAAATTGATGCAGATAGAATATCTTTGATTAAAATTCATTAGAGGCATCTTGTTATTCGCATATATTTCCTGTGACAATTTGTTCATCAATTGCAGCATCTAAATACTCATGAAAGAAACCAGTCGGTAAACTTAATTAAATGAGCTTTTTTTTTTTTAAGAACTGCTAAACAAATTAAAAACGTCATTTAATTTTACTTTAAAAAACATGTTTAATATTGTATTTCTTCAAAACTTTAGACGATAGTAAAAGCTTCATTTATACATATTTCTAAATTTTTACAAGAATGCATAGAAACATATAATTTTAGTTACATGAGCAGGGCTGGAAAATTAGGACTCTGTGTAGGATTTTTTTTCAAATGCTCCGAATAAATACTAAAATTCCTTTTATTCTGCAATGATAAAACAGAGTAAAAAAGGTCTAAAATTGTAAGCATGCCCGTTCACAGTCTGCGAATCACTCTAATAAATTTGTATTCAGCAGTAATCTGAATAGTTTAAATAAGTGATATTCTATCAAAGTTTATTCAAGGTACTATAACTTTTTAAGATTGTGGTCTCTTAGGCGATTTGATATCCATAAAGCAAAAAAAGCTGATTTAAATAAGTTTGGTTGGTGAAGGCTATTTGGCTGATATGAGTTTTGAGCATTCCGCCCTCGAAGTCTGATTTCTGAATTCCTCGTTAAGACGATTGTCAAGTGATTTTAAATTCGGCCTGGTTAATTTTCAGCTTTTAAGGGTGCCTTGGCAAGACTTACTAGTGACCTTTTGTGAACTAACTTATTTATAGTAGTTTACATGAAAGAGAAATTCAAAGGTTTAGAAATGTTTTCTATGTTATTGTTATGAATGATCTGAAATTTTATTTTGGGGTTATTTTAAAGCTACATGATGTTACTTTCATAATTTATGAAAATGTTCATTTTTCGACAATTTATAACGTTTGCATTATTATTTCTAATAGATATATTTAAAATTTCAAAGTTCTCTCCACAAAAAACCAGTGTTAGGATTTTTTCTATCTTCAAATTATGAATTCGATAATTTCTATCGAAGTTCCAGTTTTTGGCAATTACAATGAGTTTATTTTGTTACGTATAACAACAGGGCAAAATTTCTAAACGAGTCAAGAGACATTTCGCTTCTCTTTTGAGTACGCTTTAAGATTTATGAATATTTTCAATAGCATTGAAACCTTCTAATTGTCGTACATGTTACAGATTATTTAATGGCATATTGGAAAAAATATAACAGGAATTTATTCAAATAACAAAAAAAAAAAAAAAAAAAAAAAAATATTTATAAATAATTTTTCTATGTATAAAAAATGTCTTATATATATATATATAATCCTAAATCATTTCATCTATTCAGTTTATTGGCGTGCCTTAGCTCGGAAATCTATATTTCTACTTAAGGGATTTAGAAAATGACCACTTATTCATTCTAGATGAAGACGGTATATATATATATATATATATATTCTTCTCTGTGTTCAAAATGCACTGAATTCTTTCTTAGATCTACAATTGCTGTTATTAGTTGTATGTACGGTAGCTTTTATAAATAATTTAATAGAGAGGAAAATAAATTGAAAAGGGCATAATGCATATCGGACATTAGAAAAATACTCGTATACAGCTAGGAAACAATAATGTGAATCGATATTAAGATATATATGGTTATAGTATTAAATAAAAATCAAATAATATCTAAGATGCAGTTTGCTAAATTTGTAATATTACCAAAAAAATATTTTTCAAAATACTAATAGATCAGAATTATCTTGTTGTTGTTATTGTTGTTTTTAACCTGCAATCTAGTCTGACGGAGTCAGACCAGATCCAAGAAATCGTTGACTCTGAGAAAGTCAATGACGAGAAGGGGAGAAGATTAAATTTAATCCCAAAGAAGGCACAAATAGTCCAAGATGTGATTCACAGAAGCCTGGTTTTGGGGTCATTTTAGGCAAAGAGTGTAAGTTTTCTTACACGCTTTCTTTTTCATTTTAGGTGTCCTACGGTAAGACGCAAGACACTGGTACAAGATTTTCTGTTGCAGGAAATGGGTAAAGATAGACCCGACTTACTTACCCTTATAGCAGTGGTTAATAGAGGACACAAAACAATCGCACTTAATTTGAGATTTTTTCTGCGAGAACAGCTCTAGGTAAGTAAGTTTCAAAAAGAGAGTTGTTTGGGTGATTGCAGCCTTGCTTTAAAGCTTGTCTGCCAATTCACTGCCGTAAAGATCCACATGAAACGGAATCCATTGGAGATGAATCTACACTGATGGAAAAAAAAATCCCAACACCAGGAAGGAGCTGTGCTAGATAAACGAAATTTGGTAGGCGTGTTTATACATCTGAAAGATGACGTCGATTCAAATTTCGAGCAACGCGCATAAGTGTGGCGCTAGTAGCGACACTATGAACATGCAAATGAGGTTTGCTTTAAATAAGCGCTGTAAGGTTCGTGATCGTTATTTACAGTTGAGATTTGACGTAGTGGGTTAATGTTAGTCAAGGATGCCTCTAAGAAGACGAAGAAGCCATTATCAACAGTTCACTGAGTTTGAACGAGGTCGTGTAGTAGGGCTACGAGAAGGTGGGTTTTCTTTCCGCGATATTGCAGAAAGACTTGGCAGGAATGTGTCCACTGTGCATGAGTGTTGGCAGCAGTGGTCAAGGGAAGGTACTGCCTCAAGAAGACCGGGTTCCGGGCGGCCACGTGGCACTACTGAGAGGGAAGACCACCGTGTTCGGCGTATGGCTGTGGCTAATCGTACTACGTCTGCAGCTGAAATTCGAGCTGCAGTTGGCACCACAGTTACACAACGAACTGTTACAAATCGGTTACTTCAAGGACAGCTCCGAGCCAGACGCCCTGTAGCATGCATTCCACTGACTCCAAACCACTGCCGTTTGCGACGTGAGTGGTGTCAAGCTAGAGCTCATTGGAGGACGGAGTGGAGATCTGTTGTGTTTTCTGATGAAAGCCGGTTCTGCCTTGGTCACAGTGATAGCCGTGTGTTGGTTAGAAGGAGGCCAGGTGAACGCCTGCTAGCGACCTGTCTGCGGCCTAGACACACAGGGCTTACTCCTGGAGTTATGGTTTGGGGAGCAATTTCGTATGACAGCAGGAGCACTCTCGTGGTTTTCCCACGCACCCTGACTGCAAATTTGTACGTCAGTCTAGTGATACAACCTGTTGTGCTGCCATTCATGAACAGCATTCAAGGGGATGTTTTCCAACAGGATAACGCTCGCCCTCATACCGCTGTTGTAACCCAATATGCTCTACAGAGTGTCGACATATTGCCTTGGGCTGCTAGATCACCAGATCTTTCTCCAATCTAGCACGTATGGGACATCATTGGACGACAACTCCAGCGTCATCCACAACCAGCATTAACCGTCCCTGCATTGACCGCCCAAGTGCAACAGGCATGGAACTCCATCCCACAAACTGATATCCGACACCTGTACGACACAATGCATGCACGTTTGCATGCTTGCATTCAAAATTCTGGCGGTTACACCGGTTACTAATGTACCAACATTTCACATTTGAAATGGCTCTTCTCGCCAATGGCTCTACCTGTGATCTTGAAACTTCAATCAATGAAATATGTTACCTAGACAAATGTATTGCTGAAATTTCATTACTGTACAATAATTTTTTCTTGGTGTTAGGATTTTTTTTTTCCATCAGTGTATATATTAATTTGAAACATGTTTTTGTCTGTCTCCACTATATTGAGAGAACTACTTGGTGTAAAAATTTGCTTGAGGTGTCTAAAAAAAGGTCTTGGTCTGTAGATGTGCTATGAGAAGAGAAAAATAAAAAAAGTCGAACGGTTCCCTCCCCCCCGCGGAAACGGGTGGGAAACCGTTTCCCACCCGTTTGGGTTAAAAACACGTTTACGAGCTTAACTAAGCTTCAAATTACTTCACGGTGAAGAAATTGTACATATGGGGACTAGTAGAGTCGAATAAAAAAAAATCACTTTCTGTTGCATACAATATAGTGCGACCCCTGGTGGTGAAAATGGAACTAGGTGATTTTGCTGTAGACCCTATCATGTTACATCTTATTTTAAAGGTCTTGGTATTTCCTGACCGTTGGTGATGTTCGTACAGAACACAGTGCGCCCCCTGGTGGTGGAAAGTGCAACTAAAGGATTTGGCAGTTGACACCACCATGTGACACCTTATTTAAAAGATCTAGGAAATCCAAGGCGATTGGTGATAGAGGTCTTGAAATTTCATGTTAATTGGGGATGTTTGTATACAATATAATGCGCCCCCTGGTGGTAAAAAATGAAACTAGGTGATTTTGCTGTAGACCCTATCATGTTACATCCTATTTTAAAGGTTTTGGTATTTCCTCACCGTTGGTGATGTTCGTACAGAACAAACTGCGCCCCCTGGCGGTGGAAAGTGCAACTAAAGGATTTTCCAGTTGACACCACCATGTGACACCTTATTTAAAAGGTCTTGGATATCCAAGGCGATTGGTGATAGAGGTCTTGAAATTTCATGTTGATTGGGGATGTTCGTAAACAATATACTGTACCCCCTGGTGGTTAAAAATGGAACTAGGTGATTTTGCAGTCGACCCTATCATGTTACACTTTATTTTAAAGGTCTTGGTATTTTCTTCCGTTGGTGTTGTTCGTATAGAACACGCTGTGCCCCTGGCGGTGGAAAGTGCAACTAAAGGATTTTGCAGTTGACACCACCAGTGACACCTTATTTGAAAAGTCTTGGAAATAAAAGGCGATTGGTTATGTTCGCATACAACACACTGCACCCCCTGGTGGAGGAAAGCGGATTTTGCAGCGCGTGCGTAGCATGCCTGCTACACAGTGCAGCAGCCACAGGCAGAGGTAACACGAGTCAGAGGTTCGTTTGGTTAAAGGTTAATTTTTGAGAATTTTTTCATGTTATTAGCGGCCTGCATATACGCTGCCGCAGGCACCGGGTCAGAAGCCCGAGTTCCGTTCTGTTTGAGGTAATTTTTTTTTTTTTGTTACAGATGATTATTCTTTTGTGATGCTTTTATTTAAAAACAGAAATTCAAACAAAATCGAGTTAAAGGTATAAAATGATACAAATTTAAGGTTCATTTAAGGTTATTACCACGGGCCCGGGCACACCGGGCGTGTCAGCTAACATGTAGTCTTAGTATTAAACGAAATAGAAAATAAAAGATAGCAACTGTTTATTTGGTGTCAGTTTGATGTCCCATTGGCAGTACTTTGTAGAAAGTGATGTCATATATAGTATTTCTATTTATGACTTTCTTTTTTTAAGAGAAATGTCGTAAATTATATTAGATGTTTTAACTTGAAATATATTTAACTAATGATGTGACGATTTTTGAAACATTGCGGTCAATAAAGTGATCATCGAATTCGACGGGTTCCATCTAGTATCATATTAAATTGAAATGAGCTGTCTTTTAAGGATAGAGATATTTGTTTTATCACCTATGTGGATCCAATTACTGAGATGTTGCAGTAAGCTGCAGCTGTTAGTAAGTATGCAGAGGTCTCCATAGTTACTTTCATTCATATTAGTCTCAAGACCCACATCAATTGCAAGTACCGGGTATCCTATTAGTCTATATATTAATTTTAAAAATTCATAAAATTTGAAAGAATTTGTAGAATTGAAAGCGGTTTGCGAAAAACTTTTATCGTGAATCGGAATTTTTAGTAAAGAAAAAATTAGCTAAATTTTTGTCAATTGAGGGCGTTGTATGTGAGGGCACTATACATGAGAAAATCACATATTTAAGTACAAAAATATATTTATTTGCATGTAAATATTTACAGGTATATAAATACTAGTCTATATGTACGCCATCACGACAAATTATAGTTTCCAAACCAGTTGCAGCCAGTCATGCTTACCTTATCTTCACGAATAGCGTTTTATCCACCAAATCAGCATCGCAATTAAAACTTCATGTATCGCAAATAAGAAGCAGTATAAGAAATAAGCTGTGTTAACCGTAATTTATAGGACTCTGATTTGCATGTTTCTCGTTTCGCAACCGTGCAGCGCCTTCTATCGACGAAAAATATAACTTTTTCTTTCTTTAACCCCCCTCCCCCCCCCCCCCAAAAAAAAAGAAAAAAAAAATCTCTTGCACGAAAATAACTTTTTCGTAAACTGCGCCCAGTTCTATAATTCCTTTAATTATTATTAATTTTAAAAATATTTACAGTCTTATGAGCCATCAGATAGTTCACTTCTGAAAACAGAATAGAAATTTGGAAATTCTATCCTGGGGAGTTTATATGTAGATGTCATTACCAGCGAGCGATTTTGTCACCATTGGTAAATACATTGATATCACTTTTAGGAATTTTATTGATTTCCGAATTATTCTTTAAAGAACTTGTATCACGAGTGGTTTAGCCAGAAAACAATCACAAAAATTATATCTGTACGCCCGGAGGTAAAGGACATTATGCCCATTTTGTGGAAAGAGTAATAAGCACCCTGGTTTTGATGAGCATCGTTTACTTCATATAGAGTCATTAAGTAGTACTTTAAAGCAGATATGATAATAGAAAATGAAACTATATTCATTTTCTTTATTCATGACAAATGTATTTCATTATAATATCATTAATATCATTTCTCAGAAATTAGATTTTGTGACATGGTATCTTTACCTCTAGGGTACAGATATGTAAGTGTATAAGAGTTTTTTTTTTTTTTTAACATTATTTCCATAAATAAATGATGTAATCTATTTAGGCATGTAGTAAAATTTATTACACCTATTTAATTTTTTTTAAATAAATATTTATTAATATTTACTGCTGTTCATTTTTTTTCATTGTAAACGTTGTTTTTAAAATTTTGTCATTGCTAAAAAATTATTTATGTAGACACTATTTTAATATGAAAATTAGGTTGCATACTCTACGTAGGTGTAGCTCTTTCCATCTTTGAAATAAGGTTGTTATAAATAATTTTTTTTTTATGTGTGCTATTTTAATGAAGAAAAAATGTGGTGAGCTGTAACAAATAAAAACGTAATTAAATTATCTTACTGATTCATAATATTTTGAGATTACTATTATTTATCAGTGATGAAATGTTCAAAAAGCTATTGTGGAGCTTCTGTTCATCTTTTAGTGTTTACTATATCATTTAAGAAAAAGTTAACACTTATTAGAATGTTAGCCAATTAATGTAAAATGTATGATTATTTTTACACTTTCCAACAAGGTTGAAAACTGTTAATGAATTCGGTTTGTCAGTCTGTCCGCGCTCTAGCTCCAGTAAATATTTATGGAATTTCTTTAGACTGATATATGTTATTAAAGTTCACTATAGTGTCTTTATTATTGAAATTAGAGTTAATATCTCTACTGGTTTGTGTTCAAGGACACCCGAAAGTATTCCAAAGCATTGTGCTCTATGAGAGGAATTTCTAAAAACCATATTTTAATACCTTTACTGTACACAATTCTTAATGAAATAGAAATATGTTATTCAAGTTCAATACAGAATGTTTTCTATATAAAATAGTGCAAATACCACCACTGTTTTGTGTACAGGGACACTCAAAATTATTCCAAAGCATTTTGTTCTATGAGAGGTATTTCTATAAACCTTATTTTAATACATTTACTGTACACAAATTTTAATGAAATTGAAATATGTTATTCCAGTTCACTATCGGTTGTTTTCTATATAAAATGAAGTAAATAACACCACTGGTTTGTGTACAGGGACACTCGAAAGTAGTCCAAAGCATTGCGTTCTATGAGAAGTATTTCTATAAACAAAATTTTGATAACATTACTTTGCATAAAGCTTAATGAAATCGAAATATGTTATTCATATGCACAAAAAACTGATCTCTATAGAATGTAGTATGATTAATTAGTAATAGATTTACAACCATACAAAAATATTCATTTACATTAAGAGCTATTAATAAAAATTTGCTGGAATTGCACTTTCGTTTACATTAAGCGTTTTTAACACTTGCTAACAATTTTTAAGTGTGAATATGATTTTAATTTGTTCATCTGTCTATCTCTCGCTGACAGTAATTTATATTAATGAAGTTACTATGGAATTTTCCCTATTTAAAATGACATTAATCACTCCTGTACAACTATGGAACTAGATTATGTACAGGGACAACAACAACAACAACAACAAAAAAAAAAAAAAAAAAAAAAAAAAAAAAAAAAAAAGCCAATGCATTGCGTTTTACAACAGATATTTTTTAAAATCACATTTAAATAATTTTCAACTCTAAAAATCATAAAGAATTTAACGTGTATTGTTAATGTTCTAAAATAATGTTTTGTGTAGAATATGATATGATTAACTTTCAATTAGTTAATCTGTATACTTTTCAGTTTTTTTGTCGGTCGGCTGTTTGATAACGTATATAGGTCAAGAATATTGAAAGTTATCCGATACAACAACTACGCACAGTTGGAAAGTGTTAATAATCAATACGTACTGCATGATTTTTCGTCCTTGTTTTAATTTTTCTTTTTTTTTTTTTAAGTTCACGAAATTTTTTTCTCCCAAATATTCTGATATATTCTTTGTTTAATTAAATCAGAAGCAAACCTTTTTCTATGCTATAGCCTATGTAGTTTTTAATTTTTATATTTAAGTTTATTTTTTATACTATAATTTAACAATAATTTCAAATATTTTCAATCTTATTTTGGCACTGTAATGCAATACGTATATATTTATTTACTAAATTAATAGTATTGTTTATTCTTTAAAGTTGGATTATGAGTAGCTTACTGAAAATCAATTTTTAGCAAACAAAAACAGCTCTTTCAATATAATTCACTCTTTTTAAATATTTCTTTTGAAAAAAAAAAAAAAAAAAATACGTGTGGCACTCGGGGACTGCCGCGGTAAAGCTATTGCACAGCATTTTTTATCAACTTATGCAATTATAATTATTTATTTATTTTATTTATGCAGTATTTTTATTTCTTTGATATTAATTCAAATTAATCATTCAAGTTACACTTTTTGAGCGTGGTGACCGATAAGAAAACAATTTTTTTTCTTTTATTGAATAAATGAGAAGTTAATATTGTTTAAAATATTTTTATTATCTTACAATACATGTAGGTTATTCAGGAATTTTTATCATTGAAACTATAGGTTTATGGTAACTGAAATAAGAAACATAAGTTTGAGACTTGATATCCTCTAAATATCTGGAAAATACCGCGTCAATGGTGGTCCCATATTTTGTTGTGGATTCTTGTGGATCATTAGTGTCTTGATTCGTTGTAGTTATGTTGTAAAAAACAATAATGTACACAAACATTTTGATTGTACATTTTTGAAAATAAGTACAAACAATCCAAATCTCCGTAATCATTAGTGCTTGATAGAATGTTATATGCTTCTTGCGGATTGTGGCAGGAGTTTAAATAGGGTGAATCGCGTAACTGATTTCTCAAGTCACAAGTCTCAATTTGAAGTTGCAAAACACTTATGAGCGAGTGGAATAGACAATTACCATCGCCAGGAATTTCTGTTTTCCTGTGTAGAATAACTTCGGGAGTAATGCATTCATTACGCTGTTCATAAATTTGAAGTTGTTGGCTGTGAAATTGATTTTCTTGTAGCGTTACATTTTCTATATTTTCAACAGCCCTACATTGCACGACATTCTCTTCATTACTGTCCAATTTTTGTCTTTTCCTGTGAAAAAAATGAGGAAATCGTAAAGTTAAATAATATTGAGGCATATATTACAATTTGTTTTTAAATATTATTAAATAAAATTACATATCCACGTAAGATTTTTCTGCATTACGTTGACGAAATTTACTTTGACGTTCAGCATTTGATTTTGGTACTGTTTCTTTTTTTTTTTTTTTTTTTTTTTTTTTTTTTTCATTTTTCTTCAAATGTTTCTGACGCTGATAATATGCCCTTTGACGTTCACAATTTCTTTTTCTTTTTAGCTCTTTAAGTTTTTCTTCTCTATAAAACGAAAATAGCTAGGTATAAATAATAGGTATAAATAATTAGGCATAAATAGTGTAATTACACACCAAAACAATTATTCATTCAAAAAATTTGAACCAAAAGAACGATATTAAGAGTTTGATCATCGAATTTTGCGCGATGTACATTTATATAGATATAATATCATATATACTTTCTCTGCGCGGCATTAATGTGTATTACCTATACACAAAAAACAAATGTACTAAATAGTACACGTGCTTGGTTTAATGGTTTCTATTATATACATAATGAAGACTGAATATATATATATATATATATATATATATATATATATACATACATACATATTGAGAATCTAAATTGAGAATTTAAACTATATGTGTGTATGTGTGTTTGTGTGTATAAAAGAGGGCTACTTTTAAGATCGCTCATTTTATTATCAAAAATTTAGGTTATTTTTATAGCAGTATTATATATAAATTCAAAAAAGAAAAAGAAAAAAAAAACTGCATTTGTGATAATAAAAAAATGTATGTATATAGAGTACTCACTCATTTTCTTTCACTATTTTTTCATCACTTTCTTCATTAATAAATGCACTTTGTTTATTCATATTTAAAACACTTTATACACAAATTTTACGCGTAAAGCTATTCACTGTTGTACATAGATGATAGATACCTATACACCTATATACTTTCTCACAAACAGCTGCTTACGTATTCGTCCGATTTCGGAGCAGCTCGTCTCGATCCGTGCGAGTGTCGCACGCACACAAACACCGTGCCGAAGTCTGCCGAACTGACTGTCTGCCGAAGTCTGCCGAACTGTGTTAGGTTTATTTTCGTTACGGAATTTCTTGATTCGGTCGCCGCGCTCAAAGCCCGCGATAAAAGCTATGCAATAGCTTAAAAAATATATGTATAATAAAACTAAGATTCACTTTTTATACTCGTATATTTACCGCAACAGTGATTGCTGTCTTACATAAAAATTTTGTATAAAAACGTTATAAAACCTGAATATTGCCTAGAAAGTGAAAACTAATCAATTGAAAACGCACCTACAATAAGAAGAAGAAGAAAAAAAAAAGGTAATAACAATAATAACAACTAGTATGTTGGGGCCACCACAATACTTTCTTCTATATTTTGTATACAAATTCACTCAGTTCAAATAATTTACAAAAACTATTATTTAATAAAATTATCTACTATGATGATGGCAGACAATTTTTATATTTGAGAAAATTAATCTAAATATCCAAAGAAACACAGTTTAACTACCATCTTAAAAAATGCGTTTTCATAATGGTTATCTCATAGATCAAGTTTCGTACAGTTAAATACCATGCAAGTTGAAATATAGCACTCTCGTACTAGGAAAAAATGTCACTGTAGCAGCGCAACCTATTGGTAGATATACATTCAAACTGAATCTTGATAATGTCTCATAAAGGTTTTCTCACATATTAAATGTTTTTGATTATACGCATTAGAATCTGAAATATAATCTTCCCCTAAACTGAGGAAATCGCTGCACAGCAACGCCACCTGTTGAGCAATTAGTACCAAAAGTTGATTCGTACGAATTTATATCAAGTTGCATCCACATATAAATTTTTATGCGATTTTGTGCAGTAGTACCTGAGATATAGCCCTCCCTTAAATTGTGAAAATCGCTGCATAGCAGCGATTTTCGCTACCTGTTGAGCAGTTGACACCAAAACGTGACCCGCACTAATGTAGGTCAAGATGCATTTACATATAAATTTATATACATTCTTATGTAGTAGTTCCTGAGATATAGCTTTTTCTTAAATTGCAAAAATCTCTGCATAACAGCACCACCTGTTAGACAGTTGAAACCTGAAGTTCGTAGGCACTAATGTAGGTCAAGGTGCATGTATATATGAATTTATATGTATTTTTTCCCGGTAGTTCTTGAGATATAGCCTTATACTAAATTGTGGAAATCGCTGCATTGCAGCGCCACCTGTTGGGCGGTTCACACCAGAAGTTGATAGGCATTAATTTAGGCCAATGTGCATCTACGTATAAAATTATATGCAATTCTGTGCGGTACTTTCTGAGATACCGTCGCCACAAAGTTTTTGTCACGCACAGACAGACATTTTCTAAAAATGGTCAAATCGTGTTCTGGGACTCTCAGACAGTGTAAATGCACCGAAAACCGGAAGTGGAAATTTTTTACGCATCCAAAATTTTCTTCTATTAATATAGAAGAAAGTAATAATAAAAATAAATTGAACAAAAATTTAAATAAAACATATTTTCCTTTAGTTTTGAATTGCATTCTGCAGACATAAAACTGTTAAAACTTAAAAATCTTTTTCTTCCATACGTGCAGTTAAAATGAACAAATGCACTTTTATCTCATCATAAATATCTATTACACATAAAATATTTAATGAAGACTTTTTACTATTCAAAACACTCCAAGCTTTCATATTTTCCCTAATTATTAGAAATTTCTTAAGCAATTATGTTTATCGTGAATTGTTTGCTTAAAAATTTAAACATTTCCCATTTTCATCTGAGTCTGCATTATATTTTATATAAACAAGTATCATAAAGTACAATTTATAATAGTTACATTCTGATAAGTGTAAGTCTAAAATTTATACAACATAAAACATAAATACAAAAAATTCAGCTCAAAATGTATTTTTCATTAACGATGCATCTGAAGAGAAACTAATTAAAATATTGGGTTGCTATATTTTTTATAAACAGAAATAATTTATATAATACTAATAGTTAGTAATTTAGTTTGATGCAATGCTGTTTTACATTTAAATCAAATTTACATGTTTCTAAAAATTTTAAATTGATGTAGTTTATGTTTTTCATTCTAGAGGAATAATGCTACACATATAAATTAAAGCTATATTCTATCTGTTTTCAGTTCTGCAGAATTATAGGCAAGTATGTTGAGTATAGTTATACTTAATTAGTTTTCAAGGATAATATAGCTTTACAGTTGGCTTGAACCTCTTTTTTTAAAACTTCTAACTAATATGCATATTTATAATGTTCTTACGCTTATTATTTAAAATTTCTAAGTAACTAGTTTGCATTATATATATTGGGTTTACATATACATCGTAAAATATTTCTTATTTGAATGCATCTGTTCAAATTCATATATTTTTCGCTAAAAATAATTAGCTTAAAAAAAATCTTAATTTATGTTCATTAAGATTATCTAGTAGAGAGTATTTTAAATACTCTCTACCCCGTTTCAGTGTGGCTCAGTGTCTATGCAGATGGCTCTAGAACAAGTGACAAAGTCAACGTTGGGCCGGTGTTCACTACGAGCTGTTCTCGTTCTACTCTCCAGTTGGTACTCTTGTGTCAGCTTTTGACGGTGAAATCTCAGCAATTTGTTTGGCTCTTTTACAGTTTCATAGCCGATTGGAGCGATTCTCAAGAGTGGTGATTCTCAAGATTCGAGAGCAGCTCTCCAGGCTATTGATCATCTATGCCCTTCTCGATCCAAAGATATTAATGACTGTGTTAACTTTTATAACGAATATAGGGCCACAATAAAACAATTGTCTTGCAGTGGATCCCGGCCCACTGCGAAATAGATGGGAACGAGGCCGCTGACTTCCTGGCGAAGAAGGGGACTTACAGATTTCTGTCTTACAGATTAGCAACCAGAATTTGGCCTACCATACGATCAAGACAATTGTGAAAAGTCCCACAGGTGCTCCTTCTTACAGGATGCTGAGGCAAGAAACGACCAGAAGCCCTAGTACAGCCATATCCATGACATTTTTGAGTGGCCCAGGGATAAATCTGTCTCAATGCTACGGCTCCTTTCTGACCACGATTGTCTCCGTGAATACCTAAATAAAATTAACTTGGCTCCCGACCCTTTTTGTCTCCTGTGTGATGACCAGAAGGAAATGGACATGATTCATCTTATTTCTTGCTCTGCCTCCTGTTTCCTTATCGGAGCGTTATTGGATTGCCAGACATAAGTTGATGGATTAACTGATGTCATGTTTTTATTCTGTATTTTTACTTTCTTCTGTTGTCCTGCAACTTGCCATCGGAAATGTTATATTAAAAAAAAGAAAAAACAAATGTTCATTTTTTATTTAAAGCTATATAGTAGGAAACTGAAAGTAATTATTTGTTATAGAAATTACTTAAAAAAAAAAAAAAAAAGATCCATTCAAAATCCTTTTTCTAAATCCAAAACTAAGATTCTGTGTTAATATTAATTCTGTGTTATTATTAATTCTGTGTTAATATATTATAGCATAAACTGGTGTGGCACTGAACGACTTACTCTTGCCCTGCATTTCAATGTTAAAGACAAGTACTGTATATATATATACGTTTAAAAGATTTAAACATTGTACTACGTACGTACTACGTTGAAGTGGTTTTAACTCGGTATAAGACTTGTTTTCTTTGACACATAATCTGTAAGCGAGGGGATGCCGTCCCACTTTACACAGTTTTTCATTTATATAACATTCGAAAGTTAAATTTAATTTAAAAGTTTATTCAAATTATTCAGACAATATTCACCCGCACCACTTCTTGAAACTTATCCATCTCGATCAAACTTTTCATGTAGCAACCTTATATAAATTTCAAAATACAACATTTGAATTGTCTGCAATTATTTGTTTTTAAGTTACGCTAATGAGATATGTACAAAGCAAAGATCAATTGTTAGAAATTTATCTTTAGTATACGAGGAACCCCAAAAAGTCTGTAGAAGTTAATCTGTACCCACCACAAATGTTTTGCCTATAGATCTAATATATTTGACATCTCTTGCATGACTCCATACTAGAGATGGGCGTTATTTCACGTAACATAATAAGTAATATCATTATTGCATTGTAGCCTATTAGCACTGTAATATATTACTATAAATATCCTATTAAAAAAATAATATTTTCAACTTTATCTCTGCACGCGAAATAGACAAGAAATTTCTGGCGATAAAACTGATATAATACACCATTATACAAGTAAAAACCTTGAATTATTTCTTTTATATAATTACTTTTTTATTTTATTTTATTTAATTTACAAAATACAAAAACAATATTACTACCGCCGGCTACTACCGAAATTCAGATCATACGAAAACTGATAGTCCAAATCGCGTCATACGGTAGGAAAAAAGTACCGAGTAATGAATAAAACACCCATCTTTTCGCATCTAACGATACCCGCACCCCTCATGTTAAATACAGCATCATACATAAACAGATAACGAAGTAACGAGTAAAAGACTCGCCTCAGACTTTCCGCGCAGATGTTCGAATCGATTCGTTACTTGACGTCTGAAAAAATACCTTATCTCAGTAAGGAATGCATACGATTTCATGCAACTCTGTTACTCAGTGATATTCTCAATCAGTAATCTCTTTCCATTTCCATGTTCATAAAATTACCGTTAAAAATATAATACAGCTGCAGCTGTATTATTTTTTTAACAATAATTTTGTAATGATAATATTTTCTAGAATGTATTACGGAATATTCCTTGTGAAATATATTAAGCAAGATAATTTTAATAAGCAAGATAATTTTAACGTTTAGTACAAATAACATCGTGCTGATATTAATGATTTTATTTGGTGTTGATTATTTTTCATGGGATAATAAAATCGTTTGTATAAAATACTTTGATACTACGGTTTAACGAAATAGTGTAAATTTATGCAGCTAGCATGAGATAGGTAAGGGGTGATTATTAGATGTTGATTACTATTTCGTCATGAAGGTGAGGAATTGGATTACACTTGCTAGGTTTGGATTCGCTTGCGTATTGGAAACAGATGTTTCGGGAGTTTGATAATTGAAAGGATGGAGTGTTTGTTTATATTTTAATTGCTTATAGCAGATGGAATTGAAAATGCGTAATGGCATACAGCATTTATTGTGGTTTTATTAAGAATATTTTTTATGTTTAATTAAGAATAATTTGAGAAGAAAATTGAATATTTATTTATTTATTTATTTATTTTTACTGTTTAACTTTTCTTCACTTTTATTTTTTTAAATCTGATTTTTTTCTTGAGACTATTTTTTTAGATTTAAAATGAGTAATGGTGTTAAGAATAGTTAATTATGCTCTTATGTTAAAATTAAGTGTCTGAGAAAATACATCATTTTATGCAATTTTTGTAAGCAAAATCTATATTTTTAAGCAAGTATTTCTAATTTTAGAAAACATATTCAAAGTGACTGTTTGCTAAGTATGAGTGAAAAACACTAATTTCCTTGCCAATCTGGAAAGTTCAAGTACTTCGGAAAATCAAAAGAAACAGTCACTAGGTAGTTTAAAATTTGGGATGCCTTAAAGATGTTTTTAAAAAATTTGTTATAATTATTTAATTGTTTCTTAATTACATATATGGCTTATAATATGAGATTTTTTTTTTCTTTCAGAAAACGGCTCTCGTTTGCGTGTTTCTTGATATTAGTTGAAATATTCTGTTTTCGTGTTTAAAGGAATTGGTTTAATGAACCTTAAGCTTACTCGATTGGGACAAACGTTTGAGTAAAATTTTGACTCTACCACTATTTCATATCAGCGTTTTTTTTTTTTTTTTTTTTTTTTTTTTTTTTTTTATAATGAAGAAATTCTAGTGTTAAATAAAGTGAAGATTACTATTCGAAAGCATTGGGACTTATGTAGGACACATGTATATATTGTATATCATCCAGAAAGGATTAGAATGACATTAACCATATGTAAACTAAAAAGTAATAGGTTATAAAATAATATGTAAAAGAAAAAAGAAAATTTTAAATTAATTCTATAATATACAAAAGCTGTTGATTATTCGTTACTGAAAATTATCATTTATGATAAAATTTATAAAGCGTAAAGATTCTATATACTCTTAAAGCCATTCTCTAAGCATCTCAAACATTTTCATTTAAATATTATTCTTTAGAAAATTGATCTGTTTTATTTATTCTTTTTAAATTATAGTTTACAGTTTTTTGTTAAGATAACAAATAAGGAAAATTAGATCATTTGCATTAAAGTGTCCGCAGTTTGTTTGATAAACATTTTTCTTTTATTTAGCGTATTTCGTGATTTATGCATGGCATCACTTAAAATTTCATATATTTAAATTATATCTATAATATACAAAAGCTGTTGATTATTCGTTACTGAAAATTATCATTTATGATAAAATTTATAAAGTGTAAAAATTCGATATACTCTTAAAGCCATTCACTAAGCATCTCAATTATTTTCATTTAAATATTATCCTTTAGAAACTTGATCTGTTTTATTTATTCTTTTCTAAATTATACTTTACAGTTTTTTGTTAAGATAAGAAATAAGGAAAATTAGATCATTTGCATCAAAGTGTCCGCAGTTTGTTTGATAAACATTTTTCTTTTATTTAGCGTATTTCGTAATTTATACATGGCATCACTTAAAATTTCGTATAATCACACCTTTTAACACATGTCCTGCATCTTTATTGGAGTAAAACTAGATCATGTAGTTATTAAATTAATGTCAGATTTCAATTAATTGCAGTTACTGTCAAAATACGAGGAAATCTTATTCATTAATCACGGAACAACAAGGCTGTAAGCAGTTGCGCTTATAAATTCGCTCTTGCATGTACCCAGATAAATATTACTTTTTCTTTTAAAACTTGGCCGCAACTGATAAGTGTTACTTGACACCCACACAATGTGATCTAAGGTAGGGCTGACCCTCTCTATAATAATAATGATAAAAAAGATTCTTTTTTGCTGACACTCCTTAGAATTAGAATTAGAGGGTGGGTTTTTAATGTTCATTTATTTATATTTTGAATTCAAAAGAAACTCGTTGTGAAGTCTTATTTCAGTGTAAGTGTTCTTGAATTAGCATATATTTACAATTATACTTCGATGGCATATTCTGTTCGGTATAATTTAGATTTTAATCTAATATTTACAAGTGAAATTTTGCTGTAGGATAAAAAACTGTTATTACATGATATTATTTTAGTGTATTTCCCTTATGATTTTCTAGAAAGGAACTAAAAAATACATTCTGTTATAAACGTTTTATTTTTGTAATGTGTATATTTTAACAATATAAATTTCTATAAAAAGTTTTGTGATACATGCTACTTTAAGTCAAACAGATATATAATTGCACATGGGATAAGTACTAAAATCAGAAAAATGTTATGAATGGAAAGCACTGTAAAATTTCTGCAATAAAAGAAATAAAAAAGTGATAACTTACATTAGTTCAAAGCTTCGCCAAAAAAATTATAATGTCAGTTTAGGCTGATTCAGCTTGCTAGTAAAATGGCACCATTAAAACAATGAAGATTAACATAAAATTTCTGAAAATGATGGTTGCAATTAAATTTTTGTAAATTTGAACCACTGTTTGTGGTGAAAAATTGAACTCCTTTTTTAACAGTGTTTTTATATGCATAGATACAAAAAAAGGTGTGTTACATTTTTTAAATTTAAAATAAAAAAATTACAGAAAATTCCTAAATAAAATCGGATATACAATAGGGCATTCTTTATTATACCTTTGTCATTTAAGTGGAAACTGCATTTGATTTATGCATTTTAATTTGTAAAAGTTTCGTTTCATCTTGTAATACATTTTACGTTTAAAAATTTAATCATGCATATAAAATGTGCGCGTGTGTGTGTTTTCGAAATTTATGATTATTTTCTCACAAACAGAAAAAGTTTCGCATAAGCTAAATTTGAGAAGTAGCTTTCTGTAAAGGAGAAAAAGATTAAACAGTTCCTTTAAAAGGTTAATATAAAAATTGACAACTTTGATGTATCTGAAATTATATCTTAGAAGTCTTATTTACAAAACGTTAATAATTATATTATATGGATTAACTAAGCTTAAACGACATTATTATTTATTTATTTATTTTTTGTCAATACAAGTTTTATCTTTTTTTTTTTTTTAATCTGGACGAATATGTTCTTTATGTTGTAAAGTATTGATAGTAATAGATTTAAATAAATTAAGCATATTAAATGGTCGTACCTAAAGTATAAAAATACATGAGAAAATAAATTTTGCAAACTGGATGAAATGTTGCAGGACTGTTTATAACTATTTCACAATTGATATTACATAGATTTTGAAGCATCAAAATAAGTAAACAGTCTTTATAGTACCTATAAATTAAATAGCATTAAAGAAGCTTTTCTTCTAATTTACAAAAAAGGTGCACGAGATTAAAGTATTCGTGTGTTGCGACTTTGGTACTACATTAGTGCCTCCTTTTTTCTTCTACGTGGAACAATTGTTGGGAATTGTTTTTGTAATTTATGGTGTTTGCTTATAAATTCTTTTATTTGTCAGTAAGACGTTATATTCTCAAAACATATTTGATTTTCTCTAGTTTACAGTCACAAATGGCCTTTCTTTACTTCCATTGTAAAACATTCGTGTAATAAATGATTTCAGATAAAGTTACGAACAGCAGATTTGCGTGTAACATTAAACATTTGTAAGACTGTTAAATACTTATTGTAAATGATCTCGCGTAAATAAAGCAGGAATGAAGCTAATTATTCTTTACGCTGTATCCCAAACACACCTTGATTAGTCACAGTCTACTGAATGGATAATGAAAGTCACCTTTCGAGTTCAAACGATAAATCCATCATTTGAAAAAGGAAATTACATTTGATATTTTTACATTACATTGTGCTGTAATCTTAAAATACCAATCTTATACTGCACGTGCAATTAATCGCCAATTTTTATTCAAAACATTTTGTTCAATTAGAGTGAACACACATACAAAAAATAAAAATAAATAAATAAATAAATATAAATAAAAAATAAATAAATAAATAAATAACTTAAATAATTGATATAAATAAAATAATAAATAATTTTACATAAACTAAATAAATAATACATAATTTAATAATAATTACATTAGTAAAAATGAATAATAATAAAATTCCAAAATGACTTGTAAATACGCGAGGGAATTAAAAATCTCAAATAATTTAATCCTCATATAGGACTATCGCATGTCTTGCTGTGTACGTACACCATTTGCCAAATGATCGCAATAGCGTGGCGGACCTCACACAGAAAAGTACTCTATTAATATATCTGCTGAATACCAAACACATCTAGATCAGTCGCGGTCTACTGTATGGGTAATGAAAGTGACCTATCGAGTTCAAGCGATTAATACATCATTTACAAAAGGGAAATTATTTTTGGTATTTTTTTGCTAGAGATGGCCACTTTGCCCTTCTTTCACTACGTGTGCGATAAATCACGAAATTATATATAAAACATTTTGTTAAATATTAGTCAACCCCAAAAGAAATAATTTAAATGATTGACAAAATTAAAATAATAAATAATTGAATGTTAGCTGAATTAAAAATACATAATTTAATAAATAAATAATAATAGTGAAATCGGCATTTTTTTTTTTTTTTAATAGCGCAAGAGAATTAAAATCTCAAATTGTTTAATTCTTAAATGGCAGTATATTTCAGTCTTGCTGTGTGTATCAGTCTTAAACTAAGCCTGATATAGCGTGACTCTCCTCTAACGAAACAGTGCTTAATTCTTAAATAGCCTTTATCTTAAAATAATTTTAATAAATAATTTTCGAAAGCGACTTATCAACCCACAATAATATATGTACACACGCATTTTGAGTCAGGCAAATTGTTTTATATTCTTATATAATTTTTGGTATTAAACATTTTACCTTAATTATTAAAAAAATAATTATTTAATTTTTTTAATTTTATATTATACAGTCAATGATTTTTGATAATGTTCAATTTTATTTTATTTTATTTTATTTTATTTTTAAAAGATTTTTAAATTATGCAAGCATTATTAGTAATAAAAACATTAGCGCGCTATTAATAACAGAGTCAGTGCTCTAGTGCTAAAAAATATTAACAAAATAATTTATAAGTCAAAATATTTCCTAAGTATTTCAAAGCATAAAGAAAAAAAAAAAAAAAAAAAAAAGCATTTTGAAGGAAATGGTGTGGAAGCTAAACATTCTTTTGTTTTAAAATGGGAAAATTTGCAAACATATGCATTAAAATATAATAATATTAATTAAATGTAAATTTATGGTAAATTCTGCATATATATATATATATATATATATATATATATATATATATATATATATATGTATAAAATCAAATTTTCCAATTTTTTAAAAAATGAGCCTTGCTTCTTGATTTTACTTTATTTCAGCATAACAAATTATTCTATGCATATTTCGTTAATACTTTGGGATTTTTTGGTAATACATTTTTTTATGTTTGAATGGTAAAAATTTGCATTGAACTTCGGCATACATTTTTTCCTCTTAATTTGAACTTAATAATAAATGTTTAAGTAACCAAATATATATATTTAGATCATAGCTTTCAAGTCTTCCGATTTATGTGGAAAGACTTCATAACAGATTTTTTTTTATGACAAATTTCACTTTATTTAATCGCAAGAATTAACACGAAATATTTCTACCAAAAAGTACTGCTGATAAATATAATTTAAAAATTGGTAATCTTCCCAAGTAGGTTTTAGATATATAGTTAAACTATAATTATGCAATATCGAGTAATATATATATATAAATTACTAGTTAGCTAGGAGTATTTTAAATATTTTCATGAAATTTGAAATTTAAAATTTAAAATTTTATTTTATTAAATTTAATTAGTTTTCGAGATATTTTACTAATTTTACTAATCTTATATTCCAATACAAATTTATGCAAATTTTTACAATTCTAAGACAGTATTTCTTTTTTCTTGTAAAAGTATCAAACGTCCCCATTATTCTTAATAGATATAAATACTTAAAAACTGAATTTCAAAGTAGAAACACATTATTACAAAGCTACTCGGAAATTATATGATTTAAAATTTAACTGTTTTGGTTTTCACTAATTAATAATATATATATATTTATATTTATATATTTATACACACAAACTGATAATTTTCATACGAAACCTTTTTGTAATCACTTTTTTAAATTATTATTGTTTTTATAATAGAAACAATTGTTTTCATTGCCACTAAAAATAGTACAAATGTTTTTAACTTAGTCAGAATTTACGCTTTTCAATAAAAAGGAAATGTTCCTAAGACATTCAAGTTTAATCTTGACGGAATTTCTTACATACGTAAAGACTTTTTTTTTTTAAGATTTCAAACGAAGTCACATTTATTTTAATGTAAAATTCTCTGTTATTTTATTGGATATTAGGAGATGACTATTCATTATTGCATTGTTAAAAATATGTATTTAATTTTAACGGAAGCTTGTGGAAATTATAAAGGTCAATTTACTTAAAATAACAATATGATATAAAGATATTAATATTAAACTAATTCACAATAATTAAGAAATAAATGAAACATGTATAGTCAAACCAAATAAGAATTCATAAAGATAAAAGATTCTGAAATGACTTAATTATTATCAATATATAAACAAGAGTTTGAACTAGATTCGCTGTAGTCTAATTATTTAGAAATTGTGTTTTGTCTGCATAAAAGCATTGGTTAAAACGTGCGACAAACTCATATCCATCACGTTAATTTTAACATTCATTCAAAATGATCTAGGCAGTAATTATGAATATTTACAAGCCTGCACTTTAGAATAACATATTAGTGAAATATTGATACAGACGCTTCGCAATTATACGAGTGTTTGCTTGTCAAATTCTGAATTTTGCTCAAGTTATGTCAAATAAGTTACTCCTGAATGAATATATAATTTGAAAATGCATTATTACGAAATTATAATCAAGCATGTCTATTATAAATGGTAATTTACATTTTAAGTACTTTGTTTAAAAAATGACAGATTAAATAAGTTTGCCGGTTATTTTCTTCTACATATATATGGAGAAAGTGTTCGATTCATGAAAATTTTAGAGCTCCGATATTCGATAGATTTACACGTTTTGAGATATGCTGGACATGAGTTGACCATTTTTAGAAAATATTTTTCTGTGTGTTTTTGTTTGCATTAGAAAAACTTAGTGGACACTATATTTCAAGAAACAACGGACGGAATTCTACAAAACTTTATACTGAATCAGATCCTAATATAAATTTGCGCTGATTAGACATTGGCATATATATTCGAAGAGGTGGCGTTGCTATGCAGCAATTGTATCTATTTACAAGAACGCTAAATTTAAACTTCTACAATATACAAGTTCACAAAACTTGATTTGTGAAATGACCATTATAAAACGCTGGTAAATTGATTTGAGTAACTGTTGGTCAACAGGTGCCATAGCTATGCTGTAATTTTCTCCATTTATAGGAAGGTTCACTTCTCTACAAATGCACCATACTTCATATGCGGGATATATATTATGAAATAGTATGTTGATTTAATTTGGGTGAATATCATCCAACAGGTATTCTTGTTTTAAGCACTTTTTGTCATTTTCCATATCCCGTCATCTATTGTCCATAATTACACCAAATTAATCATTATCTTCTGATTCAGAAGATTAATACAGTAAAATCTCGAATATCCGTGAGCGGATTATCCGTGGGTGCAGAAAATGCACGGGATTAATAGAAAGAGGTTTTTAAGCGAGAAACAAAAAGAATTGATTTATTTTAAAAAAATGTAAATATAAAGAACTATGTTGTTTCCGTTTTACATTTTTCTACAACGATACGCTATCAAGCAAAGCTAACATTTTAATTTTTTTCGTAGAGTTAATAGTACCCGCAGTTTTTCTGTCTTTCTTTTTTTCCCCCCGCAATATTTCTTGTAAGGTATTTTTCTTTCTATCGTAGTTACACATTGAAGAGAATGTTACTATAAATAAAATGATATATAAAAAAGGCACATGCTTCCAATGCTCCGGAATAAAAATTGTTTTTCCATCCTATAGTATTTTTACTAATTGTGAATATTTTGATTGTTTGTATTATGTTCCATACACAATACATTTACATTTTTCAGCTAGAATATTTTCTATCTCATTTACTAACATTTCCAGCGTTTTTTTTTTTTTTTTTTTTTTTTTTTTTTGTCTATCCCCGCGATTTCCATTTTCCACGAATAATTAATTCCGTGGATAATCGGGAGTAAACTGTATTAAAAATAACTGTATTGAAAATATAGAAAAAAAACTTATTGCATTTTTTTTTTTTTAATCAGTTATAAATTTTCAATAATTTTATACGAATGAATTAAAAAAAAAAAAAAAAGAAAAGAAATAATAAAAAGTTTTCATTTGATTTATTCAATTTTATCTGAAAGAAATAGTCCTCTCGTCAAAAAGAAAAAGTTTAAACGCAACCTTTTTCTTTCTTTATTATTATTATTTTTTTTTTTTTGTTAGAAATTTTCGAAAATCAAAATACTAATATTCTTTTAAGTGTCTTTTCCAGGTACCAAACCTCATTAAAGATGAGGAAATCCTTTTTGCAATGGTGTTTCAAGAAATTTTTAAAGTTTTAATAAGTCCAACTCCGACCAAAACACAGGGAAAAGATATTACTTTGGGTCATCTAACATTTATGTTCTGCCAAGATACACCAAAACTTCATTGGAAATTGGAATTAACTTATGGGTGATTTCAAAGAAAGTATTAAGTCACAAGAGTTCTAGAAATTGTTGTACCAAACCAGCATTCTTGCTCTTAACTACAAAGATCCATATAAAGCTTCCACACCAGGTTGCTATTAGATTTATATATGGGTGTAGATTGAAATAAAAAAAAATAATTGGTGTGATACTCACATTTTATTATTTTGCAGTGTATTTTAATTCCATACAGAAAGATTAATACATATTGCATGTGGGAGATAAAAGATTGGCATACTTTAAAAACAACTGAAAATAGTTTTAGAAATATATATTTCTGTGTGAGGAAATGTATCTCCTCCCTGAATTACCCTGTTTGAATATAGTACCTACATTTATAAAATATATATACGGCTGTTATTAGATTTAAAAGATTATTCAAAAATATTCAGAGAACTTTCGTCCAAACTACTCTTTAAAACTTACCAATCTTGGTCAAAATTTACCAGTAGTAACCTCTTATGATTTTTAAAATTTTTAAATTTGAATCCTACATTTGTTATTAAGTTATGCCTGTTAAAAACAAGCAGTGAGGTAATTTTTAACTGAGCTGGAAGAATTTTCTCTTTCTTCCCCTTTTTCTTCATACTTTAACCTCTTTTAGTCAAGAAAGAGAGAAAGGCATTTCAGTGAAATTATTGCTTGATATTTAAAATAATCTTTTCTGGCTAAGAGACTGAAATCTGGGAATAAAAACGTTATATTTTCAGCTATTTTAATTTATTTTTTCCATCTGATCTCCTTTTGGAGTACGGGTTGGGAGCAACAGGTATTAATCGACTGAAAAATAATTTTATTGGTGTATTGCATATTAATAAGGACAGATTTTTCTCATTATTGTTTAAAAAATCTTAAAATAATAATAAAAATCTCTATATTTGGCAATGTATTTTTCATATCATACCTTTATGGGGTGTAAAAGGTCAAAAAGTATTAATCGAATAAAAAAATATTTTAACGATAGTATAGCTTAATATTATATGAATTCCATTCCAATATTACGTATTAAAAATCTGGAAGCTGTAAAAAAATCTATATACTTTTGGCAATTAAATATTTTTCATTTTACTTTCATTTGGGGGATTATGGGAGGGAATGATGTTAATGAACATAAAAACACTTTAGTTGGTTATTATATAAAAAAAAACTTGCTATTACGTATTAGAAATTCGAAAATAATAATGTATAAAAGAATCTATATTTTTGTCCCATCCATCTCACAGCATTAACATTGGAATATTATAACAGAAATAAACTACGATTAATACCATTTAAACAATAAAATGATTCCGTCATAATTTTAAAATATAAATACAAAACTTATTGTATTCCAACTGTTTATAAATTATTTGTAGTGCTGCAAATTTTTAATCAAGAAAAATATTAACACAAATAATTATGAGCTCATCATACTAAAAAGTTAACTTATCAGATTTATTTGAAATAAAAAAAATTGTAAATGAACTTTTAAAAAATATTTCAGTAAAATTTTCACATTCCCTTTATGTGTGAGACACCTTCTATGCATATTGTGAAAATAATCTTGTATTTTACAATTATTTCCAACAATATAGCTCATAGCTCGTAAATTCTTATCGTTAAAGATTAATACATCAAAAAGCGCTTGTAATTTAAAGGTAAAGATGGTTTGTTAATAAGCATTAATTTTTCATTTTTACATGACATGTTCGTAGTTTTAGGGTTCGAATTTCTATAGAAACTTTATACTGAGAAGGTAGGTGTGGTGGCATTCTAGACAGTTCATCCCCAAAGCCACGAGTGAAGGCGGTAAATTACATACTAGGTTCACAACTTTAAACTGGTTTAGACACTGCTTATCGTACACCTAGTGAATTCATTAACAGTCTTTATTAGAAGGAATTAACCAGTGTTTACTGGAATTCCATAGCAATATCTTTTAGAGAAAAACGGAATCCTGCTGTGGCGTTAACTAGCTTAAAGGGACAAAAGGATGAAACAATTTATCAAAATCAATGCAACTAAAAATATCTAGACAATTATTATAGAGTGTACTGAGCTATGTAATATTTTTAAAATAATATCATGCTACAGCTCCTCAAGCATTATTTAAAAATTAAAAAGAATAAATAAATAAATTAAAATTTATTTTTCATGGGTTTCAAACTTAAGGAATAATTAGTCTTCTCTATATACATATAAAGCTGGTTGTTTGTTTGTCCAGATTTTTAGTTCACTATACTGAGCTACACCGTTCAACCGACCGTTACGAAAACGGGTATACCTATTTATCAGGACAAAATCTACCTAACGCCGTATTTTTCAGTTCAATCGGATAATTCAATTAAAAGATATGAAAAATCTCATTTTAGCTTTAAAATGATTAAAAAGAAAGAAATATTCGATGCAAAAATAAGCAAATGAAATACACGTTTATGTTTTCTTCTGGAAATAAAATAAAATATTTTTAACTAGCAGGCTGCGCCCGCTTCGCTGGTCACTAAATTTAAATGAATTTTCAAAAGAATTGAATCACTATTTATTTTTTATATCACATTTTGGGTTTTATAACAAAATTAAAAAATACTTTTAAGGTCAAAGAGTCAAAATAACATATTACAAATTAAATTAAATAACATATTTCTTCCGTTTTGCAGTCGTTTTGCAACAATGCTCTATGATCTTATGAGAATGATTTTCAAGAATAAATCAACAAATGTTTACAAATTTAATGGATTATGTATGGGAAATAAATACTTTGTAATTTTAAAATTGCAGCTCTTAGAACTTCAAAACTGATCATTTTTAAAAAGTTATTTATTATTATTTAATATTAAACTCTCATTTTAAGATAAAAGCATTCGAATGATATCGCGTTGTGAAACTTTGCAACGTAATATCTTTAAATCTAATAACTTGCTGCATATAGTGTCCTCACAAAAAACGAACAGTTTTTAGAGCTCTTTTAAAAAAGTATAACATCTGTGTAGCATCTTTTAAAAAAAATTCACCAGTTTTTACTAAAAAAATTGGCCGACGTTCATCAAATGCAACTGAATGATATCGCGTTCTGAAACTCTGCAACGTAATATCTTTAAATCTAATAACTTGATGTAAATTGTGTCCTCACAAAAAAATGAGTAATTTTTAGAGCTCTTTTTTTAAAAAAGTATAACATTTATGAAGTACCTTTTTTTAAAAAAAATCACCATTTTTTACAAAAATAAATAAATAAATAAAAACCGACATTCATCACCAAAGTAGTTAAATCTAGACCAATCAAAAATAGGAATGTTCTGCCAACAAACACTTTGCTTTATTTATATAGATTTCGCGTTAATTAGAAGGGAAAAAATGTTATTTACTGTATGAAAATACTTTTTTATCAGGAATTCGCGTGAAAATAAATATTTTCATAGAGATATTTAGCAGGGCACTAAATGTAACGAAATTATCATTATCTTTCATATGCACAAAAACATCTTTTCCATTGAAAACATTTGATTAGCATTAATGTTTTGTTTACAGGATCACACAAAAGAATACGGACAAATTACAAGTTAGGAAAGCTTATGGCAAAATTTCGCGTAAATGTGCACAAATGACAATTATTTTTGATCTGTCATTGTAAAATAATAATAATAATAATAAAAGTATTGAAAATGGTAATAGTCAACTAACAATAAGACAACAATTTGGTGTACGTGGGAGAATCGCCAACCCCCTTCCCCTCACACGTATGTGTGAATTTTAAATTTGAGTATATCTCAAAAGAACTCATCAATACTTTTAGAACGAAAGTTGGACCATACATTAATTTACAGCAAAGTTGTCGAATTTTTTCCTAAAAAATAAATCCTTAAAAAATAAAATCCTAAATTTCCTAATAAACCATCTGAATAGCATAAAATTTACTTTCTTTCAGTATTATAACTCACTGAGGTGAAAATCTGTGCATTCATTCTGAAAAATAATTTTAGAAAGCAATAATTTTAATAAAAAGTTTGTGCTGCGTGAATTTGTACAGGAAAAAAATTTTAAAAATGTTTTATGATGACCGTGACATGCTAGTTTTAAAGAAAAACTAAAATAATTCTTTAATCACAAGAACTATGTTCAATGGTTGCCCGATTTTAAATATATATATATATATATATATAAGAAACACGGAAACATCTTTTCATTATTTTCATATTATAAGAAAATCAAATGAAAAATTTAACTAGAGTGATAAATTGTTATTTCCATATATAATATTGTTGCGTACTTGAGGGTTCGTGAGTTGTCCGGGAATGAAAGGCCAAACTTACAAAAATTCAGTAATTTATTCACAGAAAGTTTCAGAAAAATACAGGTCTATAAACCAAGTATCAGCTTCAATTCAAACAATAAACACAGCTTAAACAACAGCTGTCAATAGCAAATCCACAGTACAAACTCTATAGCAATAACACTTGAAGCAAGTCTCTCTCAAATGGGCTTAAGAGCAATGCAAGCACTAGCGAATGGCTGAGATCTGAACTGAACTGACTGCCTTGGCGAGGAAGCGCTCCTTATATGCTGTTCCATGGAGCCCAGATTTTTCGAGAAAACTCTAGAAAATGGTCAACCAATCAACTTACAGCTTCCATATTTGGTATATCCCATATAAGGATTTTCTAGCCAAGGTCGCCAAAAAAATCGCCAAGGTGGGAGAAAGTCGCCAAATTTGGCGCCAAATCCATTACCTGCCTTATTGGGGCTTTTTAATGCGTTTTTAAGGGAAAATAAGGCTATTTCAACCCTAAAACGACCAAAAATGCACAAAATTAGCACTTTATCAACTTACTAAGCCTCTTTGAAAGAATTTATACAAAAATAAACACAATTATTTACAATTTCGTAACACTGCCCCCCTCCCAAGGACTGCATGTCCCGGGCAGTGCAACCCTTGGTCAAGAGGCGAAACTAAACAAATTTACACAATCTAAAACACAAAAACTAAGTTGCATATAACGATAAAATAGAAATACAAATCAAGTGAGAAATATTTACAAAATTCACAAATATGTTCAAATATTTATATACAAATATTTACAAAATTCACAAATATGTACAAATATTTATATACAAATATTTACATTACGCATGCGCAAATTTTACCAGTATTTACATTTTTAATTTTTAATATTACCTTTACTTGTGGTACTTGGCTAGCCTATTATAGTGCACCACCTTCGGTTTTGACGAAGGTGTTTTAGTGATACGCACCACTACATCATTCAGCCATCCCAGTTGCACTGTAACTTGGGAGAGAGTCCTTTGCGTCGAACAGGATTCCATAACCAGACCTTCTCTCCTTCCTGGAACTTATGTTGTGTAGCCTTTAGATCGTACCTTGTCTTCATTTTCTCCGTCGCCATGTTAATCCGCTCCCGAGCAAAGTTGTGTACGTCCTCAAATCGTGTCTGGGGATCTTGGATGTACTCCTCGGGCGATGAAGGCGCATCGGGTGGACAACCAAACAGGAGATCACAAGGGAGACGAAGTTCACGTCCAAACAGCATCTGGGCTGGAGTATAGCCGGTGGTTTCATGGACAGCACTTCGATAAGCCAGCAGAAACAATGGCAACTTCAAGTCCCAATCTTGCTGGTTCCTTGATACGATACTAGAAGGGAGAGGTTATTCAGGATGGTACGATTGAACCTCTCGACCATGCCGTCCGACTGGGGATGTAAGGGTGATGTCCGGGTTTTGTCTATGCCGAGTAGTTCACACAGTCCTTTGAAAACATCAGAGGTAAAGTTCCTACCTTGGTCGGTATGAAGTTGTAGGGGCGTGCTGTACCTTGACACACATTGCTGCACTAGGACTTCTGCGACTGTGCATGCCTCTTGATTGGGAATGGGATATGCCTCAGGCCACTTGGTGAAATTGTCCATCACGACGAGGATGTATTTATTTCCACTGGAAGTCCGTGGCAAAGGACCCAAGATGTCGAGTGCAATCCGTTCAAATGGTGCTCCCACGTTATACCGTTGCAGTCTTCCTCGACTTCGTTTCTACGAGCCTTTACGTGCCGCACAAGCATCACAGGATTTACACCATTTCTCCACATCCTCCTTTGCCTTGCACCAGTAGAAGCGTTCCCGAACTTTCTGCAGAGTCTTCATTACCCCAAAATGGCCTCCGGTAGAGCTGCTATGCAGTTGTTCTAAAACATCTGGAATTCTTGATCTTGGTAATACAACCTGCCATCTGAAGCTTTTCCCACCATCAGATTCGCACTTTCTGTATAATACGCCGTTTCTGATATGAAGAGAGTCCCAAAGTGCCCAACAACTTTTCGTAATGGGACTAAATCTGGAAATGTCCTGCCAGATAGGTCTGTTGCTGGTCGTCTCCTTCAGCTGTAATATTGGCTTTATGTCAGGATCTTCCAATTGGACTTGTCTAAGTTCTTCGTCCCTCCATGGATCGGGATCTTGTTCTGATGGTGTTGAGACAGTAACTTGGCGAGAACTGGCTGTATTCTTTGGGGTCTATCATCGGCTTTACAGCTGTATTTATGATCTTCATATGGAGGCTTCCGCAAGAAGACATCTGGATTTTCCCGAAGAGCTCCTCCTGGGTGGCATACTTCAGAGACATTCTTAGTTGCGTCTCTAGGTGTTCTTACTGGGCAGATTCGTTTGATATGCCCGTCTTTTCCGCAGCCCCAGCATTTACTTGTTGGTGTCTTCCCTTCTATCTTACTCTCAAGAATGCGTAGTCTTCTATTAATTTCTGCAATCATTTCCTGAATCTCTTTAAGATCACCTTGAGAGCCGTTCACTTTGTCTGCTGTGCTGTTCTGGCGATGTTTACAGGAGGCTTGTTGGGCTGTCTCGAGCTGAGGGCTTTTTGAATATCTAGATCTCCGACAGCATCAATGAAATATTCTCGAGTCAGATCATTGCGTGTTTCAGGATGACAATCTGAGAAAGCCAAATGTGAAAGCCTCTGGATGTTTGATGCCAGTTCTTGTAAGCTTTCCCCTGGTCTCTGACGACGGGACCTTAGCTGGAGTCGACTATATTCTTTGGACCATTTCGCTCCAAAACGTAGCTCTAGTGCTCTGGTTAAAGCTTCGAAGTCGTATCGCTGTTCCTTCGAAAGGGTCTCCAGAATATCTGCGGCGTCGCCGCCCCGCAACAACCCTACCAGATGAGCCGTCTTTGCAACAGAGTCCCAGCCGTTAGTTTCAGCTACGATGGAAAACTGCGTCTTATATACATGCCAGGAGGAACTGCCGTCGTAGGTAGATAGCTTAATAAATTCCTGATTCTGGCTTCTTCTCTCTTTCTTTTCAGTTTCCTGGGGCATGGACTCTAACTTTTCTTCCTCTTTTCTCTCCAGATCTTCTTCTATTCTCTTCAATTTACCTTCTATCTCTGAAAACCTGCCTTTCAGTTCCTGATCAAAATTTTCTTTAACTTTCTCCTCAAAATTCTCTTCTATCTTCGTAAATCTCTCTTCAAAATTTCTTTCTACTTTCATAACCTTCTCTTCTATTTCATCCATTCTATTTTCCATCACCATTAATTTACCCTCTATTGATTCTTTCGCCGTTGAAAGCTCTCTCTTCATCTCATCTTGATTAGATTTAATTTCTTCGGTCAAACTGGCTTCCATCTTTTCCTGAACTGCTTTCATTTCCTTCATTTCTTCAGTCAAGCCGTCTTTCATTTCTCTTTGCGATGTTTCCATTTTCTCTTGTGCTGCCTTCATTTTTTCATCTCTTGACTCAGGCTATCTTTCATCTCTCTTTGCGATGCTTCCATACTTTCTTTCATCTCTCTTTGTCCTTCCTTCATTTCTCTTTGCCCTTCTTTCATTTCATTCATCTGGGTAGCTAAGCTTTCTAGAAGTTTCTTCATCTGTTCCTCCATAGCTCTAGTTATAACCATTCACAGACAATCCCGCTTCTGACACCAGAAATGTTGCGTACTTGAGGGTTCGTGAGTTGTCCGGGAATGAAAGGCCAAACTTACAAAAATTCAGTAATTTATTCACAGAAAGTTCCAGAAAAATACAGGTCTATAAACCAAGTATCAGCTTCAATTCAAACAGTAAACACAGCTTAAACAACAGCTGTCAATAGCAAATCCACAGTACAAACTCTATAGCAATAACACTTGAAGCAAGTCTCTCTCAAAGAGGCTTAAGAGCAATGCAAGCACTAGCGAAGCTGGCTGAGATCTGAACTGAACTGACTGCCTTGGCGAGGAAGCGCTCCTTATATGCTGTTCCATGGAGCCCAGATTTTTCGAGAAAACTCTAGAAAGTGGTCAACCAATCAACTTACAGCTTCCATATTTGGTATATCCCATATAAGGATTTTCTATTCAAAGTCGCCAAAAAAATCGCCAAGGTGGGAGAAAGTCGCCAAATTTGGCGCCAAATCCATTACCTGCCTTATTGGGGCTTTTTAATGCGTTTTTAAGGGAAAATAAGGCTATTTCAACCCTAAAACGACCAGAAATGCACAAAATTAGCACTTTATCAACTTACTAAGCCTCTTTGAAAGAATTTATACAAAAATAAACACAATTATTTACAATTTCGTAACACTGCCCCCCTCCCAAGGACTGCATGTCCCGGGCAGTGCAACCCTTGGTCAAGAGGCGAAACTAAACAAATTTACACAATCTAAAACACAAAAACTAAGTTGCATATAACGATAAAATAGAAATACAAATCAAGTGAGAAATATTTACAAAATTCACAAGTATGTTCAAATATTTATATACAAATATTTACAAAATTCACAAATATGTACAAATATTTATATACAAATATTTACATTACGCATGCGCAAATTTTACCAGTATTTACATTTTTAATTTTTAATATTACCTTTACTTGTGGTACTTGGCTAGCCTATTATAGTGCACCACCTTCGGTTTTGACGAAGGTGTTTTAGTGATACGCACCACTACATCATTCAGCCATCCCAGTTGCACTGTAACTTGGGAGAGAGTCCTTTGCGTCGAACAGGATTCCACAACCAGACCTTCTCTCCTTCCTGGAACTCATGTTGTGTAGCCTTTAGATCGTACCTTGTCTTCATTTTCTCCGTCGCCATGTTAATCCGCTCCCGAGCAAAGTTGTGTACGTCCTCAAATCGTGCCTGGAGATCTTAGATGTACTCCTCGGGCGATGAAGGCGCATCGGGTGGACAACCAAACAGGAGATCACAAGGGAGACGAAGTTCACGTCCAAACAGCATCTGGGCTGGAGTATAGCCGGTGGTTTCATGGACAGCACTTCGATAAGCCAGCAGAAACAATGGCAACTTCAAGTCCCAATCTTGCTGGTTCCTTGATACGATGCTAGAAGGGAGAGGTTATTCAGGATGGTACGATTGAACCTCTCGACCATGCCGTCCGACTGGGGATGTAAGGGTGATGTCCGGGTTTTGTCTATGCCGAGTAGTTCACACAGTCCTTTGAAAACATCAGAGGTAAAGTTCCTACCTTGGTCGGTATGAAGTTGTAGGGGCGTGCCGTACCTTGACACACATTGCTGCACTAGGACTTCTGCGACTGTGCATGCCTCTTGATTGGGAATGGGATATGCCTTAGGCCACTTGGTGAAATAGTCCATCACGACGAGGATGTATTTATTTCCACTGGAAGTCCGTGGCAAAGGACCCAAGATGTCGAGTGCAATCCGTTCAAATGGTGCTCCCACGTTATACCGATGCAGTCTTCCTCGACTTCGTTTCTACGAGCCTTTACGTGCCGCACAAGCATCACAGGATTTACACCATTTCTCCACATCCTCCTTTGCCTTGCACCAGTAGAAGCGTTCCCGAACTTTCTGCAGAGTCTTCATTACCCCAAAATGGCCTCCGGTAGAGCTGCTATGCAGTTGTTCTAAAACATCTGGAATTCTTGATCTTGGTAATACAACCTGCCATCTGAAGCTTTTCCCATCATCAGATTCGCACTTTCTGTATAATACGCCGTTTCTGATATGAAGAGAGTCCCAAAGTGCCCTACAACTTTTCGTAATGGGACTAAATCTGGAAATGTCCTGCCAGATAGGTCTGTTGCTGGTCGTCTCCTTCAGCTGTAATATTGGCTTTATGTCAGGATCTTCCAATTGGACTTGTCTAAGTTCTTCGTCCCTCCATGGATCGGGATCTTGTTCTGATGGTGTTGAGACAGTAACTTGGCGAGCAACTGGCTGTATTCTTTGGGGTCTATCATCGGCTTTACAGCTGTATTTATGATCTTCATATGGAGGCTTCCGCAAGAAGACATCTGGATTTTCCCGAAGAGCTCCTCCTGGGTGGCATACTTCAGAGACATTCTTGGTTGCGTCTCTAGGTGTTCTTACTGGGCAGATTCGTTTGATATGCCCGTCTTTTCCGCAGCCCCAGCATTTACTTGTTGGTGTCTTCCCTTCTATCTTACTCTCAAGAATGCGTAGTCTTCTATTAATTTCTGCAATCATTTCCTGAATCTCTTTAAGATCACCTTGAGAGCCGTTCACTTTGTCTGCTGTGCTGTTCTGGCGATGTTTACAGGAGGCTTGTTGGGCTGTCTCGAGCTGAGGGCTTTTTGAATATCTAGATCTCCGACAGCATCAATGAAATATTCTCGAGTCAGATCATTGCGTGTTTCAGGATGACAATCTGAGAAAGCCAAATGTGAAAGCCTCTGGATGTTTGATGCCAGTTCTTGTAAGCTTTCCCCTGGTCTCTGACGACGGGACCTTAGCTGGAGTCGACTATATTCTTTGGACCATTTCGCTCCAAAACGTAGCTCTAGTGCTCTGGTTAAAGCTTCGAAGTCGTATCGCTGTTCCTTCGAAAGGGTCTCCAGAATATCTGCGGCGTCGCCGCCCCGCAACAACCCTACCAGATGAGCCGTCTTTGCAACAGAGTCCCAGCCGTTAGCTTCAGCTACGATGGAAAACTGCGTCTTATATACATGCCAGGAGGAACTGCCGTCGTAGGTAGATAGCTTAATAAATTCCTGATTCTGGCTTCTTCTCTCTTTCTTTTCAGTTTCCTGGGGCATGGACTCTAACTTTTCTTCCTCTTTTCTCTCCAGATCTTCTTCTATTCTCTTCAATTTACCTTCTATCTCTGAAAACCTGCCTTTCAGTTCCTGATCAAAATTTTCTTTAACTTTCTCCTCAAAATTCTCTTCTATCTTCGTAAATCTCTCTTCAAAATTTCTTTCTACTTTCATAACCTTCTCTTCTATTTCATCCATTCTATTTTCCATCACCATTAATTTACCCTCTATTGATTCTTTCGCCGTTGAAAGCTCTCTCTTCATCTCATCTTGATTAGATTTAATTTCTTCGGTCAAACTGGCTTCCATCTTTTCCTGAACTGCTTTCATTTCCTTCATTTCTTCAGTCAAGCCGTCTTTCATTTCTCTTTGCGATGTTTCCATTTTCTCTTGTGCTGCCTTCATTTTTTCATCTCTTGACTCAGGCTATCTTTCATCTCTCTTTGCGATGCTTCCATACTTTCTTTCATCTCTCTTTGTCCTTCCTTCATTTCTCTTTGCCCTTCTTTCATTTCATTCATCTGGGTAGCTAAGCTTTCTAGAAGTTTCTTCATCTGTTCCTCCATAGCTCTAGTTATAACCATTCACAGACAATCCCGCTTCTGACACCAGAAATGTTGCGTACTTGAGGGTTCGTGAGTTGTCCGGGAATGAAAGGCCAAACTTACAAAAATTCAGTAATTTATTCACAGAAAGTTCCAGAAAAATACAGGTCTATAAACCAAGTATCAGCTTCAATTCAAACAGTAAACACAGCTTAAACAACAGCTGTCAATAGCAAATCCACAGTACAAACTCTATAGCAATAACACTTGAAGCAAGTCTCTCTCAAAGAGGCTTAAGAGCAATGCAAGCACTAGCGAAGCTGGCTGAGATCTGAACTGAACTGACTGCCTTGGCGAGGAAGCGCTCCTTATATGCTGTTCCATGGAGCCCAGATTTTTCGAGAAAACTCTATTGGGAGGTTTGGATAACTTTAATAACACACCTGGTTGTCGGACCACCCGAGAAAACTCTAGAAAGTGGTCAACCAATCAACTTACAGCTTCCATATTTGGTATATCCCATATAAGGATTTTCTAGCCAAAGTCGCCAAAAAAATCGCCAAGGTGGGAGAAAGTCGCCAAATTTGGCGCCAAATCCATTACCTGCCTTATTGGGGCTTTTTTAATGCGTTTTTAAGGGAAAATAAGGCTATTTCAACGCTAAAACGACTAGAAATGCACAAAATTAGCACTTTATCAACTTACTAAGCCTCTTTGAAAGAATTTATACAAAAATAAACACAATTATTTACAATTTCGTAACAATATCATATTTACTAAACATTTGAAAACTTCCATGAATTCAAATAACCTGATAAATTTAGAAGTGTTTTACCTAAATATATGCAGATCAGATATTCAAAATGATAATCATGTCTGATATTTACAATTTTTACAAGCTTAAACAAAATATCCTATTTATCATTTCTCTCATTCAGGAAATTCTGACACTGATCTTGTAAGTATGACTGATTCAGAAAAAAAAAGGAAATAATGACCATACTTTTCTGCGGACTACTAAAGTCTTTTTGCAGATAACTCGTGATCCACGGTTTTAATGTAGGGGAGTGTGGGGTTGAATGGAACGCAGGATGAATGGGACAACAGCAACATTTTTATGTTTTGCAAACACCATAAACTTGACAATTTTTCTGATATATGTCAATACTGAGGTCATTCATCAAGTGTAGTTTCAGAATTGTGCTATCTACAGAAGGGCAGAAAAAAATTAAAGTGTCTTTTTCTGCCGTCAAAGTAAGTTTTTACTGATTCAATTAGGTAGTAGTTAAGAAATTAACTATTTGCTTAAAGTTAATATAACTCTTATATGGTGAAAAGGCGTAATCTTTTATTGTGTTTATGATATTCAAGAAGAATATTGACAATTGTTCATTAAGCCTATTTCCTGTTTTATACGATCATGTGGTGGTGGTGGAGATGAATGGGACAGTTTGAATGGAAATGTATTGGACATTCCCCGCTATGTGCTAATTTAAAATTGTACACAAGAATTATATTAAAACAAATCGTAAATAGATTTTCAATATTTTATAACCCGTAGTTCAGTAGTTATAACATGGAAATATGAAAGTAGCATGGATTTAGAGAAAAATAGATTGAAATTAATAGTAGGTAAGAAATGAGAGTTGACCATCATGAGGGTGGTGCGTTGGTACGCAGGCAAGTCGTGCGGGTGCCGCACCACCCCCTGAGGGGTCTAGATGACTTGGGGGTTGATCTTGAGTCATTCTCTAACTTAATCGTGAAAGATGATGAGGGTATTAATGAGGAAATTTAATTAAAAAAATTAATGAGTGATTTTTTGTAAAAGGTGACGATGGTTTTAAAGCGATGTTTGTGGTAGAATGAAAAAAGCAGGATATTGTTTGTGGCTCATTAGGAAATTAATTAGGAGGTTAATTAAGAAATTAATTAGGAGGTTAATTAAGAAATTAATTAAAAATTTAAAAAATTGAGAAATAAAAAAGGAATGAATAAAATATACGAATGTGTATGTGTATGTACTATGAAAGAAATAGAGAGGTTTGAATGGGGTTCGAACCCGGTACCTTGCAGTAAAAATATTTCCATAAGACAGTAGTTTTCGTGCGCGAAACCGCTGACCTATGAAAATATAGCCTGATGACTGTATCTTAAATATAAATATGAATTTTTCGATTGAATATCATTTAGTGTTCGTCATGTTACCGTCCCGAGAGGAAGGGATTTTCGTGTTCTGCATTTATTTCGTGATGTGTGTTGTCTTTTCGATTCTTTATATTTTTTCTGAAGGTGGGAAGTTTAACGTTGATTTTATTTTAAATTTAAACGATACGGGGAATTTATCCTTTTCAATGTGATGTCTTCACATGCGTGCTGTCATGGAGGAAACTTACCGAGACCCGAAAGCGGTTGCAAGTTTTGGAGGTGTAGATGCCTTACACCGTGCTGCCCGCGGCAAGTTATCAAAGAAAAAAATTCGAGAATGGTTGCAAGGAATAGATGCATATTCACTTCACAAACCGATTCGAAAAAAATTCCCCACGAACCGTGTCATAGTATCCAGAATTGATCAACAGTGGCAAGCAGATTTAGCTGATCTGACGTCTCTTCAAAAGTTTAACGATGGATTTCGCTACATTTTAACTTGTATAGACGTCCTCTCAAAACGAGCGTGGGCGGTTCCTCTGAAATCTAAAAAAGGTGAAGAGATTGTGAAAGCTTTTAAAAAAATTTTCTCTGAACGAAAACCCAACTGTTTGAATACGGATGCAGGAAGGGAATTTTTGAATAAAAAGTTTCAAAATTTTCTCAAAGAGGAAGGTGTGAAATTTTTCAGAACTTTTAACAACACGAAAGCGTCCGTAGTAGAACGATTTAACCGCACTTTAAAAACTAAAATGTGGAAATATTTTACCAGTCGTCGTACTTACCGCTACCTAGACATGTTAGATCAATTACTTTATAGTTATAACCATACTTATCATTCGAGTATTAAAAGGGCGCCCACCGAAGTAACTCCGGAAAATGAAAGCGACGTGTGGTTTACTCTGTACAGGGATATGGGAAATGAAAAGAGAAAGTCTTGCGTGTTTAAACCGGGAGATACGGTTCGAGTATCCAAACAAAAATTAACCTTTGAAAAAGGATACGAAACTAATTGGACGGAAGAACTCTTCGTCGTGACCGAGTGTGTGCGACGGGAACCGCCCGTCTACCGGATCAAGGATTTGATGAACGAACCTATCTTAGGGACATTTTACGCAGAAGAACTTCAAAACGTTCAACCTAAAGAGAACTTTGCTATCGAAATATCTTAAAAAAGCGAATGAGAAAAGGGCGATTAGAGTATAAAGTGAAATATAAAGGTTATCCTTCTAAATTCGACCAATGGATACTGGCTTCTAATTTATTTCATTTATAAATTGAAACGACATTTATTTTGAGAATCATTCACCAACATGTCTTTCTACGTGACGCTACCTTCGGACAGTTCTTTGAAATTTTACCCAGAAAATAAAATTTCACATTTTATTACGAGATTACCTTCCCCTCTTGATCTGAAAGGTGAATGGGAGGTCGGTCTTGTTGAATTGATTTATCCACATATGTGGAGTAATATATTTGACGGAGGAAATGAATACGAATATGATGCAGGTATTGGAACGATGAAAAGAACTAAAATCCCCTTTGGATTTTTTGAAAGCCCTTCAGACATTATTAAATGGATGAACTATCAAGACTTCAACGGTTTAATTCAGATAAGCTACAACAAACATACTAGAAAAGTGAAAATTGGATTAAAACCAACAGCTAGAATAAAGTTATTACCGGGACTTGCCGAAACTTTAGGCTTTTATCCGATCGAATTGGCTAACAATGAGGATCCTATACGTGATAGTCCTTTTAAATTCTTTGAAGGGATTAAAGAAGCTGACCCGAATTTCGATTTAAAATTACTTTACATATATTCGGATATAGCAGAACCTCAGATCGTTGGTCATATAGTGTCCCCTTTACTTAGAGTAATTACTGTGAAAGGTAAAGATGGTGATATGATTCACGAAATGTTTGACAGACCACACTATGTCCCTCTTTCAAGGAAAAACTTTCAAACAATTGAAACTGTTATAAGGACACACACAGGACGATTGGTGTCATTCGAGCGTGGACAGTTGATCGTGAAACTTCATTTTAGACAAAAGTACCTCTCATAATGTTCGTTCCTTACAAGTGTTGTGCGAAATCTTTTGAAGATTATTACATTCACCAGTCAGGTAGTGGTTTGAACTACTACCAAGGTTCTACATTACAAAAAGATATGGATTAGGTGGACTGTTTCGATCTCTTTTTCGAGCTGCAGTACCCCTTTTTAAATCAGGTGCGAAGGCGGTTGGTAAACAATTGTTTCATACAGGTGTAGATGTGTTGAACGACCTGTCACGAGGTGAAGATATAAAAAATGTTGCTAAACGTCGGTTGAAAGAAGCTGGAAAAAATTTAACCGACAAAGCTGCTACAAAAATGAAAACAATGATTGGTTCAGGACAACGCTATAAAAAGAGAAAGCGATCTAATAAAACCATCATTCGTCCCAAAGTGAAGAGAGCGAAGACACACGATATTTTTGCTTAATCATGTCGGGTCTCATTCATAAAGATTCACCTGCCTGTGTCAAATCTGAACTGGACTTGTTTTTGATACCACCTACACAGACAGCTATTGAAAAAGGACATTTCGTCGAATTTCACCCTCTCGCGAATATTCGCGATGGGGGACCTGTGGAATTTAACATTACGGGTAATGGTGAAGAATACATAGATTTATCCTCCTCGCACATGTACCTAAAAGTGAAAATTGTGAATGCTGACGGAACCGCTCTGGATGATAAAGAACCTGTTGCACCTGTTAATTTATTTTTTCACGCATTGTTTTCTCAAATCGATGTGAGTCTGAACGAAAGATTAATATCTTCTTCGAGTAACCATACCGTGCCTACATTGAAACTTTGTTGAATTTCGGTGAAGATGCTAAAAAAAGTTTACTAACCTGTGAATGTTTTTACAAAGATGAAAATTTAACTGTATCCGATCCCACACAAGCTACTCCCCAAAACCCTGGATTGGTAAAAAGACATGAACTCACCAAGACGAGTAAAATTTTAGATATGATCGGTCCTTTACACTATGACATTTTTCAACAGAATCGACTTTTACTGAATATGGTGGATTTGAAAATTAAAATGATTCGAAGCACTCCCCAGTTTTGTTTAATGGCAAAGCAAGTGGCTAGACAAGAAAAGAAATATAACGTAGTGTTAGAACATGCCTCGCTGTTTATTCGAAAAGTGAAAGTGAACCCCGGAGTTTTATTAGGACATGCTAAAGCTTTGGAAAAAAATTCTGCAAAATACCCCATCGATCGAGTTTTATGCAAGACTTATACAATACCTGCTGGAAGTATGTCTTTTATGCAAGATAATGTTCTTTTGGGTGCTATGCCAAAACGTGTCATAATTGGATTGTTAGATAATGCCGCCATGAGTGGTAAATATGACTTAAACCCTTTTTACTTTCATCACTACAATGTTAACTTTTTAAGTGTGTATATGGACGGTCAACCTGTTCCTAGCAAACCTTTGGAATTGAATTTCGAGGATAAAAACTATATAAGAGCTTATCATCGATTATTCTCCGGTTTCAATCGTGATGCTGGAAATTATATTTCACGAGAAAATTTCGTGAATGGTCATACTTTATATGCTTTCGATCTTAGTCCTGACTTGTATGACGGTCCCCACCTCAACTTACAACAACAAGGAAATTTTAGAATTGAGATAAAATTCCCCACTGCTTTACAATCCACCATATCTGTGTTTGTGTATGCAGAATTTGAAAACATTATTGAAATTACCAAGTCCCGACACGTTTTATGTGACTTTGCCAATTAATGAAAATGGATTCTCTGCAAATCAAGAATATTTTATCCAGTGATACAATTACGAAAAAATATTTTTTAGATGTTTTCCCAAGTGATCATCTACCCGAGGTGGTCGTGCGTTGTCCAGCTTGCCTCATATGTAACACAGATGACTCGTCTGAACCCGGAACCCACTGGTTAGCCTTTTTCATACAATCTGATGATGAAGTGGAATTCTTTGATTCGTATGGAAGGTTCGAGCGACGGATAGGATCGAAAGCTTTAAAACCGGTAGGTACTTTAACAGTTGATTCAACGGATGTTTCAATCTGAAATAAGAAAAAAACGAATATTTTGAGTATAAAAATCTATTTTAAAATATTCTCCAAGTTTTTTAAAGAAATTTTTTCTACCATCGAATCGTCATCTGAGAAATTGACCGGTGATGTCCAATCGATACAATTGCTCTCTAATATCTCACCCAAAATGATCTCTTGGGTAAGTCCAAAATCAAATTCCAACTGGAAAAAGAGAGAAATAATATATTTAAGTATATTTTTAAACATTTTTTAAAAAATAATCTAAACATTTTGAAATATTACTAAATGTTTTAAATAAATACGTTGGAAATTGCTGGTAAATTTTCATCAAATACAAATTCCATTGTAATAATATTGAAGTTCAAAAACACGGGGAAAGTAAACTAAGCAGAGTGAAAGAGCAAGACGTCTTATCTAGACAAAGTCTGGATGCAGAATGAGAGAAACATCTATGATTTTTCCCATCTTGGAGAGGAGAGGGGATGCATGGAAGAGGTTAAAAATGTGACCCAACGCTGCAGGGGGGATGGGAGGGAAGATTCTCTCCACATGCATCCCTTTTCAAAAAAAGAGGGTTGATTTCAATTGTTATTCACCTTTTTAGATACAGTTTGCAGACGTGACTATACTATAGTATAAAATTTGATACGGTTTAGATCTTGTTAGTGTGGGAAATACTTTTCACTTAACAGAAAATGTGAAATTCTTGTCAGATATTTTTTGAAAAAGAAGTTACTATCGTAAACATTTCGCTTCAAAGTGAAATAAATATTTCTATTTAAAGGGAATTTAATTTTTTAATAATTATAAAACAAATTAATATTTTGTTTTTATCCCTCAAATAAATTACTTCATGTAAATTAAAATGTTCTTTCAAACAATTTTTAATTCTTAAGTAAGATTTTCCTCAACTTTCACTTTATAGAAAAAGATTTCTCATTGAACAATTATTATAGATGAATTATTTTTCAAAAATTAATATATTCCTCATTATATTTTCTTTCTTATAATAATAAATAATTTATAAATTAATGTTTTTCTTTAACGATAATTTTTTATTTTATTTTTTTCTCAAATAAGTTTTTACCTAGAAAATAAAATCCATAAAGAATCTTAATAAATAAGTTAATAATTTGTACTCTTTCAGACATATAAATATTTTTTGTAAATTAATATGTTCTTTCAAACAATTTTTAATTCTTAAGTAAGATTTTCCTCAAGTTTCACTTTATAGAAAAAGATTTCTCATTGAACAATTATTATAAATGAATTATTTTTCAAAAATTAATATATTCCTCATTATTTTTTCTTTCTTATAAAAATAAATAATTTATAAATTAATGTTTTTCTTTAACGATAATTTTTTCTTCCGATTAAATATATTCTTTTCATCAAATAAGGTTTTATTTCTTTTTTATTTTTTCTTCTTTTCTCAAATAAGTTTTTCACCTAGAAAATAAAATTCATAAAAAATCTTAATAAATAAGTTTGGATTAAAACATAGACAGATTTTATATTGAAACAAAAAGTGATTTATTCAAACCATTTATACATTATTTGAGAAGAATTTTTCAAAATAAGTTTGAAAATATTGCATTGTCAACTTATTAAAAAAGGATTCATTGAAATTACACAAACAATGTTTTGAAATAATGTTTTGAATAGTGCTGGACGATATCAGAAATTAAATATCGCGATATATCACCAAGTTAATATCGATATTAGTGATATATTGCGATATTTTTTTCAAGACAGGAAAAATAGACATTTGTTATTTTTTAAAGACATATGCACACGAATTTTAAAGTATACAAGTATAGAATGTTTTCCATGTTTCTGGTATATTACTACCATAACTTTATCATTTAAAAAAAGAAAAAAAAAGCATAAAAAGGGAATTAATGTTTTGTGTTTCTTATAACTTATACTATTGCTTTTTAGTATACCTCTGTATAGTTTATCCTCTATTCTTCCCATTTTAAGCTTTAATTATTTTAAAATCATATTTTAACACAGCTAATATGTGATCTGTGTTTTATTTGTACCAAGTATATCAAAATTCATAATTCTACTAAAAATAAAATTTAAGAAAAATTGTCTTAAGATGTAGGTATTAAATAAAAATGAAAATCATTTTAAATAGTTCAGAATTGCCATTATAAATAGTTCAGAATTGCCATTGAATACACCTGTTGTAGTCGTAGAGAGTAATATTTTTTACTTAAAACTCTTATATGCATCCTAAATGTCAGTTACTTGTCATTTTTATTTTTGTATCTGCGTACCAAATCATTACAATATCTTTTAAATATATATGTTCAATTCACATTCGTAATAGTTTCACAATAATTGAAATTTTAATTATATTATATATATATGTGTGTGTGTGTGTGTGTATGTATACATTGTCAGTATAAAAATTATATTATTTAAACAAAATTATGTTAAAGTTTCATTTTGTTACTTAAAGTAACTCATTTTGCATTTAAACCAATTTTATTTAACATGTACGGCTTTAAAAAAAAATAAAAATAAATAAATAAATGGAAAGAGAAAAAAATAAATGCTACATAAAAAAATAATAAACTATTCAATATTATATAATTCTATAAAGAAACTGTCACTGTAAAATTACTGAAGATAAAACTTTATTTTACATCAGTTTGATAGCACCCTTTCTCCCTTCCCATGTTATCCAATAGGATTTTTGTCGCTTCGTTTTATAAAAATATTTTATTCAAAAATGAACTTTTTCGAATTCTGTTTTTTGAATATTACTTTTTGAACTGATCGTCTTTTAGCTTAGTGAGCAATTTTTCGAAAAAAAAAAAAAAAAATTAAATATTTTACTTAAAGATCCACACTTAGAGTCCATAATTTACTTATTGAAATAAAATATTTAAATTAATTTTTTTCGAAAAATTGCTCACTAAGCTAAAAAAGCGACCCGTTCAAAGAGTAATATTCAAAAAACAGAATTTGAAAAACTTCATTTTTGAATGAGATATTTTTATAAAACGAAGCAACGAAAATCCCATTGGATAACATGGGAAAGGAGAAAGGGAGCTATCTGACTGATGTACAGCCTTAATAAAAAAAAATATTTTATCGAAATATTTAATAATAATAAAATAATATTTAAAAAAAAAATTACATTCCGTAATTGCTTATATTTTCAGAAGTTTTTTATTAAACGCTAAGAAAATTTGCAAAAAAACTCTTCTAGTAGATATCAGTTCGGCTTTGATGATCTTTGTTAAACACATGTTGAAGCTCGCATGTCATTGGCCAGAAAATATCGATAATTTGAAATAGACCGATATCAATGAACCAATAGCAGGGAAGGATCTAAAACAAAAGATATTGTTTTCATTCGTCATAATGAGCGTTTGTTTTTGTATCGCCTTGTCTGTGGCTTTTCATCACCTACGATATGCATGAATGCAGAGTGGGAAGTCAATATAGTGTGATAGATCAGAACCCATAGTAGATATCTCGGATAGGGATATATCGTTTCGACTAACATCAAATGTCTTTCCTAGTAAACACACCTGATGATTATAGGTATGAATACGCATTAATAGTGAATGGATTGTGATATTGGAGTATGTCAGTGGCTGATGAATTTCTTCTGAAGGGGTAGAACCGTGACCTTGAACGAAGTCAGCTTATTCACGCGATAATCAAAGCAGATGGCTTTCAATAAATACTGTTTTTTTTTTTTTTTTATTATTATGCGGTGGCCTTTTTAAAACAGTGATGTTTAGATTTGAGGTTATGAAGGATGAGGAAGTATATGTATTGCAATAGAGATCGTTTGGCGTGGGGTTATTTTTTCTCGTTTATCAGTGAGTAATTAGAGGAAAGTAGAGAATGGGTATTAGAATAAGATATTCGGCGCTTTTTTTCTTCGGGTCTCGTTCGCTGTTGTATGTTGGCTGATCGGGTTTCGTTCGCTCGAGTTTCGTTCACTCGGGTGCGCACTAGGCAATATCGTTAAAGGGATATATCGGCGGAGCTAGATCTTAAATATTGTTATCGGGATATTAAAAAAATATCGATACTTGGGGATATATTGATAAATAATCCAGCCCTAGTTTTGAACAATTTTAAAAGTGTTCAAATGTAGCAAAACAGTTTCTTGAGAAAAGATATATTTGTCATAAGTGTTTAACATTAAACAATCGTGATCGAACTGGCAATCTATATTCAAATCACACCCGTTACATTCGAAAAATGTATTAATATTTGATTGAATTTCACTACAAATTGATGTTAGATAATGGTTTTGCGCTTCATCGAAAATCATATGTTCCTCACATTCAATTCTCTTGTTTGAAATCAAAGTTGGGATTTGTTTCACGAGAACACTTTCCATAAGGCAATGTGAAATCTGACTTTTCAATTCGACCAATCTGTTCATTTGATCTTTGAACAATTTTAAACCATTCGGCTTGAGATAAAAGCCGGCATTCTTTGTGTAAAACATTTGTTGCAACAAACACACGTCTTCATTCACAAACGCTGTTAACAGTTGATTGTTTGATATAAAACTATCCTTCACAGAATTGAATTTAAACGAAGATATATTTTTTTGGAAATCCAACCACGTAATTGGTGTTAATATAACGCCCAATTTTGTAGGAAAACGATCACCAGTACTATTTTCTGTAAAATTACGAATGTGCACTCGTAAATTTTTTTCATTTTCCAAAATGATTTGCAAAAATGTACACCAACCTAAACCCCATTCCCCCAGAATAGGATTTGATTTCTGTCTATGTTGAAAAAATTTATCCAACCAGTCATTATTTGGAATTTCGCAAGACAGTTCACCACTAGTAGATTGTTCATTTTTAACACAAGAAAGTTCGTTATCACATTTTGAAGCTAATAGTTCAATAGAGGATGATTGTTCAATATTATCAGAGGGCGATTGTTCGTTTTTTTCACTACAAGACTGTCCACCATTATCAGGAGATGATTGTTCTAAGTCCAATCTAGGTCTTTTCAAAGGTCGAGAAACAGTAATAATATGACGAAAAGTAAGACTTATTCTTGCATTCTTTATCGAAGGATCTACAGCAATACCGTGAGTGAAAAGTTCATTCGTAGGTTTAGCCATAGTGTATAAAGACCCATTGTCTAATTCAATCACTGTAGAAGGTGTGTTTGGCTTTTTAAATTCAATTTTCCTTGGTACACCAAAACTTAGGACTGCGATAGGGAAAGTATCATCCAGACTGAATTCGTTATCTTTATGTTGGGAAATGTAACTTTGTCCGTTCGGATACAGATTTAATAAAACATAGTTGTAGGCACATCCAACATGCTTTTCGACGATATTTCTAAGTTCCATCATGGTTGGGATCCAAGGTTGGGCAGCAATTTGAGTACCGCTGAATGCATACACCAGGCCCTCGTCGCCAAATGCTAACATTTTTCGTTTCGGCATAACATCTTTTCCCCAAATGTTGAAGGTGGGAGTGTAAAACGGTAAAGTTTTCAACTCGTTAAAATAGTCATCAGCTTTTTCTTTCTCGATAAAGTTAGGATAATAACTAACATTAAGACCGTTTTCATAAAAGTGGATACTCATTTTGAAATAAAGTTTAGCACGATGAAAAAATACAACTTACAAAAGCGAGAACAGGAGGCAGAATGAATGTTACCCCCTCAACTCGTGACGTCAAACCCACGCCCGCAATTGTTCAAAAATAACCAATGACCAACCTGTGACGTCAAACGCGGGAAATCAAAAGTTGCCACACACCTTAAGACTGTTAAAGGTATGTCGTCTACCTGCACCTGGTACCTTCCAACCAACCTGTGTGGTCAACTGTGGGAACCCAATTGTTACCACATACCCTAAAGCTATTCAAGGAATGTCTTCATCCCCACCACCTGACCCCTCTCAGGTCTTGTCCAAACTTGCACGTGTCTACATATTTTAATGAAAGAATGAGGAGACAGAAAATAATAAAAAAATAATTTTATTTAAGACTAATCCAAAATGGGTTTACATGGGATTGTTTTCGAACTTTAGGCGTTGACATAGGACGTGATAACAAATTTTTATTTTTAATGAAACTTTGAGGTACGTGCATTTCTTTGAGAACTTGTAACAATTCACCCTATGCGTTAATAGGTACTTTTTTGTTTGTAGAAAAAATTAAATGAAAAAAGTCTGCAATATTAGAGTTCTGTATTTTTTTATTTTTAAAAGACACTATTCCTTTTTCATTCCACTCTAGTTTGTGGGGGCTCGTCTTAAGAAATTCTAGTAATTTCAAAGCTTGTTTTTTCATTCTTGAAGGTACTAAAGTTAAAGGAAGTTGGTTATAATCAATTTCTTGTTTGATATGTTCAGGATTCACAGTCTCTTGTGTTGTTGTGGGTTCTTGTTTCACAGAATCTTGTTTCACAGAATCTTGTTCGGGTTTTGCAGGTTGTTGCTCAACTTCTTCATCAGAACGTTGAATCCACGGTAGATTGTTTTCTTGTAAATTCATTTTTCTTTGCAATAATTCATAATAGCGTTGCACTTTTTCATAATCTGGTAAGGAACTGTTTAATATTTTTAGCACAGCTTTATCCAATTCACTTAGCTGCTTTTGAGAGGGTGTGTGTTTGTTCAACACCTCTTCAGGCACCAAAGCAAATTTTTTAGCGAATTCCATGGAAGAGTGTGCTGATGGCTGATATGGCAGCGGGGATTAAAATGTTTAAAAATCCACCTTGTTGAACAATCAGTTTCTTTTTAGTGAAAAAGGATCCTTTTTTCGTTCCAAGCTTTCGAAGAGTCGATTTATATTTCGCCAACGATCGTTTCTGAGTAGTAGAAAGAGGCACGTTTCCTTTTAAAACATTCAACGTACACTCGCAGATAGCTTTAACAGTACGATTAGGTAATTTTTTAAGAAAATGTTTACGTAATTTATTGGGACATGAGCGAATCAAATCCAGGTCTCTAAGTTGTTCTCTTGACAAAGTCATGTTAGCAACTAACTCTTCACACACACTATTACTTTATTTATACTTGTATAAAAACTGAATTTGATTGGGTAGAATTTGTGTTCGCAATCTCATATCTTCATCCGTTTCATTTTTTAAATCGATAAACAAGTATGAGAAGGGTTTCTTTGTAGCATCTTCATACACTTCTTGAAAAAATTTAGATTTTTTAGGGTACAACTGCCTACCCAAATGCATAATTTGGCTCATGTCGCGACGATTTTTAAACAGAAAAATGTACTGAGCATTTAAAGACACTGTTCTAATTTCACTCCCTTTTTGAAAAAAATTTTGGGTTAAAAAAACAACACTTAGATTTAAATGGTGACTACCTTTCGTGAATAACGAAGTCAAACGTTTATCGTTACTGCATTCGGCCATTAAATCATCTATCACAAACAAAGTATTACCATTCAAATAATCTTTATAATTTGATGGGAAACCTTCTACAAAAGTAACATCAGGTATTTCATCGTATAAAGTTTGATAAATACCATAAAACCATACCACTTTGTCGATGGTAGGATGAAACATTTGTTCTTTAAAATGTAACAAATCTCTCATAAAAAAAGACTTGCCACATCCCGTAGGACCGGCAAGAATCAAAGTGAAAGGATGTTGAAGATGTGGAAACTCCATGATAAATGAACACAGACACAAAATGTATACAGTTTAAATAAGTGTTTATTGATAAAAATTAGCATACACACGAAATCTTTTGGCAACAAAATTATAGACTCGATGGTCGTTACAGATATCCTTCGTTACAAACATAGACAAAAATTCTTTCAGGGTTTTTCCCCTACATCTACAATATAGATAATAAACACAAAATTGGCCACAAACGGCGGTTATAGCACTCTGAAGCATCAGAGGGTTATAGTTCACATGTGAAAATCGAGATGCAAAGTTCAAGATAGGTCCTTTAAAATAACCGGGGTCGTTTCCATACGAATCAAAGAATTCCACTTCATCATCAGATTGTATGAAAAAGGCTAACCAGTGGGTTCCGGGTTCAGACGAGTCATCTGTGTTACATATGAGGCAAGCTGGATAACGCACGACCACCTCGGGTAGATGATCACTTGGGAAAACATCTAAAAAATATTTTTTCGTAATTGTATCACTGGATAAAATATTCTTGATTTGCAGAGAATCCATTTTCATTAATTGGCAAAGTCACATAAAACGTGTCGGGACTTGGTAATTTCAATAATGTTTTCAAATTCTGCATACACAAACACAGATATGGTGGATTGTAAAGCAGTGGAGAATTTTATCTCAATTCTAAAATTTCCTTGTTGTTGTAAGTTGAGGTGGGGACCGTCATACAAGTCAGGACTAAGATCGAAAGCATATAAAGTATGACCATTCACGAAATCTTCTCGTGAAATATAATTTCCAGCATCACGATTGAAACCGGAGAATAATCGATGATAAGCTCTTATATAGTTTTTATCCTCGAAATTCAATTCCAAAGGTTTGCTAGGAACAGGTTGACCGTCCATATACACACTTAAAAAGTTAACATTGTAGTGATGAAAGTAAAAAGGGTTTAAGTCATATTTACCACTCATGGCGGCATTATCTAACAATCCAATTATGACACGTTTTGGCATAGCACCCAAAAGAACATTATCTTGCATAAAAGACATACTTCCAGCAGGTGTTGTATAAGTCTTGCATAAAACTCGATCGATGGGGTATTTTGCAGAATTTTTTTCCAAAGCTTTAGCATGTCCTAATAAAACTCCGGGGTTCACTTTCACTTTTCGAATAAACAGCGAGGCATGTTCTAACACTACGTTATATTTCTTTTCTTGTCCAGCCACTTGCTTTGCCATTAAACAAAACTGGGGAGTGCTTCGAATCATTTTAATTTTCAAATCCACCATATTCAGTAAAAGTCGATTCTGTTGAAAAATGTCACAGTGTAAAGGACCGATCATATCTAAAATTTTACTCGTCTTGGTGAGTTCATGTCTTTTTACCAATCCAGGGTTTTGGGGAGTAGCTTGTGTGGGATCGGATACAGTTAAATTTTCATCTTTGTAAAAACATTCACAGGTTAGTAAACTTTTTTAGCATCTTCACCGAAATTCAACAAAGTTTCAATGTAGGCACGGTATGGATAGGTGTTACTCGAAGAAGATATTAATCTTTCGTTCAGACTCACATCGATTTGAGAAAACAATGCGTGAAAAAATAAATTAACAGGTGCAACAGGTTCTTTATCAGCCAGAGCGGTTCCGTCAGCATTCACAATTTTCACTTTTAGGTACATGTGCGAGGAGGATAAATCTATGTATTCTTCACCATTACCCGTAATGTTAAATTCCACAGGTCCCCCATCGCGAATATTCGCGAGAGGGTGAAATTCGACGAAATGTCCTTTTTCAATAGCTGTCTGTGTAGGTGGTATCAAAAACAAGTCCAGTTCAGATTTGACACAGGCAGGTGAATCTTTATGAATGAGACCCGACATGATTAAGAAAAAATATCGTGTGTCTTCGCTCTCTTCACTTTGGGACGAATGATGGTTTTATTAGATCGCTTTCTCTTTTTATAGCGTTGTCCTGAACCAATCATTGTTTTCATTTTTGTAGCAGCTTTGTTGGTTAAATTTTTTCCAGCTTCTTTCAACCGACGTTTAGCAACATTTTTTATATCTTCACCTCGTGACAGGTCGTTCAACACATCTACACCTGTATGAAACAATTGTTTACCAACCGCCTTCGCACCTGATTTAAAAAGGGGTACTGCAGCTCGAAAAAGAGATCGAAACAGTCCACCTAATCCATATCCTTTTTGTAATGTAGAACCTTGGTAGTAGTTCAAACCACTACCTGACTGGTGAATGTAATAATCTTCAAAAGATTTCGCACAACACTTGTAAGGAGCGAACATTATGAGAGGTACTTTTGTCTAAAATGAAGTTTCACGATCAACTGTCCACGCTCGAATGACACCAATCGTCCTGTGTGTGTCCTTATAACAGTTTCAATTGTTTGAAAGTTTTTCCTTGAAAGAGGGACATAGTGTGGTCTGTCAAATATTTCGTGAATCATATCACCATCTTTACCTTTCACAGTAATTACTCTAAGTAAAGGGGATACTATATGACCAACGATCTGAGGTTCTGCTATATCCGAATATATGTAAAGTAATTTTAAATCGAAATTCGGGTCAGCTTCTTTAATCCCTTCAAAGAATTTAAAAGGACTATCACGTATAGGATCCTCATTGTTAGCCAATTCGATCGGATAAAAGCCTAAAGTTTCGGCAAGTCCCGGTAATAACTTTATTCTAGCTGTTGGTTTTAATCCAATTTTCACTTTTCTAGTATGTTTGTTGTAGCTTATCTGAATTAAACCGTTGAAGTCTTGATAGTTCATCCATTTAATAATGTCTGAAGGGCTTTCAAAAAATCCAAAGGGGATTTTAGTTCTTTTCATCGTTCCAATACCTGCATCATATTCGTATTCATTTCCTCCGTCAAATATATTACTCCACATATGTGGATAAATCAATTCAACAAGACCGACCTCCCATTCACCTTTCAGATCAAGAGGGGAAGGTAATCTCGTAATAAAATGTGAAATTTTATTTTCTGGGTAAAATTTCAAAGAACTGTCCGAAGGTAGCGTCACGTAGAAAGACATGTTGGTGAATGATTCTCAAACTAAATGTCGTTTCAATTTATAAATGAAATAAATTAGAAGCCAGTATCCATTGGTCGAATTTAGAAGGATAACCTTTATATTTCACTTTATACTCTAATCGCCCTTTTCTCATTCGCTTTTTAAAGATTTTTTCGATAGCAAAGTTCTCTTTAGGTTGAACTTTTTGAAGTTCTTCTGCGTAAAATGTCCCTAAGATAGGTTCGTTCATCAAATCCTTGATCCGGTAGACGGGCGGTTCCCGTCGCACACACTCGGTCACGACGAAGAGTTCTTCCGTCCAATTAGTTTCGCATCCTTTTTCAAAGGTTAATTTTTGTTTGGATACTCGAACCGTATCTCCCGGTTTAAATACGCAAGACTTTCTCTTTTCATTCACCATATCCCCGTACAGAGTAAACCACACGTCGCTTTCATTTTCCGGAGTTACTTCGGCGGGCGCCCTTTTAATACTCGAATGATAAGTATGGTTATAACTATAAAGTAATTGATCTAACACGTCTAGGTAGCGGTAAGTACGACGACTGGTAAAATATTTCCACATTTTAGTTTTTAAAGTGCGGTTAAATCATTCTACTACGGACGCTTTCGTGTTGTTAAAAGTTCTGAAAAATTTCACACCTTCCTCTCTGAGAAAATTTTGAAACTTGTTATTCAAAAATTCCCTTCCTGCATCCGTATTCAAACATTTGGGTTTTCGTTCAGAGAAAATTTTTTTAAAAGCTTTCACAATCTCTTCACCTTTTTTAGATTTCAGAGGAACCGCCCATGCTCGTTTTGAGAGGATGTCTATACAAGTTAAAATGTAGCGAAATCCATCGTTAAACTTTTGAAGAGACGTCAGATCAGCTAAATCTGCTTGCCACTGTTGATCAATTCTGGATACTATGACACGGTTCGTGGGGAATTTTTTTCGAATCGGTTTGTGAAGTGAATATGCATCTATTCCTTGCAACCATTCTCGAATTTTTTTCTTTGATAACTTGCCGCGGGCAGCACGGTGTAAGGCATCTACACCTCCAAAACTTGCAACCGCTTTCGGGTCTCGGTAAGTTTCCTCCATGACAGCACGCATGTGAAGACATCACATTGAAAAGGATAAATTCCCCGTATCGTTTAAATTTAAAATAAAATCAACGTTAAACTTCCCACCTTCAGAAAAAATATAAAGAATCGAAAAGACAACACACATCACGAAATAAATGCAGAACACGAAAATCCCTTCCTCTCGGGACGGTAACATGACGAACACTAAATGATATTCAATCGAAAAATTCATATTTATATTTAAGATACAGTCATCAGGCTATATTTTCATAGGTCAGCGGTTTCGCGCACGAAAACTACTGTCTTATGGAAATATTTGTTCTGCAAGGTACCGGGTTCGAACCCCAGTCAAACCTCTCTATTTCTTTCATAGTACATACACATACACATTCGTATATTTTATTCATTCCTTTTTTATTTCTCAATTTTTTAAATTTTTAATTAATTTCTTAATTAACCTCCTAATTAACCTCTTAATTAACCTCCTAATTAATTTACTAATGACTCACAAACAATATCCTACTTTTTACCTTATACCGCAAACATCGCTTTAAAACCATCGTCACCTTTTACAATAAACCACTCATTAAATTTTTTAATTAATTTTCTTCATTAATACCCTCGTCATCTTTCACGATTATGTTAGAGGGCGTGTCAAGGTCAATACCAACTCATCTAGACCCCTCAGGGGGTGGTGCGGCACCCGCACGACTTGCCTGCGCACCAACACACCACCCTCATGATGGTCAACTCTCATTTTTTACCTACTATTAATTGTTCTGATTTTGTTTATAATAATTATGATTAAAAAAATTATAACTTAGAATATTCAATGCAACTTAAATCAATAATACCAATAAATAAAAAATAAATAAATAAACTAATAATAATTTGATTAAAATCACAATTTCAATCAAGCTAATTAAATAAACACTGGTGATTATTAATGTAATACAGAATAGAATGCTGATTTTTCCCGACCATTCGGAAACAATAATTTATCTGCGTAATTTGTGCTCTATTATAATGATTTATATCTTTCTAGTGTCTTACTTATTTATTTATTTATTTTTAGATTAGATCTTATTTGATTAAATTTCCAAAGCCTAGAGGACTAGGAACTGCGCAAACCAAAGGACTTTTGATGTTAATTTGAGTCAATACATCAGTTTATGTTAATTTCAGTAAATTCATAGTGTGTAATAAAATCACATAAACCAATTTAACTTTAAAAATTTATTTACTTTCAATTTTGTTTTGTTTTCTTTGTTAACTCCAGTCCTGTCCCATTCATCCCCATAGGTGGGGATGAATGGGACAATACACATGCATGTAAAAAAAGAAAAATATTATTTATTAAAAATGATAACTTTTTATTAAACACTGAGAAAAAATTCTGTAACTGACACCTACAATCTAAGTTGTGGCTCTAGAAGAAATAGTTCCATTCATCCTTATAAATTCTAGTCCCCTTGGAAAGAGAGTTCTAGAAGCCCGTGTTCTAGAGCGTTTGCCTATATTCTCGAGGGCAAAGTTATTTAAAAATCTCTGCAAATAAATGAGACTACAAGAGGCAGGTTTTAGCAGTTTGATTTATTACCAAATTCTAGAAAATCAAGCGAGAATTTCTTGCAATATAAATGGTTCAGAATATTTAGAGTATTCAGAATATTTTTTCACCATCTAGAAATGTGTACACTAGAAATTCTCGATAATTTCGTCTATTCGGTTTATTGGCGTGCCTTATGCGCATAGCTCGGAAATCTACTATATTTCTAGTTAAGGGATTTAGAAAATCGTCACTTATACATTCTAGAGGAAGGCTGTATATATATTTTTTTTTTTCTCAGTGAAGTTAGTACGTTTATATGTAACTGATTACCGAAGTGTACTTATGAGCAATGTTATAAAATTCTGATTTACATATGGTGAACGTTATTAATAAAAACATGAAAAATGTCCCATTCATCCTCTACTAAGAAAGTTATAAGAAGGTTGAAAAACTGGTCGTCATGACATACATTCGAAAGAACAGCGTTACCATTTTTATAGATGGTTCAGTGTACACTCTTAAAAAATAAAATGATATGTTTTACCAGAAAAATGATTCTAATTTAGCTGCAATCAATAAATTTTTGCTATTTTTCCCTATTTTAATAGTGTTTACTCCTAAAATGGCGCCAATAAAATGGTGAAACATGACACCTAAATATTGGTTGCTGCAAAATTGGAACCATTTTTTCTTATAAAATATACAATTTTATTTTAAACAGCGTAGTATGGAGATTCTGCGATTGTCTGTGCTTGAGAACTAGGTCTCAAATAATGCCATCAGAGTGTGTGTGTAAAGGGGATCGGTTCTAAAGGGTTGTAGCTTGTTTCCACTCGAGTTTCTGAGAAAATCCCTGAAAATCACGATCAGTTAGGCCAAAATTTTGGATCTGGGCTAGATCTGTGTAATTCCTGTGTACTTGCTTTGAGATCGGAACCTGTTGGTCACTGGTTTTACACTATATTTTTGAGATATTGCATAATTTACTAAAAGAATTATCTAAAATATGCATCAAGATTGTAATTTTCTAGACATTACCAATTCGAAATATATTAACAATAATGAGATTAAACTCTAATATTCCATTAAAAATGCAAAAAATGTCAAATAAAATTTTAAAAAGAAAGCATTAACTAATATATTCTGGAAAAAAAAAAAAAAATATATATATATATCATTGTGAAGGAGATTTAATTGAAAATTAAATTTCTAAAAGTGAAAGTGACATTAATAGAATAAGAAATATATTTTGCGTCTAGGTAGAATAAAATTGCATTTTTTTTTTTCATCTAATTATTTTTTTTTCTTCATTTGAAACGTTGGGAACACTTTCTTTAATTATGCCGGTAGAGTTAAATTATTTTCACAGCTTAGTAGCTAATTTACTTTTCTCCAGAGCTCGTAATTTAAATAAGAATGTGTCATTCAGTGTTTCGGATCTTTAAAATTCCAATTAAATTTTTTTATTGTAAAATAGTGAAGTTCGGGTATTACACGAGGACAATTATTTTTTTTCAAATTAAGGTTATAATAATTGATCAAAAAAATGAGCTGCTTTCGGTAATGCTTCTAGTAGAGATATTACATGAATATGATTACCAATTTCTTTGAAAAATGCCAAACGAAATGTAACTAATATGTCGAAATGAATTGGCAGTTAATTTAAAAGAATTTTAAGTGGAAATAGCCCATCATTTTGAAATTTCGGTATTTCGAAAAATCTAATTAAACTTCTTTTTCATAATGAACGAAGCTATTCTTTATTTATGAATTTACAAGAAGATATTAATCCAGATTTTGTTAGACAGTTGCAAATTTTCTGATATGACAGAGCATGTTATTTAAAAAAATAAAATAAATAAATAAATATATGTAAGTAAATGGAAAGGATAACTTTATAAATTGTAAATATATATATATATATATATATAAAATAAAAATGCATATTTTCTTCAATTAATTGCTTAAAAAATAAAATTCAGAAACCTAGTTATGTAATTAACTATTCAATTCGTTATTAAAATGTAATAAAGAAATGCACTGTTCTAGGACAAACATGCAAACAATGTTCTTTGGAAAGATCTTTCTAAATATGAAACAGAAAATGAAACAAATCAGATTATTTACGCATCTTTATGTAAAGAGAGGGAAATATTTTCATCTAAAATTATTTTATATACCCTGAAAAAAATACCAAAGAAGGATTGAACCACAACTATGAAACTTGTTATGCAAACGGGATTTGATGAATTGCATGAGAAATAAAAAATTTAGCGCAAGTTGCTTTAATAAAGCATGTAATGCAAGTATGAATTGTGCACTGAGAGAAAAAAAAATGCTCCTTCCTTCTAGAACGAATAAGTAGTTATTTTCTGAAACCCTATACTAGAAACATAGATTTACGAGCTATGCATATAAGCTAAACAAATAACCTGGATAAACGAAATGATTGAGAATTTCTTGTATGTACTTTTCTAGAGGGTGTAACAATAATATGAATATTATGGAGATTATAAATCCTTTATACAGCTAGGAAATCTCGCTTGATTTTCTAGAACTGGGTCACGAACCATGAATATAGTTACTAAATAAGATTAAATGTGGAAAACATTTTCGTTATTCAGTGATATTTAGTTATAATTTTGTTTATATATAAATATTAAAAATCTTTCCTAAACTAAAAGGAAATGCATTTCACTTATAATATACTATTTATACCACGTCATATATTTAACATACAACATATAGTGCACCGAGAAAAAAAATATATCGCCTCATTTAAAGCAAATAAATAGTCGATTTCTGAATCTCTAAACTAGAAATGTAGATTTCTGAGTTTATACGCATAAGGTAAACAAATAACCTGGATAGACAAAATAATCGAGAATTTTTAGTTTATACTTTTCTAGATGAAGAAACAATATTATGAATCTTTTGTATTGCGAGAAATTCTCGTTTGATTTCTAGAATTGGATCATAAGAAAATATTACAGTTACCAATACTTGTCTCGTGAGTTCGCATTTATTTGAAGAGATTTTTAAATAAATTTGACCCCACGATAATATAGGCAAACTGTCTAGAATTCTAATAGGGGTTTTTAGAACACACTAGAAAAGAGAACTAGAATTTATAAGGATGACATGGAACTATATTTACTGGAGACACAGTTTAGTTTCCAGATATCAGTCACGAAATTTTTTATCAGTATGACATGGGTATGATTTAAAGAGCCAGTGCACTCAGAGATATTTACTGCTAAATTAACCGGTGATATACATTTAATTTGCACAAGAAATGGTTTACGGATGTTCTCGATGATGTTGTGAGTAATAGTCCGGAATTCAGAGGCATCAAAAGCCTCAAAGAGGCGGTTTTGGCTGTGAGCCAGATTAATCACCAAAATTGTCGAAGATGTATGGTAGATGGCCGTATAGTTAAGTGCAGTTTCCACTGAGACAGGTTGGAAGTGGTTTCGAGCGGCGCTATTCAGAATCCTTTGATGTGGTCAAGCGGTTGGACCTGGTTCGACGAGGTTCAACGAGGTTGGTTCGAAGGAGAAAGTGCCTGGCCCTAACCCCCAGCTGAGATAATTGAGGGACCAGAGGCAGATATCTTTGTCAATTTTGCATGGTTTCCTTTGAAGTAACTGCGCAATCTGATAAAAAAGGGCTACAACTGATGACAAGACATTTGGCTCTTTGTGTCGGAAGCGTGATTAAGGACTTTTTGAAACTTGGTCTTGAACTTCCAGTGGAAACCGGCCTTTAGAGTCACTGGATAGAAAAGGCACAATAAGCCGTTGCTGCAGCGAGAAGATCACGCGACACACTACGACCGCAAAAAGAATGGTTTAATGAACAATTCGACATCATATGTCAACTCATAAGGATATTGGGATATCAAGGAAGAGATAATTTGAACAAGTTTGGTTAAAGGATGGCCGAACATTACGGCCACTGCCTCTAATATCTTTCCTTTCGCCTGTATCGTTGTCGGTGTCGCTTAGAATGGTCTGCACACGATGGAATTGAACTTGGTTCGAATGTCTTTATATCGTATTATCTTTTAAATCTATTTTCAATATTTTTGTTTTTTAAATTCTGTGTTTATTTGATACTAATTTTTACTACCATGTTAATGCCATAACTATGTTTTTATTATTATTATTCTTTATTTTCTTTTTTTAATCAATATTTCTATGTTTTTTCGCATTACATATATTAATATGACTGTTTACAATCATAAACCAAATCATACAGAATTTTGTTGATTTGTTTAACAATTTTTTTTTCATTGGATCATGTTAATTATTAAAATAATACATGTAAAAATATTTATAAGGACAATTGCCTTTATAGCTGTACACTAATCAGTTTTTTTTTTTTTTTTTTCATTCTCATTTAATCCTTTGGAATTTTGTTGCGTCGTATTTTAAGAATATCTCACTGAAAAATGGAGTTTTTCGAATTCCGTTTTTTGAATTTCACATTATGAATATATACCGCTTTTTAACTTAGGGAGTAATTTAAAAAATGAATTCAAATATTTTATTACATTAGGTGCAGTGATGAAATAATTAGTTCGTGAAAAAGACCACATGCCATATTAAAATTTATGCATTTTTATCAAGCAATACATTTTTGTTACTTAGATGTAATAAAATTCCTGCCCTTAAGTTATACCTGCCAACATTTTAATTAATATTACGTAGTACTGTAGTCCCCGCCTTTATTTTCACACCAGTCTCTTTGTTTTTTCTTTCGAGTATTTTTCTTCTTATTTAATCGTAATTAAAATTAGAGAAAATTACTCTAGAATTAAAGTGGTGTGGAAAAAGGGGCGTGCTAATAATGCAACGGAATATTAATTAAAATGTTGGCTGGTATGCCTGAAGTATCTATTAGTGTTTTTTTACATCATTTTGAAATGTTAAAAAAAAAAAAAAAAAAAAAAAAAAAAAAAGGTTTTATGATTGTATTTTGTATTTCCTTTTAATATATGTGTGCTTTCTAATTTATTTATTCCTCTCTGTTGTCTTGTTCCTTCTTCTTTTTATTATTTTTTCACTATTTTGCTTTCTCTTTTAACATTTTATACACAGTACAGATGAAAGCAATTTTCGAATATGATATCAGTACAAAAAACCCTTAACGGGTTAAAAGTTTGTGACGCCGCTACTTTATGGCTAGAAGAATTTGAAATATGAACCTTAAAAATAATGATATGAAATTTTAAGTGACGCTTTGCAATTAGTTAAAATATACATAGATTTTCTTATTTGATCATTTACTTTCTACTTTTATTTATATTTATAATGCAAACGTAATATTTTTAGCTTCAACATCAGACAGATATATAAAATACACTCACTGATGCTTTTTAATTCACATTTCAAATTCAAAATAACAGTTTTAAAAGGAATGATATAAAAATTCCAGTGGCGCCTCGGTGTTATTTTAAAAGATTTGTTTTTAGATTCCATTAAAATTACTTTTGTTTTGTCTAATAAAGTATATTTACATAGTGAAACAGTGCTTTTAATTTTCAAATATACTGTCAAATAATTATACTTTCACTGAGTTTGCATTATAAATTAAATTTATTTATTTCAATAAATTGATTTATCTTTTACATCACGCTATCCAAAACATAGTATCATTATGATAGTATCCAGCTGAGTGAAAATTTGCGCAAAGAGGTAGTGTGACGTAAGGAAAATATTTACACAGCTTTTACTTGCAGTTTTGGATAGCGTGACGCAAAAGATAAATCAATTTATTGAAATAAATAATTTTAATTTATAATGCAAACTCAGTGAAAGTATAATTATTTGACAGTATATTTGAAAATTAAAAGCACTGTTTCACTATGTAAATATACTTTATTAGACAAAACAAAAGTAATTTTAATGGAATCTAAAAACAAATCTTTTAAAATAACACCGAGGCGCCACTGGAATTTTTATATCATTCCTTTTAAAACTGTTATTTTGAATTTGAAATGTGAATTAAAAAGCATCAGTGAGTGTATTTTATATATCTGTCTGATGTTGAAGCTAAAAATATTACGTTTGCATTATAAATATAAATAAAAGTAGAAAGTAAATGATCAAATAAGAAAATCTATGTATATTTTAACTAATTGCAAAGCGTCACTTAAAAATTCATATCATTATTTTTAAGGTTCATATTTCAAATTCTTCTAGCCATAAAGTAGCGGCGTCACAAACTTTTAACCCGTTAAGGGTTTTTTGTACTGATATCATTACTTTTTAGGGGTTATTGATCAAAAAATTAAAACAAGTCCTTCTGGCTCCTAGGAAGGGTAAACTGATTTATCTTTTATAATGAAGTTGTCACCATTTTTTTTTTTTTTTTCAAAATTCTACAATTTTTCAATTCTACAATTTATTAATGGACTTGATGGATTTATTAATGAAGTCTTGTATATATGGAGTTTTAACACAGAACCTTTCTAATGTAAATTTGAAATTTTCAGTGGGCTGGCACAGGGAAACAAGAGGGTAGATTAAGTTGGCAAATGAACATAACAAATACATTTCTGAGATAAATCCACACTACAAATTTAGTTTGAATTAATTCAGTATTTCAAACGTTATCATGCCGACAAATTTTCAAGTAGCCTGCCACTTGGAAACAAAATGGAGAACCTTCGCACTAGAAAAAAGTATTGAGTGGGATTCTCAAACTCTTTAAAATAATAATAATAATAAGTGGGAAATTTCTAATTTAAGTTAGAATTACGTAATTTACATTTTGCAAGTTTCTTTTTAGAGAATTACAAATGCAAATTAAACAATTTAAAAAAATCAAGTTAATGTTAAAAATGGAAATTTATTTATTTTCTTTTCCCTTTTGAGGCTAAGCTCCAATATTCACAATTTAAATTTTCATCAAAAGTGCAGGTAAAAATTATTTCATAAAAATATTTGGTGGAAAAAAATAGACAAAATATAAATTAAGCTCTATATTTCTATAATTTTAAAAATAAGATAAAATCATTTGGAAAAAAAAAATTATGGAAAATACAAGTTAAGCTAAAGTTAATACAAGTTAATAAGTAAAATACAAGTTAAGCTTAAGTTTTATGGAAAATACAAGTTATATATATATTTCTTTTTAAAAATTAAAAATCTCTTTTTAAAATACAGTTAGAGTTTATTCATATATTTACTTTTCAGACTTTAAAATGATACATATTTTAAATATTAACATAATCAAACTAATTTTTTTATTATTATTTAAAGCAACAATGGATAGGGGATGAAAGATCGGATAAATACGCTATATATATATATATATATATATATATATATATATATATATATATATATATATATATATATATATATATGAAAATAGAATTAAAATTGATGAAAAATATGTCAAATAGCAATTATTGAAAAACACGTCAAAATAAATAAATAACATCTTTACTTTCAAACCCATAATAATTTATTAAAAAAGTATAATTCTCTCTTTCTTTTTTTTTAATTAATTAATTTATGCATGAAAAATTCCATTTCATAAATATATTTACAACTACAATAAGCAAAAAACCCTCCTTTAATTTTAAATAATTATTTCTACATGTTTCTAAGCAATTAAAAGTGTCTTTTTTTTTTTATGAAAAATAAATTAAATATAGGAATGTATATGGTTTTAATACAAGCTACGAGATGGCGCCACTAGATGGCGAAATTATTACCTTCATGATAAAACCATACATTCCCATATTTAAGCTATTTTTCTTAAAAAAAAAAAAAAAAAAAAAAAAAAAAAAACACTTTTAATTGCTTAGAAACATGTAGAAATAAATATTTAAAATTAAAGGAGGGTTTTTTATTTATTGTAGTTTTAAATATAGTTATGAAATGGAATTTTTCATGCAGAAATTAATTAATTAAAAAAAAGAAAGAAAGAAAGAAAGAGAGAATTATATTTTTAAAATAAATCATGGGTTTCAAAGTAAAGATGTTATTTATTTATTTTGACGTGTTTTTCAATAACTGCTATTTGACCCATTTTTCATGAATTTTAATTCTATTTTTTTTTTTTTTTTTTTTTTTTTTTTTTTTTAAATATACAATGTATTTATCCCTCCTTTCATTCCCTAGTCATTATAGCTTTAAATAATAATAAAAAAATTAGTTTGATTATGCTAATATTTAAAATAGGTATCATTTTAAAGTCTGAAAAAGTAAATATATGAATAAA